>VMDR010000082.1:310198-458346 GCA_007922815.1 Macrotus californicus | reverse complement strand
TGCCCTAGTGCTGAATCCCAGAGGGGGGTGGGTCTGTGTAAGTCCTAAGTCCATTGCGGGCCCTTTAAGAGGAGTCTCCTGAGAATCCTGCAGTTTCTTCTCCCACCCCACCCCCCACTGGTTTTTACAGCCTGAAGTTATGGGGATTTATCTTCCTGGCACTGGAACCCTGGGCTGGGTGGTCTGGTCTGGGGCTGGGATCATGCACTCCTGAGATAGCTCTCCTGATTTTTATCCACCACACGTGAACGTGGGACCGCCCATTCTGCTACCTCTCCACACCTCTCCACGTCTCCGCCCCTCTTACCTGGAGGGATGAATGTGACTTCTTTAAATCCTTGGTTGTTGGGGTTTGGGGCATGGGCACGGAAGCAGCAGACACAGGTGGGAAGCCGTCCACAGACAGGGATGTGTCTGCTGAAGCTCAGAGACGCTCCGACAGGTGTGTGTGGGGTGCACATGCGTGAGCCATCAGCAGCCCCTGTCAGCCACCTGCTGTGAGCTCACGCAGGTCCTCGCTTACCTGTTTATAAAGAACGCCTATGTCGGCCATATTAAGAGTCACGGAAAAGAAGTCTCTTGGGTGAACCGGGAAAATAGTACTTCCCACGTTGAAAAAAAGAGAGAACTGGGGCTTTTTTCCCTCCTGCCCTTCCTTTACACTTGAACTCAGCAACTCGCTGCCGTGTGGGGTGCTGTGGGTGGATGGCGTGCAGCCTGGCTCTGGCCCCAGCCTCTCCCCAGAGGGGCGCAGGGATGAGCAGAGAGGGAGAAACAGTCCGGGCACCGTCAGTGTTGTTCCCCCCTCACCCCCACCCCCCCAGTAGAACGTCTCTCTGCTCCGCTCCCAGGGAGAGGGGCTGGCAGGGCTGGAATGGACAGGAAAACAGAGGATCTAAGGAAAAGAGAGTAATCTCAGCTCATGAAATTCAAAAGAGGACCAGTGCACTCACATTTGGCTGCCAGGCATGACTGAGGAGGAATTAAGGGAACTCTCTGGAGCCTGGAGCTGGGCTAGGGACACAGACTGTCTCCCCCTCCTACGGAGTGTCCCCCCCCCCATCAGGGTCAGGGGAAGGCACAGGCAGTGGCAGATCTGACTGGGAGGGGCCGATGGGCCAAAAGTTCAGAGTATCCAAGGTGGAGGGGTCCCAGCCCTGATACCTTCTGGGGGACTCTGGGAAGCAAGCGGTGACAGGGGTGGCCCGACGGGTTTCAGAAGGCCGAGGGACATGGTCAAAGAGAGGGCCCTAGCCCTGAACATTTGAGCCTCCCTGTTACCGGGGACAAGGGGCCACAGCCAGCAGGTCCCTGAAGGACCCACCACGGTGGCCTGAACAAGATTCTACCTGTGTTACCTGGGGACAAGGCAGAGAGATTCAGAGGTGCCAGCAGGTCTTCAGAGCCAAGGGGAGGCCAGATGCGCATAGTACATGGGCCCCTCAGCTCCAGGAGTCAGCAGAACACCCCAGGATGGCACAAAGACGGCCATGTCCCGGGGGACTCCAGACCTCCCACACCTCAGGCAGGGTCTGAGAGCCTTCCCTGCACCACCAGGGGGCGCCCTGAGGTCTTAGAGAATCAGAAAAACAGAGACTTGATCCCAGAGGACAGAGCACCTCCACAAGGGATTCTTGAAGAGCGTGACTCCAGTTAAGTCCGAAGCTGTATTAGACATGGAGTTCCGTTCAGTCTAGCGTTTTCCCGGCTAAATGCTCTGAACTGGGTGTTCTCAGAAAGTGGGGACGTGGGGCCATTCCTGTGGATGCATATTACAAGAAAGTGTCTCCCGGACAGACTAGAATGGCAGAGATAGAGGTTGCTCCCATTAGCCAGGGTGGGGCAGTGGGGTGTCGGCCATCACTGCGGTTGGACAGCGTCCTTGCTCTGTCCAGATGAGAGTGTGGCAGGGTCCTGGTCCTGCTGCACCTCGGGCACAGAGTGGCTGTGTCCGCTGTGGAGAGCCCCGAGGCCTGGCCCAGGGAGCCCCCCGACCTCAGGGGCTGCTTTCCTCTTTTCAGTGAAACCCCCAGGAAAGGCACAGTAATAAAATCAGCTTGCTGTGGGCACGCCGTATGGACGAGGCAGATGAGGCAGCTCGGCTCGGCGAGACAATGTAGCCCCTTAGAGAGAGGGAATTATGACCCAGGCAGAAGTGACTGGCAACAACGTATAAGAAGAGCACCTGAGATCCAGACTTTAAGGACACGTTGCACACTAAATCCCAGCAGGTTAGGGAAGTATGTGCTGAAAGAGTGTAGCTGCTAACAATTTAGAATATGCGTTAACTGTATCTCTCAAATCCGTGACCGTGACGTGGCAGGATTTTCCAAGTTTAAATACTAATGTTTGTTTCAAAGACAGCAATTGCTATATTAAATCCATCAAATTTTTAAAGAGTCTGTGTCAAACCATGCCAGAAATAGAACTAAAAGTCACACCTTCAATTTTAAAAAGTGTTTCAAGCACCTATGAAAGATGGAAATATCATTAATATTTAAATAGCTCATATACATCAATAAAAAGGCACTAAGACTTCAATAAAATGGACAAATGCATGATCAAATATACATGCAAATGACTAATGAGCGTCTGGACAAATATTTGAACTGGTATTGCTAGTACCGGAAAAGAAGTGGGTTAAATAGTAGCCATGCACAGCTGCAAAAGCCGTGTAAACAATAACAAAGCACAATTCTATGCATTAAGCCGTGAACAATCTTTGAAAATTGAAAATGCCAAACAATCGTGAGCGTTGGTTCAAACGAACAGTCTCTGATCCTGGCGTTCGGGTTATAAATTGTTCCGAGAGCCCTTGAAAACGTTTTGACGTTAGACACGTGCACGCCTTTCGAACTGCTAATTCCACTTTGAGAAATCGAACCCGAGAAAGTGTTTCAAAACACCAAGATTTCTGCACGAAACGGTCACGGCCACAACATTTATAAGGGAAGAAAAATTGAAACTGACTCCAAGGGTCTGGGTAAAACAGGCCCTGCCCTTCTGTAAAAAGCCCACGTTAGGAATCAAGTTCACCCAAAGTCTGGAATGCCTTGGGAAAGGCTTCCTCTTTAATATCTACCTGCAACAAGACACGGCATCGCATTGTTACGGCCGACCTTGAAGATATCCAAAGTTTCTCGAGAACAGTTATTACTTTTTATCACGAGAGTGGTGAGCGCATTTTTCTTTCTTATCTGACACGGTGAACAAACCACTGATTTAAAGAACAGTGAGGTGCTGTTTTTGAGGGTTTTCCCCAGCTTTTGAGCTGAGTGACTGAGCTCCGCCCACCTGAAGCGACTTGACTCTGCCTCCAGATTGAACACAGGTTCAGAACGGGTTAAAATAATTGCAGATTAGTCACTGCGTGGAGCAGCTGGTATTTTTTTTGCCCTGACATATGTGGAAATCCTCCTTTTTCTGGGGAAAAGTAATTTGGTCTTTATTATTCCAACATAGAGTGGGTGTCTGTCATGGGTGAAAATGTCAGTATATTTTAATAACAGACTATCCCTTTTGGTATTGGCAAAGAAATTAATTATTCATGGTGCCCAGCCTCAAGGAGCCGCTCCCACCCCATGTGAGGCGGTGGGGGGGGGGGGGCCTCTGCGCTGCATCTTTAACGTTCCTGATTCACAGGCAGGCTCGCTGTTCGGGAAGCCATCGCCCATAAAATTGCTCCATGTTTTGTCTCATTCATTTGGAATCACCCGGATTATTATGATGGTGATGTTACAACTTACACTTTGTGGTGTTTTAGAAATAATCACGTAAAACGTGGCGACACAGTGAATCGTGGAAGCAGGTGTTTAAAAATCACCCCCCAACTCCTGTGAGCCAAAGACAGAGAACTGTGTTCCAGCTGCTGGGAAATCCTTGTGGGGCTGGCGGAGCCTCTGTTTCCTTTTCTGTTTGCTCCCTACAGAAGCTCTCCACTGTGCTGCTGGGCCAGCCCCATGTGCCTGCACCCCCATCACCCCCCAACTGTGACCCTACACCCCCACCCATGACTGCCCGCCCCCGCTGGGCCAGTCAGATTCTCTGTCCAAGGAGTTTGGAATTTGAAGCTTGGAGACAGGCTGGCACGCCAAGGTGGACACCGGAGGGTCGATCCTTGATGACGTCGACCTAGGATGACCACGTGTGCCTGTGATTCTGCTCACAAGAGCTCAGGCACAGACTCAACAGGTGTCTGCTCACAGCAGCAGCATCCACAATTGCTAAAAAGGGGACACAGCCCAGATTTCCATCAGCAGAAGAATGGATGCACAAAACGTGGTCGAGCCATGACATGGAATATTATTTAGCCACGAAGAGGAATCAGCTACCACCATGTTCTGCTATGTGGCTAACCCTCAGGGCTTCACGCTGGGCGCAAGAGGCCAGTCACCAAAGGCTACACACCACACGATTCCACGCATGTGTGATATCCAGAATAGGTGAGTCCGCAGAGGTAGAAAGCAGGTTGGTGACTGTCAGGGGCTGGGGGAGGGGGCATAGGACAGTGACTGGGTGGCTATAACAAAATACCATTCACAGGTGGCTGATGGAGGACAGGAATTTGTTCTTCACAGTTCTGGAGGCTGGGGAGTCCAAGATCAAGGTGCTGATGGAGTCAGTGTCCAGTGAGGGCGCACTTCCTCAAAGAGGGCTCTCTTTTTGTTGTGTCCTCAGGTGTGGAAGGCTGGGGAAGTCCTGGGGTGTCTCCTTTATAAGGGCACTAATCCCATTCAGGAGGGCTCCACCCACATGACCTGATCCCTCCTGAAGGCCCGCCTCCTAATGCCATCTTGATGTGTATTAGGTTTCAACATAGGAATTTGGGGGGACACAAGTACTTAGTCTATAGCAATAAAGACAAAGTTTTCTTTCAAGGCGATGGGAGCGTTTTAGAATTAGAAAGAGGTGGTGGTCACGCAACGTTGTGAATGCACAGAATGCAGGTGAATCACATACTTCAAAGCAGTCAAAACTGTGTTATGTGAATTTCACTTTCACAATGAGAAGTTCATGTAGAGTCTGGTTCAAGGACAGGCACCTTGGCCCTCAGGAAGGTCCTGGGCTTAGACACCAACCGACCACCGCCGGACTGCTGCCCCCCCGCTGCCTCTGCACAGGGAGACCTGCAACTGCAGGAAGGCCCATCCGTGGCTCAGAGAGCTGAGGACGTCGCATTGAACATTTTTCTCACGGACCTTAGTGAAGCCTTTGAATGGCTGACTCAGTGCGTGGCTTCAGCACGGCCTTAGTTTCCCCGCTCGCAGTGCCCACACTTCAACAGTGATTATTTCTGAAACACGCCTGGAGCCTTGGCGTGCGTCTGGTGCACTCCCTGTCTGGACGCCCGCTGTCCTAGGTGGTGTCCAGTGAGAGTGTCCAGCACCTGCAGAGGTCACTGGGAGCCACTTCATGTGTCTTCGAGGTGCAGGGTTTCCCAGTTCGTGTTCTCTGAACACGGGGACCTCGGTGGCCCGCTGACGTAGCTCTGCTCCTTCCTTTCTGAGACCCCAGCAAGGGGTCCCTGTGTCTCTGTCTACTACAGATTCTGTTCCAGATGGCCTTACAGGAAGGCCACAGACATGAGTGTACGGCTGCCTTCCTCTCGTGCACGGAATGGCGCTCTTGCTAGACGTCCAGCCTGCTGAGATCTGTCCTTCGAAGGTCATGACCATTAACTCTTCGCCTTGAATCACCATCTATTGCTGGTGGTAATTAATCGCCATTCTGGCCCAGAACGCTAACCTGAGCTCCAAGCCCGCAGAGCTGACCACCTATGCAGCCACCTGGATGCCCCCAGCACCCAAGACAGCGCATTCCACACACCCCCACACCCCCAAACCTGTTCCTCACGTTGTTGTTGTTTCAAATCGCCAGAGAGAAATCTGGGAGCCACCCTTGCCTCCTCCTGTCCTTTGCCCTCCACCCAAGACCTAAGTCCGGGGGATAGATCTGCCTCTTGCAGGTGCCTGGAACGCTACCCCTTCTTCCCCAACCCCCTCTGCTGCAGCCTCAGTGCGGGGGGCTGCCTGTGGCTTGCCAATAGACATCTTAAAACCCCACATTTAACACCCTGCTTGAAATGATCCAGAATTTACATACGATCCACTGACACAGGCCTGGTCTCCCTGTCTGGCACATCCACAGCCCTGCTTGTTCTGGACTCTTTCTCCGCACCCAGGGTTCCTCTGGGGAAGGGTTGGCTCAGCCCCCTTGCACCCCAGAAGCTCCATCAGTGCCCCAGGGCTGGGGTGAGCCAAGCCTTTCTAGAATAATCCCCCTGCCTTCTTCCAACACATCTGCCTCCCAGACATAATCCCCCTCTCCTCGGAGGCCTTATGAACAAGTGTCCACATCACACATAACACACGGAGACAATTCCTGACTTTTTTTTTACTTATTACTCCATTTGCTGTTTTTACCAACTTCCCTGTATGCGATGTCAGGCCGGTGACCACTAGCTGATCCCGGGTCCGGGGTTAGTGGCCGGCGGGCAGCAAATATTGGAGTAAATGACACATGGACGTGTTGCTCATGTCCAGGATACCTTCTGGCACCGCCGGATCACAGCTGCGTCAGAGAAAATCCATCTCACGTGAGGAGCTGGGGAGCAACCACGGCAGCGAGGCCGGTTTCCAGGGCCCCCCGAGGTGCCAGCAGAGCAGAAGGGCAGGGGACACCCAGGACCAAGAGCACTTAGAGATGAAGAATACACGAGAAAAGGGAATTTTGTGAGTGCAGGCTTTGGGAAGTGTCTAGGTCCGACTGAGGCAGTACGGGGCTTTGTCCTTTTCCTTTCCTGTCATCAGACTCTAAGTCCTGTGGGGACAGAGGCTGTCTTGCTCTTAGACACCGTTGTGCTCAGAACTTGCCAGAGTGCCCGGCACTCAGCAGGTTTGCTTGGCCTTTGCCACCTGAAGCCACTTTAAGGAAGGCTGGCTGCTCGTAGTGTGGTCCCCGGGACCCCACCTCACCCCACACCCTCTGACTGGGAATCCGCACTTCAATGAGATCTCTGTATGATGCATATTCACTTTTGGGAGCTATTTTAAAAGATTTCACTAGGCAAGTGGCCGAGGTTGGCTGTAAAACTAATGAGACCCGAGGCCTCCTTGTCCACCTGGAAATGCCGCTTTATCTTTGGACCCCACGTCTGACATTCTTCTTATGAGGGACTTCCCAGATATCACCTGTTTTCATCATCAGGGATGAGCACTCCATATGCCACCGGCCCCTGGTCTCCCTTCTGTCCTGACATTTATCACATTGCCGCATGATTTGGTTCCCAAGCCTGTCTCGCCCACCAGCTGGGTCGACCAGACTGAAGTCCTTGAGGTGAAACAAGGGATCTTATCTTTGCATCCCACGGAACTGCTGAGTGATTTGTGCGGTGCATGCCAGCCTGCGGGCTCTGCCTTTGAGTTCCTCGTTCTAGAATCCCAGACTTCATCATGGTGAGTCTTTCCCCCCCTTCCTTTCTCCCCTCACTTCTTCCTTCCCCCCCACTCCCCGCCTGTCCTGTTCCCTCCCTCGGTCTTCCCTTTGTCTTTTCCTCCTTTTCTTCCTTCTCCCTCCCTCCCTCCCTCCCTCCCTTCTTTCCTTTCAATGAAAATGTAGAAATCCAAGAAACACTTCTTTACGTGACCTAGCTACCAACATGACCTTGGCACCATCACGATGAGGTAGAGAATATATCCAAAGTGCACAGGGAGCTTCCGAAGTGGCCCATGAAGGGAAGGCAGTAGCTGGGGATTTCCCAGCCTCCCTGAAGACAAGCAGGCAGCCATTCCCGTCTGGGTGTTTCGTTGCTCGCCCGTGTGAGTTCCTGAGTGTGATGACCAAGTTTAGGGATTCAGATAGAACGTGCTGCCCGTGACATAAGGCTCGCTGCTCGTGCTGTGATCCTTGAACAGGTTGGACTGTGAGCCTCTCGAGGACAGAGACTCTGCCTTCGACGCCTGTGCGTCCTTGGCACTTGACCCAGTGCCCGGCTCAGGAGACAGTCCCAGAGGTGCAGACGGGCACATGACCCCAGCTTAAGCGCAGCTCTCCGTGTGCCCTCCAGCAAGCCACCTGGCCTGTGCTCCCGGTGCTGCGTCTGTGACGTGAAGGGTACAGCCAAGGAACAGCGCTGTCACCTCCAAGGTCGTGCACTGTGGACAGCGGTCAAATAAGGTCAGAATGATGAACGTCTTTGCTTTGCTTGCCTCTGCCTGAAGTGCAGATGACATGGCTGAAAACTCAGGGACCAGCAGGATATGACACTTCTGTCACCTGAAGAATGAGAACGGTCACTGATGACTCTTGCCCCGACTGCTTAGGGCTCATGCCAACTGCTCCATCAGGGCAAAAGGAAAGCCTCCATACAAAGTGAGGCAGAAAAGGTCCCACTGAACATATCGCCCAACAGTGCAGGGGAGACACGTGCTTTAATCTCTAAGAATGTCCCCAGAAAGCCTTTCCTGACTAATCCAACGAATAATAAAGCAATCTGCTCTGTGCCCCAAAGGTGCCCAAACCTGGTTACGCCACAAAATTATCTAGGGAGGTATTTTTTATTCTTTTTTTCTAAAATACAATCCTGTGTCAAGTGTCAGCCACCGCCACAGAAACTTTGCATGCGCTACAAGCCCTGAAGCCTGTCCCTTTCTCTGGTTGGCTCCTGAGCCAGGCATGGAGGTGTGGTGTGCAAACTCCGCAGTGGTATGTGATACCCGGTTCTTGAGTCCCCAGCAGACTCTGATTCGGGGTGGTTGGGTGCAGCTTCGGGTGAATAGTTTTCCCAAGTTCCCCAGACCCGCTGCTTTGTCTTACGCACACTCAGCACTTCCGGTGACGACGTGTTGGTGAACTCATTATCAGGCCTTTGCTGCAGCTCCCTAGCAGTTCTGCCATGTGGGAGAGGGTGAGTGTGGCTTTGGTTGAAGGTAGGGCCTGACAATTCCCTTCTGTGTGGCACAAAATACCTCCCGATTCATTGCTGTGGCCGAGCGACTCCAGCGTGGCTCTCGCTGGACCCAGACTCTGACAGGACCTGATCGGGCTCAGGGAAGGAGCCGGGGACCACATGCTTGCAAGGCTCAGGGCGCTCGGCCCCTGGCAGGAGCCCCTCCCGGCCCTGGCCAGCATGGCTCCTGCAATGCCCAGCTTTGCACCTGTCTCTTGGTCCCAGCGGTCACCTGGCGGTAGGTAAAGAGCCATCTCCTGAGCAGAAGCCCTCCCTACACCTAAGAACACAGTATGGGCTGTTCTGCCATCACACACATTGCATGGAATAAAAGCAAATTCCATGACAAACTGTGGCCTGTCCTGACAACAGAACTGCCAGCTGCTACACCCTTGTCCCCGAGCTCCCACCGGCTACAAGGAGCAGCAGTTGCCACGTGGACAGTGAACCCGGCTGGCCCCGGGGGGAGTCAGCAGCAGCGTGGGTCCCGGGGCCTCCGTCAGCGGCCAGTGAGGCCGCAGTCAGCATGGCAGGGTAAGGCCTGCGTGCGTCTGCTGCCCGTGTGTGTCTGAAGCTCGCCTGGCAGCCGAGCCTGGGAGCTGCCGGGACGAAGGTTGCAGCTGTTCTCTGCTCTAAGGGTCTCGTATCGCTTCCTGACCACAGATGCCCCAAACATTCTTTGGGAAGGAGTTTTTACTTTACCTGGTGAGTAGTTTTTGTTGTTGTTGTTAACCTAGGAAATGTTTTATTCAAACCAAAAGGCACACATAATACTTGTTAAAAAACAAGTGACAACACTGTCCCTCCTGGAACGTGTCGCATGAGGCGCTCTAGCAGACACTGGGGCGCCGTGGTGAGAACAGCAGGGCACTCTCGGCCCTCGTGAGGCTCATCGCCCGCTGTGGAAAGATACAGGCTGTGGTTCAAGTACAGTCGTCTCTGCTCCCCCCCCCACCACTCCCCCCTCCCCAGCCACCCCCACTTCCCACCCTGGATCCTACCCGCCTTTGGAGTTGTCCACGTGTCCCTTAGAGTTCCTCCTGAAAACCCTTCGCCCTTTCCCCCCATCATCCCCTCCCACCTCCCCTCTGGTCACTGCCAGGTTGTTCTTAATTTCAATGTTTCCGGTTATATTTTGCCAGAGAATAGTTTTCTGATGCCAATTTAAATCTCATTCGCTTCAGAATGTGAAGCATCAGTCATTAAAATCAAAGTTGAAGAGGCTAACATGCAGATGGACCAAGTAACCCAGGAGGACAAAAACCGGCCACGTGGAGCCCGCCACTCTGCCTTGTAGCTGGGAGTAGCTGGCGGGTGCCAGGCCTGGCTTCCTGTTTTAGGGGTGTGCCTGCGGGGGTGGGGTGGGGTGGGGTGGGGGGAGAGGCGTAGCCCGCAGACCCTGGGTCTTACCGATCCGACTTTCGTACCCAGACTAAATCTGAAGTATATTTAAAAAAAATAAACTCTCCTCAATAAGTTAAACATAGAATTGCCATATGACTCAGAATTTCCACTTCTAGGTACATTGTAGATCCGAGGAAAATGAAAACACGTGTGCACAGGAGATGTGTGCACGAGTGTGCGCAGCAGCATTGTTCACGGCAGCCACAAGGTGGGAACCAGCCAAACGGCCGTCCATGAGCGAGTGTGCAGACCGAGTGTGGTCTGTCCGGACCGTGGAGTGCTACTCAGCCATGAGCAGGGGTGAGGTGCCGCACACACCACAACACGCATGAGCCCTGGAAACATAGCTCACAGAGGGAAGGAAGCCAGTCATAAGAGACTGTGTGTTCTGGGGTGCCACCTGTGTGAGGTGGCCCGAAGAGGCAAATGCACAGAGACAGAGGCAGGTTGGTGGTGCCCAGGGCCAGGGGTGGGGGCGCTGGGGAGGGGCCACTCTGGGGGCACGGGGTTTGGGGGTGATGAAGATGTTCTGGAGCTAGTGGAGGTGATGGTCATGCAACATTATGAGTGTGCAAAATGCCACTTGATTATACACTTCGTATTGGTTAAAATGGTGACTTTTATGTCATGTGAATCTTACTGCCAAAAAAGGCAAAGCGGTGATGCTGGGGCCCAGGGAGAGCCGGGCCTTCTCCGCGGTGGCCGAGGGCCCAGGGGCGGCAGCGGTGCCTGATGGACGTGGGGCCAAAGGATGCTCTACTCTGACTTTCAGATCAGCCTCGACTCTTCCCCATTTTCCAAGTTCGGTTCTCTCCAGGCTTCTTCTGAGTCTTCAGACCCTTTACTGCTTTCTAGTAAATTCCTTTTCTGTGCAGTTGCTTGGAGACTATTTTTGCTATATGCAGCCCAAAACCCTGAATGACACCCTTGGGCACAGCACTATAATCTGATATTTTAAAAATAGTTATGAAGGCTCTTATTAGTCTGGAATCTACCTAACAAACTCTCTGTAAGTGCGCCCCTTCCCTTTCCTCTCCTTCCTTCCTTCCACCCATCTGTCCGTCCGTTCACCCACTCACCCCTGCCCCCCACGGCCCTTTCTGTCTCTCATCCCCTCTCGGTTCTCCTCTTAGAAGGGACGATAGCGGCCCCGCCAGCTTGAGCAGAATGTGCTCCTGCACCTTCCTGCAGCCCCCTCAGTCAGAACGTCCCGTCACGTGGTCACTTGTTAGGTCACCTGTCTTTCCTGACAGGCTGGAGATGTCATGAGTAGCGACCATGCCTCCACTTGGCACCCGGGAGAGGGTCCAGGACACTCCGATGCTTACTCCTCACTTGCTGAACGAATCGGTGACGGGGTGACTGGGTGATGACCCGGACACCCGCGCGTCCTCCCTCCCTCACACAGTGGTGGATGTGCTACCCGCCTCGGTGCTGTGCACCCCTCCTCCCAGCCTCCTCCCCACCGCCCAGGCCCCCTGCTTTCCCAGCCTCCCTCCCTGAAGGCGCCGTGAAATTCCAGCGACTGAGTTACAGTCTCATTCCCGGAGTTTAACTTCAGGTCAAGGTCACCTTGACTGGAATTTTGGATGTTAGCAAACACACTCCACACACATTTAACAAAGTGCTCCTTACTCTTCTGTATTCAAGAAAGAGAGAAAGAAAAGGGGGAGGGAGGGAATAAAAAGTACAATTCTGCTTTTTTACGTGGAAAGACACACGCTCCTTGGATGCACTAGCTCTCCATGCGTGGTCACTCGCCTGGTGAGCGGCAGCAGCACCTAGGAAGTCACTGGGAATGTGAGCTTGCAGGCCCCACTCTGGGCCCACTGAGTCAGAACAGCAGAGAGTATGGCCCCGCATCCTGTGTTTTTAGAAGCCCTCAGATTTATTCTGATGCCCGAGTCTGAGAGCTGCAGCTTTATGACCACGATTCCTGATTCTAGATGCTTGTTGGAATTGCATGAGGAGTTCTAGAAAGTACCGATCGCTGGGCCTGGGGAGATGCCGGTGCGACCCAGGACCCGGGCCCTCCGCTCTGCAGTGAAGGACCTCGGCGGTGGTTTGCATCTTTGAAGGGAAACTGCCACCACAAGGCTGGGTCACAGTCAAAATGGGAGTCACTGGACGGAAGGGATCCTAAAACTATCCCCCACAATCTGCAGACGAGGAAACCAGGCCCAGAACGCTCACATTGCTGGTACGAGAGACCTGGGATCCAGGACCGTGCCCCCTGCCCCAAGGCCAGTGGGTGCATTTCCCCTCTGAGCTGCTTTGAATCTCGCCCTTTGCCCTTTACTTTGAGGACAGACAATGCTTTGGGACTCGCTGTCACGCAGCCCCCGTGCCGGGTGGACCCAGCTCCCTGGGCACCCACCTGGTACCTGAGCAGACGGCTCCGTGTCCCAGAATCCCGCACATGGACCCCCCGGTGCCCTCTCGCCTCACCTGCTCGTGTCTGCCCCGGCCGGTTCCAGCTCTCAGCAACCTCCCTCTTGCTCCGACTCACCGTTTGCCCTTTCCTTTTGTCACCTGTCACCTTGTCATAACACCTCCCAGCTGGCCCTTTCTGACACTGAGCTGCCTCCTGGGAGCAGCTTTCTGTCTGTCTCTTTTTCTCCAGAGTCAAAGCGAAGCACTGGCCTCAGGCAGGCGCAGGGCCCAGCAGCGGGGCACGGGGACAGCGCGACCCGCACAGCCTGTCCTTGGAGATGACCGAGGCCTCCTGGAGCCTCCTGTCCAGGACAGGGCTTTGCAGCAGCCACCGCACGCGGGCAGCGTGTTTGGAAGTTCCCGTGATCGGGCTTCTCAGGCCTGTCTTTTGTGCCGTTGCTTCCCCCCACCCCCGCCCTGGCTGCCCCAGGCCTCCCTCTGCACCTGCTGTGGCCCCATCCTGCCCCTTGAATGGCCACCTCCCTCCACCTCCTGCAGCCGCTTCTTGTGACTGTGCTGTCCTCCCCTCTGGGACATCATGGGAAGGGTCGCCCTGGACCGGTTGTCAAATTATAGGAGCCTTAGGAGGCCCTTCCTCAAATTCCCTTTGTGCCTTGTTCATGGTCACTTCTCCTGCAGCAAATGACAATCTTTACCTCTCAGAACAAAGATGGGGAGAAGGTGGGGCTGTTAACGGTTTCTGTCAAGCAGCTCTTACCAGAACTGTGTTTTTCTCACACAAATAAATTGCATGTTATGGCAACAAAAAGAACAGGGAATAGCTACCGAGTCCCAGTGGGAAACCCTCGAATGGCCCCAAACGCTGGTGGCTTGCTGTTTAATGTCCCTGCCAAAGAAGGAAGACATGCCAGCCTTTGAGGCCCTGAACCTCGATGTAGAGTCGTGATTGGAGGTCCTGACTGCCCTTCACTTTGTCCCAGGGCAGGTCATGAAGACGGCAGAACAACACACGTCACCCCTACATCCTGCTTTCCGATATTGTCCCTCCATCCCCGCAGAAGGAGACAGGACTCCCTGAAAGATGGCCGATGCTGAGACTGGGGCAGGACGTGGACAAGATGAGCCGGGAGCATTTTGTAGGGCCAGACAGTGAGACGTGCTCAAAAAGGCGACCCACTCCCGTCAAAGGGCACCGAGCGGTGGAGGGAACCCCCTCCCCCCAGTGCTGGAACAACTCAGGTGACCGCATTGACGTGCAATGTGGGACTATCGACCAGGGCAGCAGCCCTGTGCCACCTGGTGTGTCCGAGAGTCACGCTGACCGCCTTGCAGAGCGACCCAGCCTGTGGCTTCCACACACGAATGGCATCAGTAACAACGACGAAGCGGCGACTTACCGAGAGCTTACGGCATCCCACGCACCTCACTGAGGGCTTTACGGTACAGGATGTGATCTGCACACGGCTCTCAGCCCGTCTGGGCCCGGTCGGTGCTCCCTGCAGTGATGGCCTTGCTGTCATTGTCACTGCCCCTGCTGATTCAGAAGCAGCATCTGACTGAACAAATGCGAGGACCCTGTCTTTCCAGGTGGGTAGACAGGGAGTGGGAACGACCTGTGCGTCCTGCCTGCCATCCTGGGGGCTGGGGGAGCCTTCTTCATGCCAGGATGAGTCGGCAGGGACCACATGGAACCTTGTGGAAAGTTCTGTTCCATGGGAGATAGGTCTTCTGCTGAAAACCAGAGCCCCGGGGCAGACACCAGCCAAGAAGGACCTGTGTTTCGCTCTCACTGGGTCGGCCTCGCATCTGCACGTCAGGACATTTCATCCGGCTGGAATGGGGACTTTCAGCTGCTGCTGACCCATCGGAGCTCTGAGGGTCCCCAACCCAGCGACTCACGCACTTCTTGCCTGCCTGGCCCCGAAGGCGTTCGGGTTCCTGACGCCGAACTCAGCTCCTTGCCCTCCAGAGAAAACATCTCCCACGAAGCAGAGGGAACTTTCCCAGAACCCCTGCTCAGTGTGCCCCGTGTGACTCGGGAAGACACGGCTCTTGTTTAGTTCTCCGAGGTAACGTGGTGCAAAAGGGGCGCAGTCCTAGAGACAAGTTTCTAGACATAAAGAATGGAGGCAGATATTAAATTCGCACTGGGAGAAAAAAAAATCAAGTTCATTGTGGAATGAAATCAAATCAGCAAAGCTAAAGATGAACTTGAACAACCTTATAAGATCACAGAGGAAATGAACAGAGGTTTAAAAGATGAGAAAAGTAAGATAATAGAGGGAGAGAACTAATAAAGGACATCCAACCCACGAATAAAACCACTCCCGTCAAGGAAGGCCCTGGAAATGCGTAGGATGCAATCGTGACACCAGGAGGCAGAGAGGACAGCCCTGGCCTAGAAAGGACTTGCCCGCTGAGAAGGGACGCTAGTGAAAAGAGGCGCCGAGACAATGCTGGGAATTTTTTTAAAAATTTCAAAATCAATAAAGGAATTGTTTTGAGCTTACCTGAAAAGAAATGGGTGTCAGGTGGGCTGCCCCAAATTCCCCCTGGCTGCAGTGAATGCCAAGGGGCCATGGAGACACGTGGGCAGAGCTGAAGCAAACGGAGCCTGGGCCCAGAACCGCGGACCACGGGCAGGTGCAGGCCACAGCTCATCCGTCCGCTTACCAGGACTGGAGGGCACAGGTGGGCATTTCATCAACATGTCCCCAAATTTGGCCACCGATCCAGGAAACATGTCCTCATGACTGGTGCCCAGGATGCAGTCCCAAGGGCACGACGCGGGAGCCCTGAGAATGGTCCGGGGTGGGGCGCCTGGCCCCCACTTTTGACTGACGTTAGGGTCTGATGACACCTGCCCACCCGGGTGCTCAGCACAGCCCTTGGGATCTGAAACTCCCTGCCCAGCCTGTGCCCTGGGAGCTGAGGGCAGTCCTCACGAACATCCCGGGCACGAGCTTGCTGGCTGTGATGAACTGGACACTGGACAAGGGGCAGTTTCTGCTGGGGACCCCACAGACCACTGTGGAATGCCAGCCCCTGCAAACCCTGGGGAACAGGCCCCACAGACCCAATGTGCTCTGCCTGCCTGAGCCTCTTTCCAGGGCCTCGCCACTGCTTTTCAACCCCTGCTCCACCCTGGGGCCCAGTGCCCTTGGGTCATCCCTCTACAGGAGCTGGGGCCCCGCAGGAGTCTGCAGGGGGCCTGCGGGGCTCCCCTCTCTGTGCCTGTCGCATGGACAGCCTGCCTTCTACCTGCCCTTCCAGAGCCCAGGAGCAGGCCACCCGCTTGGCCTGTGGACGCAGGAGGCTGAGGCACCTCGGACTTGTCCATGGGGCAAAGCTTGTCTGTCAGACCCTAGAGCTGGGGCCATCACCCAAATTTCTGCCGATGGAGTGTGACTCCTGCAGCCCCTCCTGGTGGACCCTGAGGTCACCAACAGGGACTTCGGGCTTCCGCCTCATTTCCACATCGCCCGCCCGTCACTCAGTCATTCTGTGCACACGTCACTTCTTTTCAACCGTATTCCGTGTGGCCATTTTTCTATACTGACGTCTTTCGCTCCCCAGGTTTATCTTGGAGGAAGAGAAAGTAGTTTGGCATTCGGTACCTCCCAGCCATGGCTCACCGATTGGCCCCCCGCTGTGAGTGCATCTCCTCTCCTCCTCGGTTCCTGTCGCTTTTCCTTCCCTGGGTATTTGTTGACTTCTCCGCAGTAACATTTCCGAAGAACACAGAGGCCCAGCCAAAGGTGAGCCAAACGGAGCTGAGTTTTTCAAAAAGTTGTAAAAGATTTTATTTATTTATTTTTAGAGAGAGGAGAAGGGAGGGAGAAAGGGAGGGAGAGAAACATCGATGTGAAAGAGAAACATCCATGGGTTGCCTCTGGTTTGCAACCCGACCAGGGAGCAAACAAACCCACGACCTTTCCTTTGTGGGACGATGCCCAACCGACAAAGCCACGCAGGTCAGGGCAAGTTACTCATAATTTGATGTCACCGGGACATGGTGTTTCCTGCTATCTGTACAGAAAGAATTGGAATTTGAGAAAAAAGTCATGTTCTGGCTTACAATATATTTGTTAGACACAGCGCTTGTAACAAGATCGGGTCTATCCCGATGGTTAACATTCAAGGCCACTGTGTGTACCATTTAACGAGGTAACTTCTGCTCTTTAATGAAGCCATAAGATGACGTCCGCCACCTGAAGCACAGTTCTGTCCCCAGAATCAGAACAGAAAATGCTAATTACAAAACAGTCCCCATGGCAACTGCTTGCTGAACGCAGCTGAGGAAGAAACGGCCTTGCGTTGCTGGCCCATTCCTTGTGTCTGTCAAAGGAAACAGATTTGCAAAGGCAACTTGGCATCTCCGTTTGGGTGTCAGGGAGCTCCTTTTGAGTTTCTCTGTATGGCGTCGGTGGTGCTGGGGGTAGGGCCTCACAGAAGGAGCCCAGACCCTGAAAGAGGATGCCAAACGCAGGAAACAGCCCCAGATCTCTCCCTGCCTGCCTCTTCCTCCCTCCACCTGGGGCCGGGGTTGCCAGCCAGCTTCCTGGGGGGACCGCGGAGTCAGGTGCGCTCCATTCCTGGATAATCCAACACTGCAGGGCTAAGGGAGGCGCAAGCAGACTTGGCGGTCGCTCTGAGGTTGGGGTGTGAGTGGCGGGGTGCGGCAAGGTTGCCCTCCCTGTCCTGACACGGCTCTTATTGGTATGCCTGGAACCAGGGGGCTCCAGAATGCTCCACTCCCCTCGCTGTGTATTCTGAGCGCCTGTCTGTCTGCCGCATGTCCTCTGCGGAGAGTTCGTTCAGAGTTTCACGTGAATGAGCTACTTCTTTGGAAGCCGACATCTGCTTCCCCCTTCTTGGGCCATGAATCTTAGATGAGGCTGACTGTGTCCCTGCCTCTGAGCCTGGAACGTGGGACCCAGAGCAAGCCAAAGCTCTCTCCACCCCTGGGTGTCAGTGACATCAGTTAAACCGTCCCCGAGAACAAATCTCATAAAAGGCGGACCTCGATGAAATGAGGACCTTCTTTCTTTCCTCTCCCCTGGCCTGAAACAATACTGTGATTAATCTGTCATGGGTTTGGACTTCCTTATTTCTTTATTGGCTCATAAAGAGACACCATCCTGTGTGCTAATGGCTTGGGAAATCCCCACAGGCACCTGCGTTAGATACATCCCTGGCAAAGGGAGACAGCCCCTGAGCATAATTTTGCCCCCCACCCTGAAACCAAAACAACCCGGTATTCGGTTCGCCTCGTTCAGATGCCTCTCACACATTTCTGTGTCCTGAGCAGAGCCGGATGTGCCACGCGTCCTTTTCCCAACCTTTCCCAATGCCACATCCTGTTCCCCAGTGGCCAGCTTTGCTGCTGTTACCCAAAGCACCTTAATTAGGCGTCGAGTTTTTCGATGCTTTCCTGTTGCTGTGGAAGAGCTGGACGGACTGTGTGTGGTGTACTTACTTCTCCACTTGGGCACAATCACAAAGGCTCTCTCTGACTGCTCGTCTTGCATCCCAGAATGAGTATGAGGATCAGCTGAATGATTTTCATCAGGAAAGTGTTTCTTTTATTTTTCTTTAATTTTTTTTAAGTTTCGGATTGCATTCACTCATTTTTAAAAAAAAAGATTTTATTTATTTATTTTTAGAGAGAAGGGAAGGGAGGGAGAAAGAGAGGGAGAGAAACATCAGTGTGTGGTTGCCTCTTGTGCGCCCCCTACTGGGGACCTGGCCCGCAACCCAGGCACGCGTCCTGCCTGGGAATGGAACTGGGGAGACCTTTTGGTTCTCAGCCCGTGCTCAGTCCACTGAGCCACACCAGCCAGGGCAAAAATGTTTTGTTTAGAAAACCATGTTGGCTTTCCCTTCCCACGTAATGAGAAACAAAACTTGCCATCATTTTCCAATTCCCTCGGCTGTCGTGGAACTGAATTTAGCTCTCTGTCGCACTAACTACCTGGGTGTATGTTTCTCTAATATTTATTTCTCCTCTTCCAAAAGGTCTGTAATATTAAACTGTATTTTCCTGCAAAAGAAAGTTGTAAAGCAAAAATGTATAAGGTATGACATCAAAACATTTGTTCTTTAAATATCTACAATGTAAATTATTTTAAAATTATGCAAATTTTAAAATAAAACTATTGTTGTGGGCAGGAATTGGGCTTTTCCACAGGATCGTGAGAAAAGCATTCCAAGGACCCACGCGTGGAGATTGTGGTGTGGCAAAATGGTTTATTCAAGTGGAACTAGAAGCTGCCCCTGGGTTTCTGATGTCCCATCCCCCTCTGCACCACCATGGAAGAAGTCCAGCCTTGTCCTCCCTCAGCAAGGCCAGAGCAAAGCCAGTGTCCAGAGTCTCCGCTTCATGTTAAAGCTGAGTCCTTCGGAGCCTGTGTGGTGTGCTGCAGGTCCTGGTAGCTGCTGGACCCACGTGGTCACCCGGAAATGCATGGGCGTGCCCGATGCTGGTGGGAAAGAAGAAAAAGGGAAAACAAGCTTCTTTGCTTCCCTGAGGTTATAACTAGGGGCCTGTGTTAGTGATGTACCGGGTGCTTTTTCAAAAAGGACCAATCGGTTTCCTGAACTTTCATGAGCTTTGGATGGGTCCACAGCCCCTAGTTCCACTGACAGGCCTCTGGTCAAGTGCCTCCCTCTGTGCCCCCAGCAACCCGGTACCAGAGAGGGAGGCAGCGCTGTGGTCCCCTGGGGTGTGGAGCTGCAGCTTCCTGGTGAAGCAGACAGGCTCCTGCTCCCCAGTTTATTAAGTTCTGTGTCTAATTCCTTGCTTCCCTTTCCTTATTAATAATGAGTTAAATCCAACAGTAATACTAGGAGGGACGTATTTCATATCAGCACATATAGAATTAACCCGTCTGTAAATTTTTTCAAGAAGCCTGAGACAGATCACCAGAGAACTGGTTAAACGTGTAAGATGGCAACTAAAGTGTAAATTGGTTGTGAAAATGGTCTGCAAGGATGTGTGACAATGGCAGGTCCTTCTCATTACTACTCTTGAAACCTCTCTACAGCTCAAACTTGTGAGTGCGTTTTAATCTTGTTACAATAAAAAGAAGAGTGAATACGAAAAGGGAAAAGGAGAAGAATACACACGGGTAAGAATAACTCAAAGCACAGCTCGCTCAGTGTGCTCGGACACGTACCCACTGAACTGAAACAGCCGCCCCCGAACCCCTCGTCCTTCGCACCTGCAGGGTTCTTTTTCTCTGAGTGGTGCCTGTCCATTTGGTGACACCTGAGAGTCACCAAATAATCCCGTCTGTCAAGGGTCCAGGCAAGGGCTCGCTGTGGGTAGGGTGGCAGGAGGCTGTGATAAATGAGCTTTAAGATGCTTGCCAAAGCTAAGAGTCTAGGTCCAAGTTTTACTCTACTGACAATTTCAGACTTGTCCTCTGGACCCCGGAACACAACGCATCAATGTCAAGGCAAATTGATTACACAAGTCCTCTTATAAACAGTGTCCCTGCATAGGATAAGGCTGGATTTTAATTCTATTACATGAATTCCATTAAAAAAACCCAGTAAGGAAAGAAGTTGGGGTGGGAATGGTTCAAGACAAACAATATTTTAAAAGACAGGTCAAAGAGATACAAATTCTTTTGTTTTTAAGTTAAAATCACAGACATCTTAGCTTCGCCTTTATTTACAAGCACTCGCCCTAAGTCTCCCCTTGAATTGCTTCTCTTAGTTCCCAGTAACTCGGGAGCCCTTTTGGACCAATTCCTTGCTGAAAGATGCTTCAGTTCAGCTGGGTGGGCACATTTCAACAGTTGCACACAAACATTATTGCAAGTTTTCACTCTGGAACATTCTGTTATCATCATCCAGAGGCACCGCTCGACCTTGTGCTGTGAAGGAGGAATTTGGAGTTTGGAGGCATTTTTTGTATTCATGTATAATTCAGGGCTGTCTGATGGCCAGTTTTCTGGAGTTACAGAGGGTGCAAGATGGGCGTGTAGGACCCAAAAGTCATCTGAACGTTTTAAAGTGAACTGCATAGTGGATAGGGGAGCGGGCTCAACAAAACAGAACTTTCACGACCCCACGGTGCAAGCTCTGTTTATGAAATTCAAAGGGCAGCTGCGGGAGGGTGGTTAACGGGAAACCTAGAAGCACCTGCCACCTTTTACGTGGGCGGTGGGGGCAAGGTCGCCCCACAGGCAGCAGGCTCCGACTACAACAGGTGTTTTTGGATTATCGAAGAACAGAGACCGAGAGACGTGTTGCTCAGCTTACTGAGTTTCTGTGACGCAGCTGTCCTGAGGCAAGAGATGTACTTTGTAGTTTTCACAGAACAACAGCTCATGAATAAACAATGCAGCGAATGCGAATGCCAAGCCCCTGAGGCTAGAGATCCAAATTAGAGCCGGCCGCTGCTCCACCCTCCACCCTTCCAGAAGCATATTCGGGAAGAAGCAAATCCCCTCAACATTTAGCCTTTCAGCCGGGAGCTTGAAATGCTTATTTTGTTGTTTTTAGAAGCAAGTCAACTATAAAACCCCAAGAAGAGTCTCACACCTAGGATCCTTTTGACTATTAAATTTAGCTTCAAGTCCTGGTTCTAGAAATCATGTCTCTCTCTCTCTCTCTATATATATATATATATATACACACATACACATACACACACACCTATATAATATATATTGTAATATATAATACATATTATACATTACATATATTGTAATATATTATATATTACATTATATATCATATATAATAATATATTATATGACATTATTATATTATATCATTATATATTATATAATATTTATTATATATAATATATACAAAATATATAAATATATATATTATATATATATCCCCAGAGACCTAGCCTCCACCACCATAACCAGCAGCTACTAAGACCCCTATGGCAGCAGAAGACAGTAGCCTGGACCTGACTGTCACAAGTCATGACCTCTGCCAGCTAAAGGTCACGCCTTGACCTGAGCCCGGTCTCAGCCCCTGAGCCCTGAGGTGGAGTGACCCCCTGGCTACTTTCCCACGAGAGCAGACAGAGGGACCCGGGGACAGACCTCAGAGCTGTCCTCAACTCCTGGAGGGTGATTCATCACCTTGACCTCACCTCCGACCAATCAGCTCCCAGCTTGACCTGGAGCCCCTAACCTCAGTGCCTTGTGACTCTGTCCTGTGGAATCTGCCACCTACGTGCCATCGAGGAGGTTGGGCTCTGGAGC
The DNA here is from genome assembly GCA_007922815.1 of Macrotus californicus. Lineage (NCBI taxonomy): Eukaryota > Metazoa > Chordata > Mammalia > Chiroptera > Phyllostomidae > Macrotus > Macrotus californicus. Next base: position 436,365 of record VMDR010000082.1, on the reverse strand, counting down.
AGTAGCTTCCAGTTCTGTGGGGTGGCGCCCTCACGACAAAGTGGCCGACATTTTTCCCCCGCCGCTCTTGGTGTCGGTGTCCGGCGTTTGTCTCGGCAGCGCCGGGTGGACGGCCCGGTCTGCCCTATAACAAGAGAAGGAAAACAACTACTGGGCGGCGAAGTGCTCACTGAGACAAAACACTAACGGACACAGACTTTCCAGCCTCTTCTTTCATTCCCATCACTGGTTCAAATCTCGGACGACAGCTCCGTGCGTCTGTGATTCGACCGAGCCTCCCAGGCTCCTCCTCATCCCCAGCTGAGATGAACACCTGCTCTGAAGCCTTTACAAATCCTGGGTCAGCATCCCCCCACCTGGAACCCTGCCGTGGGTCTGCCTGTGACACCTGCTTTTGTCAATGGGCAGTGGTCTCGGTCATCCGCCCCCAGATAGCAGGGGCGTGGCAAGTCCCCCCAGAGACCTCCTCAGCCTTTGTACTTATTATTATGATTATTATTACTATTATTATTTTACTTTGAATGAAAATTGTTCACTTCACAATTTGACATGAAGTTTCTGGCACACACTTTTGAAGAAGCAGTAACAGGTTACCTTCCGTCCACCCTCAGGCTGCCGTGTACCACGGGCTCTCGGACCTCTGAAGGCCAAGTGCTTCCTCATCCAGAGAATCCACGTGTCTTGAGACTGAAGTCACCTCCTGAGAGGGTCTCCAGCAGGGGTGTCCTGGAGCCCACACTGACCGGCACCCAGCCCACATGAGCAGACTATGACGTGGCAGGATTTGGCGAGCTCATTGCTAAATACAGACATTATTATCAATGAAATGACATCAACTTATGGCTCAATACATTACCTTCAGGGCAAAGATAACAAATGTTCAAAACTCGCCCCGGCTGGGCTATGTCACTGTAGGTTAGCGATCTCTGCTGTGAGCTCAGTTGCCTCTGGTCTTGATAGGACGGAAATGTACTGCCGGACGGTGGCCACCTACTGCGTGCCTCTGGCCAGCCCTACATTCGGGAAACCTTGGGAGGTTCAAATGGGCTTCACTGGGAATATTTATACCATAGGGACCAGCAAATGCCGCACAACAGGGCTTTCTTTTTTCCTGTGGAAGATCCAGGGGATAAACATTCACTAGCACGCTGCTGGCCCTCAGCAAAGTGCTGGAGTTATAATTTAATGGGTAAGTATGTGTTCTGAGACCAGGTTTCCAGGTGGCATAGGCCGACCGCCCTGCGAACCCCAGTTTCAGCGTGGGGCTCTTAGTTCCTAGTGGGCGGCTGGCAAGTGTGCAGACTGGCAGCCGTGAGCCTCATTGCATCACAGTCGAATGTCCGAGGCTGACCATCTGAATGGTCAGAATGGCCAGAGGTTAAACCATCTGCAGAAGCGGGTCCCGGTGGACACAGCAGTCTGTGTTTGCAGCGTGGCCTGCTCAGAGCCGAGGTTGGCCCACACCTTTTAGCCTCTGAAACTTCAAAAGCAAAGAGGGTTGTTTTGTTTTGTTTTGTTTTGTTTTGCAGAAGTCCGATGTACAAAGCAGAAGTCTGTGAAGAGCCCACCACCACTGGCTTCACATCTCCCTTCTTGCGACCAGAAGGGGAACACCTTGGCTTCAGGGCACATACCTGGGGAACATTCGTCACAAAGAGGCAGCAGAACAGAAGCTTGTTGACGTGGAGGCACACAGCGGCCCTGCTTCCCCCCACACAGGCGGCTCCCCTGGGTACTGCTCACCGAGGCGGCTGGTTTCACCTGGTCTCCCGAGGCTCCCCACAATGAGGATCTGTTTCGAGCACAAAGAGTGATTTTGTTGCATGATTCCAGGCCCAGGCAAGCAGCCCGGTTCCCACACTGGCAGCGGGGAAGAGGCTCACCAAGGTCCACCCTGACCCTCAGCATGGTTTCTTCCAGGGCAAGTCGGTGAGTGGACACCAGAACCCAGGAGAGAGCCTGGGGCGGGTTGAAAGTCTTGGAAATGTCTTGGTCAGGATGTCGCCAGCGTCTTGTGAGAAAGCCCCAGCCTTGCCCCTCATCCCAGTGACAGAAGATCCCAGGAGAGCCTTCCTTTGGGGCTTCTCGAAAATGACCCAGGACTCTCAGACGAGCTGGCAGGCGTGTGGTGGGAGTGAGCTTGACCCCAGATCTGTCTGCGGAGGGGACACTACCACATACAGGTCTACCTCCAAGCACTGACACATCCATACTCCTGACAGCCCTCGTAAAAGCCACATTCTTGGCTAATCTGCATGCTTCCCGGGTGTTTTTCGGTACTGTAAGAGCCTCTAATTCTGCACTCTTAAAGCTATACACAGAGTCGCAGTGTACTCTGCCTTCATACTTAACACATGCATGTAAATTCTTAACATAGTTTCCCCCCAGTTCTAACGCATTCCAGCCTGTGGAAGGGACCACAGTTGAACATTTCACAGATGTCCTTATTTCCTCGCGTGTGTCTCCATAAGGAGTTTCTGTCCTGCTGCTGCTTGAAACTCTGTCCCAGCCTGTTCATGAACCCATCACCATCATGGAGGCTGAGCCCCCTCTCCCGCCAGCAACCCAATCACCTCTGCGTCCTGCTGGTATCAGCTCTTAACGGGACTAAGAATGGGACTGGTTGGCTAAGAAGAGGTTGTGAAGGATCAGTCATGTCCCACCCAACTTCCCCACTGTGAATTTAGAAAGAATCCCTCTGGTTTTATACCTCAGTCTCTCGTGAGTTGAGATAGTGTGTGTCGCTTTGCCCTGTCTGCTCACTCTAGATAAAAATCATCCTTTCTAGGGTAACTGAACTCAGGGCGTCTTCGTTGAAGGAAACTCTGCATTCACTGCATTCTCTCTACAGGCACAGAGTACTTGTCTGAAAAGGTAGACTCTGGGGGGAGTGGAAAACTCCCTTCGGCCTCAAGTCCCAAGCCGAATTCTCCGTTCCAGTGGCACCAGAAAAGCCTGAGCTGAGCCACTGAACCAGGGACTGGCCTGGCCACCAGCAGCGTGGGCTTGTATATCCAGGGGCCCAGTGTCCCTCGGGGACAGGCCCCTGAGACAGGCCTCCAGGTGGGTGGGGAAGTATTCCAATGGGAACCCCAAGCCCCTAGCTCCCTTCCCAGATGGATCCAATCCTAATGTAAACAGAAACTGAACCATGAAAAATATTTACCCCTGAGGAAAGGAGCGTGCAAACAAGGTGAACTAAAGCAAACAAAACCTGTTTGCCTTGTCTTAAACACCAGGACTACTCCTTTGCCTTTCTCATCATTGATGACATCTCTGGGTAAGTATTTCCCCAGGAGGCAGCTGCTGGTGACTCTCCAACCTTCCTCCACTGGGGGAGGACAGGCACTGACTTCTGTGTTCCTTCAGGTTCTGCCTCACGATGGGAGACTGCTGCCCATGAGGTTACCTGCCCCCCACAGGTGAGCCTGGAACCGAGGACCTGGCCGATTTGTCCTCAGAAGAAAAGACTGATTTCCTGAGCAGCTGACACAGAGCAGTGCATGCCCAGGTCTGGACAACGTATCTGTCACTGCAACCCAAGTCTGCGGTGCCGTGGTCAATGACAACGTCACTCCGTGTGAACACATGTCCTAGGAGATGCTCGTTCTTCAAGCTCTGTCTCTCGACGGCTGGAACATACGAGGTCCTAGATAAATTTAAGAAAATAGGGAAGTGACTTTAAATCCTCTCAAAATTACAAACCAGTAGAACACATTTTTACCAATTCCAAACAATAGCTCCAGTTGATGGTTCGGAAATGCCAGACTTAGTAACATTGTCCTTGATGGAACAGAAAGAGATGGGACAAGGTGGGGGTGGGTAGAATGATTGACTGAAGAACAAAAACAGGTGGAAAATGGAAAATCGGTGATAGGGTGGAAAGTGCAAATTTGTGGCCACAGATCCTCATGAACCGCATCCTTGCTTGGGCCCCTTATTCTCCCCCCCCGCCGCTCTCCCGCCATTTACCTTTAAATTCTCATGTATTCAGCTCGATCTCATTTAGAAGAAAAGATACCCATATTTATTGAGTGTGCAGGTAACCGCACCTCTATGCCTTCGTTAATTCCTCAAACCAACTCTGTGAGGGAGGGGTGTGGGAACCGAGGGGCAACTCCCAGCTGGTGTGGGACAGAGCCCAGCACCCTGTCCACCACCGCCCAAGGACACGAGCACCACATGGCTCTGCCTGGAATGCTTCGGTGTGGCATTCTCAGGAAGGCTCAGGAGGCTCGTTTTTTCCTGGAAAAAAGTCTTTGACTTAGTCTTTGACTAAAAAAGTCTTAAGTCTTTGACTAAGAAAAAACGGGAGCTTCCACTCTGCTGAGAATAAAGAAAGACGAAACACTGAGTTCATGCCCAGTTTAACTTGAATTCAATGACTCCCAATACCAGGAAGACACGGGACATTTGTTCCAAGCTAAGAATCACCCAGGACTCTGAAGAAAACGTGCTTCCTCCTGTGGAAGCAGGCAGGATGCAGGCGATGGTCAGGTAGGATCAGCAGCCAAGAAACAAGTGTGCCAGCGGTGGCGGGATGGTCGAAATCAGTTTTATTCACCTGTACCATGGGCATGCCGTTGTAAGCCTGCATCTCAAGAGCAGGGCCTTCTGGACGCCTTGGCTGCAGTGGAAGAAAGCGATGCTCTGCTGGTCTTTCCACTTTAACGCTCCCGGACTTCATCGCATTCGCTGTGGACCCCCCAGAGCCGGGCACCGTGGGTATAACGAGTTTGTCTGAATGGTCTCCTAACAGAGGACCACGATGAGCTCGAAACCCAGAGAAGCGACGTCACCCATTTGGATGTTCTGGGCAGTTACCCGTCAGCAACCTATCGCCGTGAGAGTTTGTTTAAATGTAACGTAATTCACGTGTGCACGCCTGTCTGTAGTTAACAAATAGGCTGCGTACCTACTGTGTGTCAGGCAGGATGTTAGGCATTAGCAAAGAAATCTGCATGGGTCCCTGTTTCCGTGGATCTCACAGGCGTTTGTCTATGATGTTGAACTCACGTTATCTCTGGAAGTGAGCCTCCCTCTGGCCCAAGCCCAAAGCAAACAGGGAAGGCGATTGAAATCCAACACCTTATGAAACAGCACGTGAGGATGAGTTTATAGGAAACAGAATGCTTTTGGAGGCTGATAACACACACCACCTCCAAAGATGGGCTGTCCGTTGTCAGGGGAGGGGAGGCAGCTGACCGCAGACAGGACGGGCAGCACTTCACAGCGTTAGGACAGCGAGGGTCTGCACGAGCTCAGTCCCTGTGTTTGCGAGGGAGCACGAGACCCGGACTCAGGGGAGCAGCTCATCGGACACTGTGAGCGAGGGGGCGGGTCCCTGCCCACCACCCACCACCCCTGGCTAATGAGGGCCGGCCACCTCTATCGTTGGCACCCTGGGAATGTTTGCGTGTGCCCGAGCCTGGCTCACCAAAGGGGTCAGACCAGTTGTGTGTGTGTGGGAGGGAGGTGTCTACAGGTCCAAGTTCTGTGAGTGGAAGTCAAAAAGGCTTTCTAGGCCAGCAGCCTATGCAGCTCGACCATATTTATACTGAATTTCTTTCGGCGCTGTTCTTTTTAATACTTTCCTTGGAGCTGTTCCCCTTTTCGATGTGGTCTCGGTTTCGTTTATTTTATCTTGGCTGCTCTATACAACATATTTTATAAGAATCTGGTAATTAAGACAATGGAAGTACCTTTACGTCATTGGAATAGAAGTGATAGTTGACCTTAGAGGGATGTTTGGGTTTCTGAGAACGTAAAAGAACAAACGCAGAGGCCCTGGGCCAGTCCTGGGATCCTTGGGGACTGTGTCGCGGGGCAGAGGAGTGCAGCTGCGAGGCGGGGCTGCGGGGAGCCCCGAGAACACAAACCGGAAATGAGAAGGGGAGAAAGGGCTTCCAGAAGGCAAGTCTGGTGACTGCCTGCCAGGCTTCAGGGGGCCAAGCAGGATTTCACTAAGAAAGATCGTTGGGTTCGGTAAGTAAGACACGGCTAGGGAGCCTTGAAGAGTATCTTTAGCTACGTGGTCGAGGCGGAGGCCAAGGTTAATTGAGTGCTGCAAAGTTATGACACCTAAGCTAGACATTGAGCAGGAGAGGAGAGAAAAAGGCTCATAGCTTCAGGGAACAGCTGGCACGGGGCCAGGGAAGAGCCCAGGACACGAGTGTGTTAACACTGGAGACAGGACTGATGAGGGGAAGGTATCCTTGACGGAGCGTCTCCAGAGATGAATGGTAGCAGCACAGAAGAAGGAGCGCTGCTCTCCGTCCATTCCTGACCTGAGGGCGAGCGCTGGGCATGGAATACTTAACAGCCAGGCTTCCTTAGGCAGCCCTACTGATGTCCAGGGCTCACAGCTGGGGCCGCCGGAGCAACCTCTGAAAAAGCCAATTATCTGCCCAGGAGGAATGGGGGTCACCTGCCAGTCAATGGCTGCCATGGATAAATCCGTTAATTCAGGGAGTGTGTTGTAAGAGGCTCAGGATGAATGCTTTCGGGGCTGATACTGTCCATGGTTCTACCTCATCGGTGCCTCACCGACATTCTGTGGGATTTTTAATTTAACCGACTAAAAAGAGCAGGCTCAGAATGTAGGCACCTGCCCCAGGACGCAGAGTTGTTAGGTGGCGGGAGCAACACCCCACGCTCCGACTCTCGGCTCTGAGTTCAATGGCTTGAGCTTGGCTCTGAGTTCAACGTGATACTCCGCTTTTCAGCATTCATCTCAACAACAGCCAAGCCACATAAAGGTGACAGAACAAGAGTGTCAACACCACAGACCGTAGAAGTGACATAGAAGTTGTGGGGGTTTTTCACTCCTTGGCGCTCCATCCCCCCAAATGCACTCCCTTCATCCTTGGAGAGAGGGTGCCCCTTGCCTGCGTGCTGCCTCCTTTTCTGTAAGTAGAGAACCGTGTGGAATGAGCTTTAGTGTCCAGCTGCCCCTTCCCTGGAGGTTAAAGGGAGACCTCAGGTCCCACCCCTCGATCCCTCTCCTCTCCCCCCAACTCCTCCCCCTGCCCTGCAGGGCTCCTCCAATGGAAACTTTCCAGCAGAAGCTATCCAAGGTCCAAGGAAGGAGGAGTCGGGACAAGGATGATGGGGTGACAGGGTGACCTAAAATGCTAGAGCCCACAACTCCAAAAGGGCCACGTGGGACTCAGCGCTAGCTGGTAGCTTTTAAACATTCACAAGAATTGCCCCTTTCTAAGAAACATTTCAAAATGTGAGAGCACATCAAATTCAAGTGTCTTTAAATTCAAAAAGAAAACATAAGTTAGAATTCCACAAAGTTCAGCTTGGTTGAAAATGTATTTAAATATCTTAATAACTAAAAAGAAATACAGAATCCAAGCAAGTAACTGGATGACATCGCTGACATCCGACCTCTGAAGGAGAAAGGGGTAATGAGTGTGTCTTCACTCCTGGTGCAGGTGCGGCGTGGCCGCCGTCTGTATAGCTTTGCCCTCCCAGCCCAGGCGCTCCGGACAGGGGCCCTTTTGGCTCGATGAGGGTGTGTCTGAAGCAGTAAACTTCTTACACAAATAAACTCTCCGGCTCTAAATGGTCTTGGTTTCCTGGGATGATGAGTGGACCGAGGTTCTTTCCTGTTTTTCATTACCGGCTCCAGAAACAGAAGGAAGCAACCTCGGTTAACGTGGACCGTAACTGTCTTCTTCAGAGGCTCGACATCTTTCCACGCAATTTCAGACACCAGCTGGGTGCCCTACAGTTCAGCTCAGTTTTGACACTCCATCCCAAATAACATCGGGTTCGGCAGATTAGAGGCTCAGCCCCACAAGACTGCCCCCTCCCCCCACTGCAGGAATCAATCTCAAGTCCAGGTTGTCACCTGTGCTTCTGACCTACTGGCTAGGGACTGGAGGGTCCCATGGCCCTCTCCTAGGTTTGCACTGGAGCGGTTGCCGGAACTCAGAGACACATTTTACTTCCTGGACCACTGTTTTATTACAAAAGAGAAAGGTACCAGGAAGGAGTGAGGAGCTGCCATGCATTCTCCAAGCGATCATTCTTTCCGCATCTCCACACAAGTGCGCCATCCCAAAAGCCCTGCACACCCACCCGTAGGTTTTTATGGAGGCCTCATTACGCACACATGACTGATGAAATCCCTGCCTATTGGTGATTGACCCAACCTCGGGCCTCTCTCCCCAGGGAGGTCGATGGGGGGGTGGGGGTTGAAAGTTGCAACCCCACCCTTAGCTGTTTCCTAAAGTCACCTGGTTAACAACGAAAGACAGACACCTTTTTGCTCCCATCACTTAGGAAGTACCGAGGGTTTTAGGAGTTCTGTGCCAAAATGGCGCAAAGACCTAACACACACTCCTTTTACAAATCACAGTATCACAGTTGTAAAAGTTTCGCTTAAGCCCACAGGCATCTATGGAACCTCCCAGTAGTAGGACGTTTAGCCCCAGCAAAGAGCAGGGGGTGGGACAAAGCGCTCCTGTTGACCTTGTCAGAAGGCCGGCAAGTGTCCCTCCCGTCTTTCGCTGTTCCATGTTCAGTCGCCTCATTTCTCAGCGCCCTCTACAGCAACACGGAAAACGCCAGCTGGAAGGAACTGCTTGGATGACTTGAAACTGGTATTTCCAATTCAATTCTAAATTGTCCTAATGGATCTCGAGCTGTCTCGACAGCACCGCTAAGCACAGTCTGTCACTGTGCTGTCTGTGATGTTGGGGACACGGGCTGCGATAATTCTTGTCCTGAAAGGGGGGAAGAAAGTGGTCCCAGAATGGACGTCAGCAGCCCTTGAATCAAGGCCCTCATTGCCAGCAAGAGGCCACATGACCTGGACCCTCACGGTGCCTTGATTTCCTCAATTGTCACTACATACACAAGTTCCTCTATCCTCTTACAGAGCTTGGATTTTGGTGCGGAATAAAGGAGCCCCAAGGCACACGTGTGATCCAGCAACCATAAAAATGTCAAAGGGTTTGGAGCCAGGTGTGAGCTGGATGCGATTTATGTGCTGGCTTCCGTGAGTCAACCAACTTCCTGTGGGGTCAGTGGGCGGGGTTTATATTCACCGTAGCCAGAGGCGATCAAGACCTGTGCTTGGGAAAGCCGGGAAGTTGCCTCCATTCACACTTGTCAGCATCTGCATTTGGAGATGCTGCTCCTTAAAGAGCATGGGCCACAGTTGTCCCTCTCCTCTTGGTGAAGAAGCGCTGTTGGAGGCAGCCCACTCCTGTGGGTTGTGAGGCTGATCCCAGTCTTGTTGGTCATGAAGGTACCATGACCTGGCCATCGTGGTCAAGAAGGGGAATGTGACCACAGCTGGGCCAACCATAGTCTTTGCTGAGTCCTGCTCTGTGGGCCCAAGGCAGAGGTTGAGAGCCTAAAGCTGCTGACGTCTTCCCCCTGCCACGAGGAGAGCACACCTGTGGAAGGATCCCCACGAAAAGGCTGAGTGAGGGACTGGTGCTTCCTGTGGATACCACGGCTGCGTGAGCTCCTAGAGGAATCTCTCACGTCCTTTCTCATGCTGAGATTTCTTGTTCCCGGGGAACTGGGGAGTGGCCTACTAACAGTGAGCATGCTAGAAACAGCCAACTGAAGTCTCCATTTCAAAGTTACTCTGGGCAACTGTCAAGAACAGACCTGGCCCCTGAGGCCAAGGCTTAACGGTGGGTGTAGCCCAAGCATCGCGCCCCTGAAAGCCCCTCATCCCGTGGTTCTGAAAGGGCAGGCAGAACCTGTGGCTCTTTCTACACGTCACCTTGCCACAGGCCCAGACGCTCAGTCTGGGAAGTGTCAATTCAACTTCAAGGGGGAAAGAGCTTCCAGAATCTGCGTGTACCTTGGAGGAAACCTTATATCGAGTCACATCCAAATTCTATCCAGGTTAACCCCTTCAATCCCTTACTCCCAAGAACGGCAAGGTTCTATTTATTTCACGAGGCAAGTTCTTTCAAGAAAGGTGAGCCAAGGGGAATTTTATGGAGAGCAGTTTTCATGACAGACAGAGGCAGGCACTGCAATGTCATGTCCTGGAGGTGGACTGGTCACTCCCAGTACTTCCCTGGTCACACTGAAAGGACAAGCAAGGGTTAGCGAACTCAATCCCTGCCCTGGGAGAGAGGACCGGCTGTTTGGGGGCATAAGATCTCCAAGTGTACCTTCTGTAAGGTGAGCTGAGTGAACCACACAAGGCTGGCCAAGGGGCTTCAATTCTTGCACCAACTCTGGACAGCTGGTGGGGGTGGCTTGGTGAGGAAAGAAGGAGCAGCAGGCTGTGCTTACTACCTACAAGTTCAGACATGAGTGCGCAGTAAGAATGGGAAGGAAATTGGACAAAAAGTCAAAGAGGGCCATCTTGGGACTTGTGGTATCAGCTCTGGACAGGGGCTTGGAAGTCACCCTTTCTGTGCTTGTCACATGGAAAAGCTGGACAAACCGAGAGGGCAGGACTGTTGTTGGACCCAGAAGAGAAATGAGGGTACAGGGCAAACTGCCCCCCCCCACCCCGAGCCTAGAGAGACAGGAGACCCTGGAGGGACAGAGCAAAGCTCCGCTTCCCCAGGGCAGGGGCTGCTGCAGCCACCGGCGGACAGGGTGCCCACACGGGGATGTGGATGAGCTGCTGGAGCCTGAGCAGGTCCCACGGCGAAGGCGAGAAACTCCGGAGCTGACATCCAAGGGCTCTCACACTCCCCCGGTTTTACCTGCAGGAACCCTGCCAGGTTCTTGTGGGGATGATCTGAGAAGGGTTCCCCTCTTGGCTCCTCTGGCAAGGCTTGGGAAGTGTCATCGCTGTGAAATACGTGGGGACACTTCCTCACAAAGGCGGACTCTCCCACCCCACCGAAGACCTCAGAGTTTCTGAACCGCCTTCCAGGTTGGGGGAGATGGACCCCTTTTACTGACACCCCTCAGTGCGGTTGTCTCACACCCAAACATGGGCAACCGGGTCTGGGCTTCAAGCATATAGACCGGGAAGGCACCAGCCGGGGACAGGAGCGTGGGGCAGGGGCAGCCAGGCCACGGGAGTGACACCCGTGGACGTCACAGGCCCACTCAGAGACTGAGACTGAACCCTGAAGTTATAGAATGCTCCCCTCCCCACACCGACTGGCCTCCAGTGTGATGACCGTGGGTTAGAGAGGAAAGGGCTGCAGGACACGCAGTCTCGGAGGAGTGCCTGGGGAGGCCCAAGGTCAAGAAGAAGATGGCTGGGGGGCGGTTACGGCGGGGCAGGTACTGTCTGACTGTAGCTATAGTCCTTTGCAGTGTCAATGGTGTAAGCACAGCAGTCAGAAGACAGATTGTCCGAATGGGACAAAACAAGACTCAACCAAATGCTGCCTATAGGAAACCTGCTTTAGGTACCACACACACGCAGGTTAAAAGGAAAGCGGCGGAGAAAGACACGCTGCTCCGCCAGTAATCACAGGGCACTGGGGTCGCCACGTCAGTTTCCAGGGAAAGCCGACTTCAGGCCCAGGAACTTACTTATCATGGTCGCGCAGGACCCGACCCCCTGCAAAGGGGTGAATTCTCCAGAAAGACAGACGCTTAGTGGTGTCCGTCCCCAACCACGGAGTGTCAGGTTATGGGAGCCTTCTCCGGTCGATGTGATTGTGGGTCATTTTTGTTCTTTTGCAGCTGTTTTCCAGTAAACGTGCCTGGGTGTTTACAGAATCAAGCTGCTACCCCGGTTGCCTGCCTGTCCCTTCCTGTGACGGGACGTGGATCGAGGGCGGAATGGCTGTGGCCACTGAGCCCGGGTGGGCACGTGTCCATGCAAAGCCTGGATAGCTTGCCTTTGCTCTCGCAGGTTCACCTTGTCTGGGAGGAACAGGAGCCGGGGCTCAGCCTGGACACAGGCCTCACAAAGAGAGCTGGTGGCTGTGGGATCCTCAAAATGGTGCAGTTTGAAAACCATGTCCACATCCCAGGCTTCCCTGAGAGCTCACAGCCAAAGGCCTTTGGGCACACGGGCCACTGAAGGTCCCGAAATGTGTTAACCTGCCCAGGTCTGACCTGCGGACAGATCTCAAGGACTAACACAAGGATGGCGTTCTGTCTTCAGTCGTGGGAGGGAGACCCCTGGCCAATGGCTCGGACAGTAGAGCCCCGTGCAGCCCCCGCCTGGGAGTTCGCCGGCGCTGATTGCACAGCCGGCGCTATCTCTGGGGTGTCTGTCTCTGGGGTGTCTGCAGCTCCTGAGCAGTCAGCCCAGGGGAAAACCACAAAGGCTGTCCTTGGGAAAGTGCTCCATGCTGCTCTGCCTTGTTGCGTCCAAAGGCTGGATTTTTATTCGGGGACACAGATCTCATCCACTAAAATCTGGGTTAATAAGAAAACTTGAGAAAGATTTATGAGGTTAAGGTGTGTTGGAGGCCAAGCGAGAGCTGATCGAAGGGATTCTGCGGGTCAGGATGTGGCTCCCACCTCTCCTGGCAGCGCTGCTCGCCAGCCCTCTTTCACTGCTATGCTTGAGGGATGAGGCTCTCGCCCGGACTTGTTCCCGTGATTGCCACACTAAATGCACATTTTGCACCATCCCTCTCGGTCAGCGAGACTGAGGGAGAGGTAAATGGATATACGCTAATCCCAGGATTTACCACGAATTTGAAAAATCTCTTACGTCAGTGTATCCAGTTATAATTCCTCTTTATCCTACAAGCAGATTGCAAATCTTCCGTGGCCAACGGAACCTTTTCATCAAAGTCTGTCCGACAGCCTTAGATTGTGGAGCTGACATCACACCTTCCCCCTCTGTCCATGTTTCGGCCGCTGCAGCAATGGGGAGCCCAGATCCCAGGCGAGCGTGGAGGGTTTAGGGGTCCAGAGGCCGGAAGTGCCTACCCCGCCCTCCACTCGCACAGGTGCGCACAGCTCCGAGCGGCTCTTCTTGCCCACACCTGCCTGCCATCAAATCATTATCTCCTCTGGCTGGGAGCCCTGATGCTCTAAGAGTTCAAAGCCATCCCTTCATGTAGCAAACCTCCGGGCAGCCTCTGTGGGCCAGGCAAGGCTGGGGGACCTGAAGATGCATGGACAGGACTGTGCAGGTCTCTGCTTTGGGCCACTTCCGTTGTGGCCAGAGAAAGCAGGTGATAATCGATTAAATGAAAGACCATTGGTACGATGGTGAGCACGATGAAGGAAATTAGAAAGAGTTGGGACAGGGTGACCAGGGGTGGGACAGGTGATGCTGTCTCAGGTAAGATGCTCCTGGAGGAGGGACAGATGCAGTGACAGGAGAATGACAAGAAGCAGCCAGGCGTGCAAGGACTGTGCGTGCCAGGGAGCTACATATACTAGCAGGTTTAGCCGGTGGCAGGACGCGGCCCGGGCCGTGAACGAGGGGATGGATCCCGAGAGGCCATGGACAGGGGCTCACGTGGAGCTTGCATGTCCGTGTCCTCAACACACGACCGTGAAGACATTAGATGGTGTTCGGCTTCGGACACACACGGGGATATGAGCGTTGCTAGGAAGTGGCCAACGGATGGTCAACCAAAAGGCCTCATGGGGTGACATGCCTTTGGTGACAGTGCGGGGAGAGGGCTGGCCTCTCTCTGTCTGTGTCCCTTGTTACCCTGTCACAGGCACAACCCAGGAGTGTGGTGTGGGGACTCGGAAGGGAGGAAGTGTCCTCAACCACTGCGGGATGGGGGGGATTCACTCTTCAGTCCCCCTCACCAGGCCCCCCACTTTTATGCAAAACAGAGCGGAGAGGGACAGCTAGGTGGCTCCTCCAGGGGCACCCTTAGTCCCTCTGTGGAAGGCAGGGAATCCCACGGGAACTCTACGGTCTCTGGGGGTGAGGGCCTGTTGTGTTTCCTCTGACCATTTGCCCCCCAAACCACCTCAAGGCCACCAGAGGGGAGCCATGATGAGGAGAAGCAGTGCTGAGCATTTGACCCCAGGTTTGGTGGCATGCACAGATGCAGACAGTGAGCCGGGCTCGCATCTGAGGGTCCTGAAGGTGGAAGACTCCACCTGTCAGGCTGTGAGTAGGATGCAGTGAGTGTGCCTGTGAAGAAGAAGCCAAGGGCCTTGTACCTCTGTGTCTCAGGGAACACCAGAGGGTCCCCTCGGTGTCTCCTGGGGACAGCCAGAGGCTTGAGAAAGAGGTAGAGGTCATAGCTGCACAGGAAGTTACTCAGCCGGGCTTGGGCGCGCACCGGGGAAAAGCGCTCAGGGCCCAGGGCTGCTTTGGTGGTCCTCAGGGGAGGGGGCACTGAAGCCAGCACAGGGCTCATGCAAGCCCACCCACCGGCACCCCACACACCACTTAGGCCAAGGGCAGGGTATGAGGGCTTTACCGGCCTTTCTCATGGTCATAGGTCAGGAGCCACGTGAGCAGAGCGAGGCTTGGGTGCCTGGGAAGATTGGGGGTTAGGGGAGAGGGCAGGGGGTCAGCTGGAGAGGAGCGTGGCCCTGTGACCCGGGACCAGCAGGGCAGATGGTGTGTGACAGGTGAACTGCTCCAGTGGGCAGATTCCTGGGAGAATGTTACAGTGGTGAAGGAGCAAGGACCATCATTTCCGGCGTCTGCCCCAGGAAGTGGCTTCCCGTCTCACTTTCTCGGTGCCCACAGGTGGCCCTGCCTTCCCACCGCCAGGTTTGTTTTTCGACGGACTGCACATCTGTCTGATGATGTTGCTCCTGGACGGTGCTCTCTTTTCATCTGAGTTCCTGGAATTCTGTTTCGATGGTATGGACATGTGTCTGGGCAGTTTTGTCATTTTTTTATAAAGCAGACCACCCCGCCAGTCCATCCAGTCACGTGGCTGCCCAGGCGCCGGGCGGGGGACCTCTTTGCAGAGCCCGGGGCAGCCCCCGGGAAGGGACTCGGCTGAGCTGGACGGCTCTGCCTTTCCTTCCGTCAGGTGTCAGTTCACTTTATTTTACCTGGTCAGCTCGTTAAGCTTCTGGTTTGAACATGTTCCTTTGTTTACATTGTTTGAAGCATTCTTTCTTTTCCCAATTAGTTCATAGCTTTGAATTCTCCCTGCAGCTCACTGTTTTGAAATTTGGCCGCAACCCTCTCCTCTCCGAGGTGAATCCGTTTGACCCCGTGCCCGAGGCCTCTCCCCGGAGCGCTCCTCGTTTCCCTGTCATTTCCCGTCGTACTCCCTGCGCTGTCCCTGTCTACTCACCATGCGCTCCGTCTTATTATTGTTTAATTATCAGGTAGAGATTTTGTTTTGAATTTTAGGAATGCTAGTCATGGAAGGCTGGTGACAGACATGGGAAGCTGTCACCTGGCCCTGAACAATGACCTGCCTGTTTGGGGTTCCTCCCCCCCCCTCCAGGAAACTGAACAAAAATGAAAAGAACAGACACTAGTCACATTCTCTCAGGATCTCAAAAATGGGTCCCCTGGTAGCAACTGAGCTACATTTACTTCCATGAGGACCAAGAAAACAAGGGAGAATCTGGAGAATTTGTTTGTAGAATTGCGGTCTTTTGCAAACACATAAATTGACTCAGGAGGAAAATATAGGCATGTGAATGTCTGATACCATCGTGTGTCACGGGTTGTCACGAAGAAGACACCAATAACTAAGTGTCTCTTTTTCAGTCTACGCACCTTAGTACTTGGGTCATTAACCGCACTGAGGGGCAGACGTAGGAGGCTCAGCAGCTGTTTTCATAAGTGAGCACTAGCGTGCTTGTCAAATCAGGGGCCCAGGCACCCTCTAGTCCAGTTTGGAGCCGGACAGTCTCCTTTCCTGCTGTCAAAGCCACTGCAGGTCCATGAGACCACCCGTGACCTGGCAGACAAAAGCCAGCCGTGCCTTTCTGAGTAAGCCCAGGATTCATTCAGGGGGCCCTGGCCAAAGATGGAGGCTCGCCCCTCCCCAGGAATCAAACCATGTCATTACTGTCACCTGAACAACAGTCCTCGGACCAGGCCTGACAGCACCAGCCCGCAGCGCTGTATTTTAATGCCCAAGAGAGCAAAAGGCCTTCCAAAGTCTTGCAAGTGAGCCGCAAGGGTGGAAGTCAGCATTTCCTAATCTGTGTACATGCGTACTAGGAAGAGCCGAATGTTTCACAGCAGGTCGGCAGAGTGGCCGGAGGTTAAGATGGCAGGAAAATTGGACAGAAGCGTAAAGGTGGAGGAAATTAAAGTGCGGGCCACTCAGCAGACAGAAAATGGAAAAATAAATGGGTCTGGTTCTCACCCGGGCTATCTGAGGGGAAATTCTGTGAAGTAATGAAGGGCACTAAAATGAGACAGGACGAGCTATGGGCTGGTGAATTGAAAAGCGCTGGTGCGTGTCCTAAGTAATATGGAACTCCAGACGTGGGCCAGAGAGCTCACATCTCAATAGAGTCTTCAAATGTGCATTACATGAAGACTTTACAAGCAACGCGGATCAGCAAAACGGGAGCGCTGAGTCGTAACAAAGATAAAAACGGCTACTGTTGGGTGTGTATGGTGTGGCCTGCCCGGCCCTAAACACCTTGCACTGACTCTGCCATTTAGTCCCTGCAGCGGCTCTGTTGTCACAAACGAGGAATTGGACACAGCCAGTGACTGGCGGAACTGGGTTCTGAAGCCAGAATCTCCAAAACCAGTGCTTTTCCTCGTGGCCCTGCCTTCCCAAGTGCTCCCAGCTAGGTCCGCCCACATGCCAGCTCTGTGGGCCTCCATTCTAGTCCCAGTGTCCTGCACACCTGCCGTGAGCGGGTCACAGCTGGAAGTGGGGCCAGGACTGGACGAGCTGGCCCTGTCCCATGAAGTGATTTGGAGCTGAAGGTGTGCAACCGAGTCAGCTAGGAAGCTGTTAAGAACGGAATTGCCAGGGTCCTACTCCAAACCAAGGGGTCGATCAGATTTGGGTTGGGGTCTGAAAGGTGTCATTTGGAAATTCTTCCTTAGACGATCTGAATTCAAACCTGTATTTTAAGAACCACTAGAAATGCTGACTTCAAATTCCTTTCCAGCTCTCACACGCTAGTTTTATCTTTAGAAGCTCTTTAAATAACCCTCTGTTATCCAGCATTTACACTTGCATGCTGGCAGAAATGCCTTCTGGCATGGTCCCAGCGGGCACTGGAGTACTTCCACCATGGGGGGTGGCTGGCATCTCTGGGTAGTGTAGGCATGTTGACCCTCCCCACTGAGCAGAGACACAGCCAACGGGAGCCTTCTGTGTCAGGCAAGAACACGAAGGTATCGGTGACCTCGACTCATTGTCAAGGCCATCCACAACTTGTTCCCCCAGCACCACTTCAGGCGCTCGGACCAGCGACCCACCTAATGAGTCCCTGGTGCAAGATCTCTCAACCCAAGAAATTCCAGTCCCGAAGGCACTGCTGGTTGGTGGGTTTCTTCCCAGTGGGAAGACGGAGCATTTGGCCCAGGATGATGGGGGAAACAAGATTAGGGATTTAAAGAAATCACTGGACAAGAAGCAAACTGCCTCAGACCATGCACTTCACCGGGGCATGAACCAAGCTGCACTGGTTCTTGGAAGAGATGGGGAAGCTGCCAATATCACCCAGATTAAATATGCACAAAACACATCATTTCGGAGAGTATTTGCAAAAGGAGGTAACTTCAGACCAAAGCCACTGTTCCTGAGTGCTTTACAAGTATCTGTGGAAATCGTAATAAAGAAGGAAACCAAATCCAATGAACACAGATTCTCATCGATGCACAAAAGTTTGTAGAAAATAGCCTTGGCTGGTGTGGCCCAGTGGGTTGAGCACCGGCCTGCAAACCAAAAGGTCACTGGTTCGATTCCTAGTCAGGGCACAAGCCTGGGATGCGGTCCAGGTCCCCAGTTGGGGATGTGAGAGAGGCAACCTCATGTTGATGTTTCTCTCCCTCTCTTTCTTCCCCCTTCCACTCTCTCTAAAAGTAAATAAATAAAATCTTTAAAAATTTTTGTAGAAAACATACCTCAAAATAAGGGAAAATACAATAGTATATTACAATTCAAATAAACACTAGGTCAATTTTGTTTTTTCTATTATTTTTATCCCTTTCTCTGCTTCCATAAACTGAGTCTATAAGAGTAGGGACCACTTTTCATTGACGCCTGTGTCAGAACTGGCACACGGGACAGCCCCAAAGTCAATAGCAGTGAGGGAAAGGCGGCTGTTTATAGAAATTCATTCAGTTTTCATCCTCATTTGCTTCCACGCAGCATCCTGCAGCCTCTATGAGCCAAAACAGTGGCGACAGCTCCCGAAGCCTTGCTTTATGCAAATAAGACATGCCACTCTCCCACGGCTTGGCCAGAGAGAAATCCCTCAGAGAAGGGTAAGCCCACAAATCCCCGTGAAAGCCAGCCTCATGCACGGCGGCTGGCTCACAGGTGGTCTTTAACAAATAACTTGGTTGACAGTGTTGTCAGTGGAAATCAGGCTCTGCCACAAGATGGCAAGGGGAGCATTCCAGGGAGCCGCACACGGGAGACTGTGATGTAGAAAGATGATTTATTCAGGTAGAGATCTGCCCCCTGGGTCTCCAATGTCCCATCCCCCTCCATCCTGCCATGGAAAAAGTCCAACCGTGTCCTCAGCAAGGCCAAGACAAAAGCCAGAAGTCCAGAGTTTCCACTTCCAATGAAAGCTTAGTCCTTCAAGCCCATGCAGTCTACCTCGGTCCCCGGTAGCTGCTGGACCCGCATGGCTACGTGCTTCTGGATGAGAGAGCACACAGACAAATGGGCAAGTGCAGGTTCCCAAGTGGGGGCGGGGGGGAGAAAGAGAGAGAGAGAGAGAGAGAGAGAGAGAGGGAGGGAGGGAACGAGAGAGTTTCTTCATTCCTGTGGGATTATATCAGCTTGGGCTTGGGATGGACCAGGTGCTTTTTCAAAAGAACAACTTCCCAAGCTTTCAAGGGCTTTTGATAGGTCCACCCTCCTAGCTAGACTGACAGGCCTCTGTGGTCCATCTCCTCTCCCTGTGCCCCACACCCCCTCTGTCAATTTGGTACCAGAGGGGGAGAGAGGAGTGCTAAGCCCCTTGGTGGAGCAATGCTGTGGTCCCCTGGGGAGTGAAGCTGTAGCTTCCTGCTGAAACAGATAGACTCATGCTCCCCAGTTTATTAAACTCAATGTCTTATTTCCGTGGCTCCCCTTTCTTATTAATAATTAGCTAACTATCTATGGTAGCAACGGAATGGTCATCTCCATCAACACATGGAGCAGGCTGCTGCGCAGCTGGGCCCACCCTACCCCCGAGTCTTGTGTTTTCCAATCGAAGGGAGTCTGTCCCCTTGATATCTTCTGCTTGGTTTCTGTGGGGGAACCAATCCCCTCTCACTTGGTCACAAGTTGCCAGGCAAGTACCTTCTAAAAAGGTTAAGATAAGCAACAGGCCTGCCAAGGGAGCCAGCAGATGTCCACGTCCCTAAATAGCATCCCCCTCTGCTCCAGGTCCTGGGGTGGGACAGATCTTGTGTGTGTGTGTGTGTGTGTGTGTGTGTGTGTGTGTGTGTATGTGGTGCATTGGAGGAAGCTGTGACATCCCAGCTGTAAGGAGTGACAAGCACAGGCAGGTGTAGGAAGCCAGGGGACCTCAGCCAATCAGTAACATTTTAATTAGGAGCCTTCCAAATGAAGATCATCTTCAAGTTGCCTTCAGCTAGGATGGCACCATTGCCTTTTGAATGTTAATCAAGTTTTGTGTGTTTTAACCTCTACTTGTTTTTTCATTAAGCACCACGTGTGTTTATGGGCACCGGCGCATTTCAGGCTCTGTCCTCGGGAAAGGAGCCCTGGACACGAGGCCCCAGCATCCACGCCCGCTCAGCGCTCAGCTCCACCTCTTTCTGCGCTGAGCCTTTAGCCTCCAGTTTTCTCCTAAGCTTCCGTCTAATTGGAGGCTGTCCCACTGCTATGCCGAAGGCCCTGGCTGGCATCAGTCCACAGGCTGGAGCCCTGGTCCCTGCAGTGACATAGCCACTCACTCCAGCCCGGCCTTCTGGCCACATGGCGCTTTCCTCTGTCGGTCCTCGTGTGGGGACCTTAGAGACTGCAGGTTCTGAGACTCGCATGAAAACTGGGCAGAGGCCAGTGCTCCTGATGGTTTTCTTGAGAGATCAGAGCACATCAGAGCCCCGGTCCCAGATCTCAGAGCATTGCTAACCAACCCCAGTCACGAGCACGCCGGGCGCCCAGCGTGCGCATGCTGCTCGTCAGCCTCTAGCCTGGGGCGTGTGCACAAGTGAAGAAGCTCCCGTGGGAGGCTGGTGACATCATTTTTATCAAAACTTCAGGGTTGAAGATTTGGGGCACCGGGCAGCTTCTCCCCCAGTTGTGGTCCTCTGTTGGCCACGCCCCTGCCCCCGCCACCAGCTCCGCAAAGATCTGAAACAAAAGGACTGACAATGAGTGAGGCTCCCTCACCTGGGCCTTCAAGTTCCCCGACACCTGACAATAACTGAGTGAGGGACAGGGTCTGGAGGCTCTCTGCCGATTCCCGTATGTTACAGGTGACAAACCCCAAACCCTAGGAGGGGTCCCGGGAGCCCGGCTTCCCTCTCAGGTCTCAGGAGATTAGTAGGCTGAGCAGCGAGGCCTGCAGTGAGGGCGGGCACACCGCTGACAGAGCAGGGTCACTATAGTCTAAACTCCAGTGCCCGCGAGTCTTTCTTGCTCCAGGTTACGAACCAGCCTGACCCCTGACCCATCTCCCACCCGCGTCCAGGACAGCGGTGCAGGCCAGGGCGTGCTCCCATCTGGGAGGACGGGAGCTGTCCAGGGTAAATTTTGTTCACAAGTTTCCGTCCTGCCAGGGGTGAGTGGCTCAAGGCAGACAGCGGCTCGGGGGCCAGGGTAGTCACTAGTGTTCTGATTTGTGCCCACCGCTGGCACGGTCCCGCCAGTGGGTGCTGGTGTCATCTCTGATGTGGGAAGTGTGGCCTGGCCATCAGTGCAGAGGAGGGACACAAGATCGAGCACCAAACATGGACCCAGGGGCCAAGGAGAGCCTTTGGTCCTGGCTATCGGGGATCACTGGGCCCTACAGAATACGACCTGCAGAATCCATGCAGATTCTTGGTCACAGCTGACAGAAGTTCAGTTCATACTAGTTCGAGCAAAAAGGGGGACTTATGAGAAGGAAATTGACTTGTCTCCTATAATGACATCACCTTTGGGTGGCCTGGGATGGGTGTCAGGGTCAGCTGCCACCAGGCAGCAGATGACCCACAGGACTCCACTCCCAATCTCCTTCCTCCGTGGGGCTTTAGGAGCGCCTCCCACTCGTCACACATGCTTTCTCCACGTGGCGGAGACTGTGGCTGCCATCGGGGACTCAGATTCATGCCTCCTGGCTGCCAACACCTTTTCAAACCGTTCCTGGAGATACCCCATTGGCCTGGTTTGGGTCAGGCTCATCTCTGGCCCGAACAGCCAAGGCCAAGTATAAAGGCCACATTGAGGAGGGAGGGCCACCACTAGAGAAGGGATGTGGGGAGGGGGTGCAGGCCCTGGCCTCACCCAGTTCATGCTAACGCAGGGACTGGCCAAGTGCAGTGTCCGTGCCTAATCTGGCTGACTGCCCGTTTCTGTAAAGAAAGTCTAAGGGGAACAATGTCATATGTCACTGCTTTCACGGCAGAGTCGAGTGGACATTCCGGTCCTTGTGCTAAAGGTTGACGTCCTGGGAGGGAGCCCGGCGGTGTTTCCCCAGGGCTAGAGCCTCAGTGAGGACATTAAAGGTCAAGTGGAAGGTATGAGTGTTCACCCTGAGAGGTTTTTGTTGCAAGAGCTGGGCTGGGTGCTCAGGCAGCCTCTCCTTGGTTCTTCCAACCTCCCTTTGTCTTCCTCTCTTCATGTAGCTGAGGTTCCAAGTTCACATGTGTGTCCCATTTGGGTGGCCGGGATGGACACCTAGGGACAACTACATCTCAGGCTCAGGCTGAGGTGGTCTCTCTGGCCCGACCTTTTGGGCCAGTGTTGGGCCACCGTGTGGTCCCACCATCTCAGCTCCAAAGACCACGCCAGCACTCCAGCTGTCGTCACACTGAGACACCGAGATCATCCCCTGAGCTACGGCTGCCTCTGAGACCCCCGGGGAGAGGTGGTGAGCTGAGGTGGAGCGGGGCTGCTTCCGGGCCTATTGGTCCAATATTTCTTTATAATCTCACCCCCTTCCCCACCAGTACTGACTGACCCCTCACCCTGGAGGACAGGGTTCCATCCTCAGCCCAGAGTGGAGGCAGCTGTGGCCCCGAGCATCTGCCCACTTCTTTCTGAGCACGAGGACGAGGCTGCCACCAGGGTCTGTTCTGAAGCCGTGAGGACCTTCTCTCCTGGCAACGCAAAAGCTCCACCATGAAAAGAGATGCAGAATTGAGGGAGTCTTTGGGCGGAGCCAGGGTACGTTGCCAGCTCGATTACTAAGATGATAAGACCCTTTTTCCAAAGTCCTCCGTGTCTTTGAGCTAGTCCGTCCAGATAACTAGAGTGTTTTCTGTCCACACATCCCCAGTCTTAGTGTTACTTACAAGGACAAGAAAACCAAACCAGACGAATACCGCGAGGCAGCAAATCCAACACGCCGCATGCTCAGGGCAGCCTTCATCCCCAGGCACCGTTCCCCTGTGGTTCCCGGGACATTCATGACCTCAGAAGGACACCTCCAGGTGTCAGAACACAGCAGGGGCCCCGCTGAGGTCTCTGTGAGACCCCACTGGGAGAGCTGAATGTGCTCCTGAGCCCCGCCATGTCCTCCTGGAGGTGAGGAGCCCACATCCGGATGCCTTGAGAGGAGGAACCTGAACCTGGCTCTCCCAAATCTCCCTGCACGGACCTTTATTAATGTGTCCTGGGGGCGGGCTGCTGGTGAGCCTTCTCTTGTTTCTCTTCCCTCCACGATGAGGAGGGCCAGGGCTAAAGTTTCCTTCGCTAATAGAAGGGGGTGGAAAACCAGTATGCCTTCAGTGAGAAATAGCTTTGGGACCATGAAACAGAGACTGACTTCCTTCGATTCCCGGTGATCATGAAGCCTCCTCCATCAGCTCTCAAAACAAGGACAATGGAAGCCTGTTACTTTCCTGAGAGAGGTGTGTTTTTGTGGTCCTCCTGGGTGCACACCAGGGAAACAACTAGGAACACTGCCTTCCAGCCCCCAAACAAAGCAAGACTCAATGACAGCAAGCTTCCACTCCTCTAGACGGACGGACAGAGGGAGCGTAGCTGTGCAACCGAGGGTTGTCACGTCTGTTGTGGATCAGTCTGTTTCCTGTGTGGGTGTAATTTTAGTGGGACTGGGATTTGCTCTTCCCCTAGGATGAAGCCCGGATAGACGCTGGGGGGAGGGGATGCTGGCGCCTCGCCCGAGAGCTTCTTGTTTTCTGTGGCTATTTGCTGTGTTTTCTTCCCGGGCCAAATACCAAGACACCTGTGTCTGAAAAAAAAGACAGAGACTCTTTATCCAGCAGAATAAGCAGGTTTCCCTCCTGCTGCTCTGAATGGACGGCTTGTCCTTGCATGCAGAAAAGCATGCTGCTCCAGCTTGTTTTCTAAACAAATGCCACCCACTGGTTCCTACATCTGACTGCCCCTGGGGAACATCCAGGGGGGGCTTGTTATACATACATTCAGATTCCCAGGCCACATCCCCTGGGACTCTGGTCCAGTGGTCTGCCTGGGAATCTGAATGTTGAATCAGCATGTCCGGTCACAGGGAGTGCTGGTCCAGGTACAGCTCAGCCACGCTGCAGTCTCAGATCACGCGTTAGCAATCCAGAGCAGAAAGCAGGAGCCTGGAGATTGTCTAGCTCAGCCCCTTCGTTTTGCAGAGAAATAACAACGAATCTGCGAGATAAAACCTGGTGTGATCAAGCAGGACCGTGAGGCAGAGAACAGAACGCTCAGTGTCTCTCCGCCGAGAGTCCGCTCCCTCTCAACTGAAGCAGAATTAACCCTGCGGATTAAGAATACGTTTTTGCAAAGGGTCAGAAACAAACAGCCACACGGGAGAAGGGGTTATTAGGAGCCATCTGTAGAGAAAGAAGCCTTTGTCCTGGGAAGGTGGCTTTGGAAAAGCAAACATTCTGAAAGATGCGCTGTCAGAGGAAGGCCCCCGAGTCCAGCCTGGGGCACAAGGACTCTTCTTTGTCCCGCCAGCTGCCGCCTGTGCCTGAATGTCCCTTGAAGAAGCAGGAGCTCGGAGGGCTAATGGTTTTGGACCCCCAGTACAAGAGACACAAAGCCGTTCCGCGACAAAAGGCTGCAGTCTGCAAAAGCAAGTGTCCAGGAGAACGAGCTCTATTGACGGGTCTTCCTCCCAAGCGGACCTTCACTAGGCCACACATGCATGCGCTTGGAGAAAGCCCCCAATTCCAACCGCTATCTTCATTCCAGACTGAGGAGGGGGCGTGGATAACTAAGGAGGCCTCAATAGCTCCACATGGAAAATAATTCTGGTGCCCTTGGAGTCACCCACAATGACAAGCAAACCCATAACTGAATGACATTGGGTGAACTGTACCCCCCTTCACCCTGGTTGCTATTGAACCACAGTTTTCAGAAGCGGTGCGGACCTTTCTGAGCACCCTGTCCGTGGGTCTGTCCAACAGTGATGTGCACGCTGTGGGCTCGGCGGGGGCTGATGGAGAATGGACTTATTTCCACCCAGGCCTTTCTGTTTCCAGCCCACTGAGTCACACCCTGTAACAGCGGCCACTTGACTCATTCTCAATAGAAGTGAAACAGGACAGAGCAGGGCCCCCTGGGCACTTGCCCCCACAGTTCCAATGGTTTGCAGACTGACTGAGATCCTCGGAAGTCACTAGTTTAATCATTTAGAAATGTCTGCAATGCCCTTACTTGTGGATTTCTAACCATATGGTCCACTGCGCAGAGTTGGGAACATTAAGGCCCAGTGATTTGCCGCAGGTAGTTAGTTGACAGAGTGGGACAGGACCCAGGTGTTCCAATACACACGCCTCCCACATCGATGTCCAGTCCTGATAACGCATCTTCTATCAATGTGAATTCTAGAATTGCTACAGCTCTCTTGAGTAAACAGTGGCATCTCATCTCCCAAGTCTGTATGGAATCTTCTGGCACACCTGGTACACGTTTATAGCAAACACACCTTCATGAGACCCCTAGTGAGCCAAGCCGTGTAATCCCCTCTCCTTGAGTGTGGGTGGAACTGTCTCTCCGACTTGCTTCTAACCAAGAACGTGTCATGGGTGATGGGTTGTCCCTCCTTTGAGTAGGTCTGTGACTTGGGGTGGCTGCTCCCATGATTAGTCAGCCTATGAGACTCCTTCATAGGCAGCTGGTGTGAAAGATTCCCTGCTGGCCTGAGGAAGGGAGCTGCCATGCTGTGTGATGCCAAGTGGCCAAGACTTCTCGGTGGCCTCTCGAAGCTGACAGTAGCCCCAGCTCACAGCCAGCCGGAAAGCAGGACTTGAGTTCTGTAGCCACAAGAAACTGGACTCTGACGACAACCGCGTGGGCATGGAGAGGCCCCCAGGCTCCTGAGAGGAAAGCAGGCGGCTGGCGGCTGAGCAGCGGGCCCAGTTGAGCCTTGCCCCGACTCCTGGCCTGCAGAAATTGTCATGCTCGTTATTGACGTAGTTATGTTCCCCAATGACTCTGTGGTGAAGGAGTTAGTGCCCTTGCTCCTATGGAAGAACAGGGATAGTTCTTGGGAGCATCTGGTCACAACATTTTCATCAGCTGATCGATACATGACCTTGTTTCATGGGTGTTTCTGTTCAAAGGCACCGTACTTAATGTGTTGTCGATTTGCCTGCACTGGCCCCGTGGCTAGCGGCCCTCTAACTTACAGGGGTGGTCTGCCTATGGCCGTGGTCAGGGGCCGCAGATGGCACCAAGCAGCACTGTGATGACTGAGTCTGGGGGTCACCAATGAACTTCAGCAGGTACAGGATCTGCTTAGAATGAGGACGGACTGTAGGCAGGCTTCCAGCGGGGCAGCAGTTGCTGAAGAACGTGGTCTTGGGAAAATACTCTCTGTGCGCCCACCGCCTGGGCCGCTCACTCTACCGTGAATGTGACTCATGCTCCATACATGTGGGGATATTAATAAATTCTGTTCTTCTGATGTAATCTTTGAGTTTCTTGTGTGTATTATGGAACATTCCTGAACCCCTCAGCATTAGAGAAGTACAAGGAGTTCTCGGGCTTTGCTGTACTTAATTAAGATATGGCATCTGTAGCAGACACGGTTCATTCTCCAGCCTGGCCTGACCAGTAGTAGGTCAAGCTGCCTTTACCCTTAAAATCAAATGGTCCTTGCCTTCGTATCCTGGAGACGGTATTTTCTTTTTCTTTTCCGGGATCTCCACCTCCATTCCCTGAGGGGGTCAAAGAACCCAGGAGCTTACTCACCATGACTCATCCACGCGCCCATCAAGTTCACCAGGGCAGAGAGAAGACACGGCAGGACAGCGGTCCTGTTTTTGGGCCAGCCCCGCCCTCTGTCACTGTGGCCACTGCCCTGTGGTGTGGCAATAAGCCTGGGGCAGGGCCTCCCCTCTCCATATCTGGTCCCTTGCCGCAGACATGCCTGGTGTGGGACATGGCCTGGGAAACGTGGCAGCCCAGGCATGCCCCTGCCTTGTTCTGCAGACCTCAGCTCAGCGACCCCAGGTGCCATGTCCCTGAAGCCCAGCCTCGGCCCCTCACCAGGGCCGCAGCTGGTGGACTGGGCTAAGTCTTAGGACAAAGCCGGCGCATCTCTGAGGCTCGCTCAGAGGACGGGGGTCTGGGACCAAAGGGCCTTCATCTAACCCTCTACCTGTCCCCATCGGCGCCACCCTCGACCTTTCCCTATTCAGTCCTCCTCAAACCCAGCCTGCCCTCAAACCACCCCCACCCCAGGTGCATATCTTCCAAATATTATGAGAAAGGAGCTGGGGGGGGGACACAGACATTCCTATGTCACACTGCGCCACTGCGGCAAGAGACTTTAATAAATGAAGGGAGCAAGGTCACCTTTATAAAAAAGGAAGAAAGATAGCATTGTCCCTGCACAAACAGCGGAGTCTCCCCATCCCCAGGGCTGACCTGATGTGGCTTCACTGTGTGCCCATGTTTCTAGGTTGGTCATCACCTGGTCCAACACAGCAAAATTGGAGGGGATGTGTGGTCCGCATCATGCAGCACTCCCTGCATCTAGGCCCGGGCTTGCAGCATGGCCTCAAAAAATAAATTCCCCAGATTTGCTGTATGCCTGCGGGGTGTAGGGACGGTCCAATGAAGCCATAATTTCCTCTTCTTTTAAGCCTTTGCATAAAATGTATAGTTTTCCTCTTCAGTTGATTTCCTGAGGGCTGCATATCAGTGGTGACTGATTTTCTTCTGTTACCGTTATCATGTGATGCTCCATTCTCAGATCACTGGGCATTAGCCATGTTCCAACCCCACTGACAGAGAGTGGTATGAAATTAAATTTGGAAAATGAGGGATGACACATGGAAAGCATCCTAAAGCATGTTAGCACTTTTGCCTGAAATAATGAAGATAATTGCAGTGATTTATAACATAGTTCTCCTTAAGATTTTATTTTGCTATGCCTTTGAGATTTCCTTTTGCAGAATTTATATCTGAAATGAATCTTAAGACGACAAAAGCACCAGAGAATAAAAGCAGATGACCATCCTTGCTGTAAATATATACATATACCCATGGACTCCTTCAGGGGAAAGAAGGACAAACCCACGCCCCCGTGGTCACTCTCAGCTTGGTCACAAACTCATCAGCGTGGCTTTCCGATACAATGTGCCACCTGGCTTCCTGCTCCAGAATCCCTCCCCTCTCCACGCGGAACTGATTTTATTTTATTCTCATTTGACGTCTTCATCCTAGACTTTTCCTTAATGGCCACATGCCACACTATTAGGAGGAACTGTGCCATACCATGTCATTCTAAAAACCATCTGAACCACCGTAGAAATCAAAAGGGACAAAGTAGCCCTGTCCAAAATATTTTGCTCATATTCTTATTGATACTTCACTTTGCCCTCCAGTAGTGGTTGAGGCATCGCACTGCTGTGCCTATAATGAAATACAGTTGTTCTGAAGTAAGAAAAGCCAACAGTGAGAATAACAGGGAAAAAGGGTAAAAAGACACAGTCTGCGTGTCCACATCCACCCTCCAGGATCGCGGAAGTGCTGTGTGATGGACAAGGAGAGCGTCTGATGCTGTCTGGTTTGGATGTCTTCAGGCTCCGGTGGCTCTGCACCTCGTGTCTCTCATTCTCCTGCTGGGCCCATTCTTCTCATGGTGATGACAGAGCACAGGAAGGCAAACGCAAACATGTGATACCTTTTGAGGCATCAGAGCTGGCAGTTATCACGTTTACTTTCCAAATCTTGCATGAATTCTTCTCATGGACAGACTCTCAACCAAATCTGCATAAGGAAAGGGATTCTGGGAAATGTAGTTCCAGTCTTAGACATATATGGCAGTGGTGGTCATGGTGGTGGTGGTGATGGTGGTGACGATGGTGATGATGTTGGTGGTAGAGGGGTGGTGATGATGGTGATGATGTTGGTGGTAGAGGGGTGGTGATGGTGGTGATGGTGGTGGAGGTGGTGGTGATGGTGGTGGTGGTGAGTTGACAATAGATACCCTGGCATGATATGCAAAACATTGAATTCCTGACTACTTTTGTAGAAATGAGCTGAAAACTTATCTTTGCAGTTCTCAGAAATCAATGCAAAGGGAAACTTCGATTACATGATCAAAGAGACCATTAGATTTGCCTTAATGTGAAGTTGTTTATAACTCATGGAGTGAACCCTTTCATCTGATGCTTCATATCCTTCAATTTTTGAATCACTCCTCTATTTCATCTGCTAATTCCAATGTCTTTTTCCTGTTCTTTCTTTCTATGACCCTTATGCCTCATCATTTCACTCACATTTTTCATCTTTTTATCTTTGGGGGAGATTTTCCTGACCTCATCTTTATTTTTTAATCTCTTAGAGGTGCTCTTGCTTGTCTTTCTTTCTTATTTGTATCACATTGTCCTTTGCTCATGAACTCAAAATCTTAAGTCTCTGTATTAATTGGAGTATTGTTCTCAGTGTGCCTGTTTCTGCTGGTACCAGGATGGCCAGCGATGAGCTGTGACATCTCCATCGTCCCCTTGGCAGCCACGAACTCCACACACAGCCCCATGTCGTGCCAACAGTGGCGCAAGCTCAGGCAGGTTTCTCAACCTGGACGGCTAGATAATTGGGCCTCCATCGTGGGGTTATCAGGGGATTACACAGATAGTGGACATCAGGCGCCTGACTCAGAGGGCGTTCTGGGAAGGGGGATGGCTCCCATCCCTCTCTGTGATAGAGCCCCTCAACTGTTACCTCAAGGTCACAGCAAAGACCAGATGATCTTCAGTAGATCAAACGGGTGAGCCGCAGCTAAGCTTCACATCACTGAACCTTTGAACAGGAAACCTGAGATGAGAGACTATTTGAATTGGCTCATGCAAAAAACAATATTTGCTCGAGGTTGGCTCCTGCCTTATGAATTTTTAACCTCACATAAATCAAACTGTGAAAATGGACAAAGGCTGAATTTCCTGTGCTGGGACCGAAATAGAAGCTGCCTGTGTCTCTTAAACAATCTCGATTATGTTTCCATAACCAAGTAATGCTGAGATGAGAGGAATATTTCTCTTTGGGTTCCTAAGTATAATGTAAAACAAATGGGAACAGTCTGTCTTCTCAGCACTGACCTTGCGCCTCTCTTCCACTTGCAAAGGCGACTCAGAGACTGAGTGTGCAAGGGCCACCGAACACCTGGGGCAGAACTGTGCTTTTCCCCTTAGCTGTCCTCACCGGGTCCCCACCAGTAAATGATTAATGGAGAGCCCAGGGGAAGTCGTCGTGGGTTTAGAGTGAGTCCCTTTGCGGAAGATTTATACAGTAACTATACCCACTTTAAAAGATCCACAAGACTGATTCTCATAACGCAGAAGACAATAATTAAATAGTGCTTTTAATAACTCAACAAGTGCATCTTTAGCAACATTTATGAGCTACAAACTTTAAAGAATATAAAAACAGCTAAGAGATTTTCTTCCTCTAAGTCTAGTGGGAAGGGAAGATATGAAAGAAGCATGAACTCATTGCAAGCAAATGCTAGGAGCTTCTAGAAGCAGGAAAGGCATCGCCATGGAAGATGGAATTGGAGCTTTAAAAATGATAAAGGTTTCTATCAGAAAAGTAGAGCTGCCGAGGCCCAGCAAACTGTGGCTAGGCTGAGTAAAACTGGGGGTGGGGGTGGGGGGTCTGTGATATGAGGCTGGAAAAATAGGTACGAAAGCAGCCTGGCTTCCAGACTCAAGTCAGAGCCTTATGGGAAATGGGAGGCTTTTAAAGGCCTTGAACAAGAAGGCTGATATGTCAGCAGTGCGAAGATTCATTTGTTCATTCATTCATTCACTCATTCATTCACTTAAATATTTACTGAGATCCCCCACGAGGGCTAAGGTGGTGGGTCACAAAACCAACAGGACCCCGGCCCCATGGACGTCACAGTCTTGGGGGGGTGACAAGGATTAACAAACAAATGTGTAATACTGGGGTCACTACAAGCAGAGGTGGGCGTCGGGTGAGAAGGTACAGAGAGGGTCCAGACTTGCCCTGGGATCAGCAAGAGAAAGTGGCCCCATCTGGGAAGGAGGGAGAGTGAGGAGGGAAGTGTGTGGGGGGAGGGGGAGGAAGAGAAATGAGGGGCTGGGACCAGGCAAGGACAGAGGAGTCCTGGGGACTTCAGAGCACGTGCCTCGTCTGTACGTCCAGCTTCTGCACCAGGGCCTAGCTGACCCCGTCTTGGCGGGGGAGCGGGTGATCAGTGAGAGAGATAAAGGAGGGACTGGGCTTCACACATTTGCGTTTCTGCACAAAGGCCCGATGGCCAGAGTGACCTTCACGGTCGACGAGCAAGAAACTGTCAGTTCGTAGAGTCTCATGGAAATCCGTGGTAGTGTCTCTCTGGCAATTTTGGCAAACCAGTCCCCAAAATAAATTCGATGCAAGGAAAGTAGGCGGTAGGATGCAACTTATTTTTAACTTTCTTATTATTGTACAATGTTTCTTCCTCTTACCAAGATTCTCCAGTATGAGCTTGTTTGATCTCCCAAATGACCAAGGATGGTAGACCGCCATCACCTAGCTGAAAAACTGCATCTTTTTCTTCTTGAATTCTCCACTCCTCCCTGTGCATCTGAAGCCCAGGGGAAGTTCTCAAAAAGCTACAGGAATCCAGGCTTCCTCCCTGGAGATTCAGGGTCAGCTCGCAGGGCTGGGGCAGCTGTGCTTTTGAGAAGCTTCCAGATGCTTCGAACGTGCAGGGGCATGAGAACCCTGGCTACTAGGTGTTCAAGCTGATGCCGCTTCCCTCAAAGCCTCATTGCTGCTTAAGTGCCAAACACTTCTGCTGAGAACCAGCTTCCAGCAAACAGACGCACAAACCCCTCAATGTGGCTGCAAGGGCAGACCGAATGGTTTGAGTCCATCAGCATTCCAGCCCAATTACTTTGGAGAGGTTTCTGTTTACGAGCCACATGTAACAGCCTCTAAAGTGGACACCCCAGTAACGGACAGGTACCCCGGTGTTCAATTCAATAACAGCATAGAAATGAGAACAGAACCTCTGATCAGGCGTGTGTCTGTGATTGTGGTGATTATGTGTAAGTGTGTTTATGTAAATTTGAATAGCTCAGATTGGTTTGCTCATTCAAATCCAATGAGATAACAGCGGCGAGTTCTTTGAAATACGGAGCGATGTTTTCCGTCCTCTAAAGCATTATGCACCCTATTTAGATGTAAGCTGTAGGCCCAGGCTTCATACATATAATCACATAACATTTATTTATATTCAGAAAATAATGGAGCTTCTTTATGAGAGACCATACCACAAAGAATTCAGTTTCTGCAGGCAAAAAAGGAAAAAGTGTTTTCCGCTTAGTCTCAACTTGCTTTGGCCATGATTAGATTTCAATGTGAAAAATTGGGGCAGCATGTTCGGGTGAGATAGGTCCAGGAAGACGCAGAGCCACTGGGAACCAAGGGACAGTGAGATACTCATCAAATATCCCCAAACCCGGAGTCCTCTGGCCTAACAAGGGGTGGGGGGTGGAGTAGTGACTCCCGGGTGCTGACCAGACCTTCCCCCTGCCTCTCCCCACGGTCTCACACACAGGGGACCTGGACACCAGGCGGGTGCCTGGGGACAGGGCTCTGTCCCCACATCTCATCCATGTGGTCATTCTGCTTGTCCCTAGAAGAGTGGCAGGTGGCACTGTTTTGGGGAAATGAGCATCGTGTCCACCACTGTCACCTTCCTTCACACCCTCTCTTTCAGGGATGCCATGAGTGCTAATTAATGCCAGGGGTCATTAGACATTCACATGCCTGTTGTTTGTGGCCCATCCACACTGGAGTGCACGCCCCCCTAGGGAGAAGCAGGCCAGTGCTGGTCACGCGTTCATCCCCCAAACCCCACACAACACTTGTCCCAAGGAGGGTCTTCATGCAGATCCCTGTGTCTGCACATAACCCACGCAGATCTCTGCAGGGTAGGTGCCTGGACACACCAGCAGCCAGCCCTCTCTCATGCTCTTTGTGGGTCCTACGTATAAGAGGAGATTAATTAGGATTCTCTCCGATCCCCACTTGGATGGCTCTGACTTAAGATAAATAAGATCTCAAGAAGAAAAGTTGCCTAAGTGAGAACTAATTTTTTCCTCTGGGCCTTACCTCCCCCACTCCCCCCCCCCGTACCCCTCCCCCATCTCCCCACCCCCGCCAACAAAGCCACTCAGGAAATTCAATCTTCTAGTGGAATTAATTACCATATTTTGCTGTGTATAATGCGCACCTGTGTCTTTGACTGAAACTTTCAGGAAGAAAAAATCTTTCGTTTTAATTTTTTTAATTCAATTATTTATTTATTTATATTTAGAAACAAAACTGATGATCATATTCCAGTGTGTTACTTTGCATATGGCTATCGTTATTGCTTTGTAGAGTTATACTTTTAATGCACAAGTATAAATAAAGGAATTAAAAACATTTATATAGATACAGAATTAGTACTACCCATGTATAACATGCATCCTTGTTTTACCTTGAAAATTTGGGCAAAAAAAGTGCACATTATACACGGCAAATATAGTAGTCTGTTCAATCTGTTCATTCTGGTGGGTTTCCTTTGCTTTCCCCACAGACCTCACTCTGAGGGTGCTGGCTCACCATCCAGGTCGGGATGGGCAGAGGTACCTTTCTCTGCAGTTGACAAGGCAAACCCGTCCACCAGCCGTCTTATGTATGCTGTTTCCTCCAACTGAGCACAGGATGCTGCAGTCATGACATCAGTGTCCGAGTCCCCTGAACTGCCAGTGTGTCACTGTATCTGGCAAAGGGCCTTGGCAGATGTGATTAAGTTCAGGCCTTTGAGAAAGACAGGTCGTGTTGGGTTGTGGTCTGAGAATAGGGTGCTAGCACAGGTGGGTCCTTGGTGAGGGCCCTCTGCTGGATCCGTCCTCACAGGGCCTTTCCTGAGGAGTCACTCAAAGACAGAGGGAGATCTGGTGTCTTCCTATGAGGGCCCCATTCCCAGGACCTCGCCTAAACCTAATTACCTCCTAAAGGTCCCACCACCAAATACCCTCCCCTGGGGCATTAGTGCTTCAACATTATGGATTTGGAGGGGTACACACATCCCATTTATAGCCCCTGCCCCATAAATTCTGCACCCACAGGTTCTCTCACACCCGGGAAGGACCCTGCTCTCTCACTCTGGCCCCTGGTGACATGAAGGGCACCAAGGACACCCCTCAGCTCTGCAGCCACAGCCACCCAGGAAGACACTACCACCCTCCCCGGGACCCCCTAATAGAGCCCCATGCTCTGAGGGCCAAATGGAGCCGCGTTCTCCCCAGGCCACACTCAACCACGGACCCGGTCTGTGCTCCTTGAGGGCAGAGACAAATGTCCTTTGTCCCAGTTTCTTGTGCACTTTGCCATCGGTCTTTGGGGAAAACAGCCCTGTGCATTTTAGCTTGCACTCCCTGCTCCCCAAAACCCCTCTGCTTGGGCCTTGCCAATTACTCAGGCAAATAGACACAACAGGGTTGGGGGCAGGTCCTCGCTAGCCCCAAGGTCAATCTCGACGGGGCCCAGAGTCAAGCTCAATGTTACAGAGTGGTAATTGTGCAATTAAGTACAGTTTATTATCTGCTGCTTTATGTTATTTAAGGTCACAGTATGAAGTTCCCTACGTGTTACAACTTTGGAATATTTTTACTTCTGCATTTCTGCCAAGGCGTTGATGTACCATGACTGCTTCCTCCTGACTAAGCATTTGGGCACTTTGCATATTTTCCCATTTTAAATAGTCCTCCGAGGAATGTCCTTCCGTATCAGCCATTGGTATTTGCCTTGGTATGACAGTACTGGGTCAGAGGGCATTTGCATTTTAAGCCATAATTCTTATTCCAGAATCATATGCTTAAGCGCAATAGAGGATGAACACCAAGAAGTCCAGGGAAGAAGAGGGGGCAGGGCGTTTGGAGGAAGGGGTGTGGTTGCTGCTTGAATAAAATGGGCACGGATGGCTCCTCCACGTGGTACCCCCACATTCGCTAGAATGCACCCCCTCCCACGCATGTCACCCGAGACTGAAGGTCTGACACAGGCACACGTAATCACTACCAGCAGCGACCCCAGAGCCCAGCCATGGGCAGGCACAGCCCCCGGTTAGTACGGAGTTCAAGAGAAGGACACGATTTGGATGAATTACCACAAAGGCTCCCTGAAAAGCGGATTTGCTACAAGCGGCAGAAAAGAATGAAGAAAAGATCTCCAAAGTGTTTTATCTGAAACACACAATTTTACTCTCAACGTGATCGGAGTGAGAAGGCGGTTCCGGAAAGAGACCATCATCCACAGGTCAGGGAAAATTATTTTCTGTGGACACGCTCTTATCAAATGTAAAAACACAATATAAGAGTTTAATAAGGTGTCCAGTTTACCAAATAAATCTATGAACATCAATAGCTTTGTTTTACACCACCTATAACAGGAAACCCACTTATGGCAGGAAAAGTGATGGGAGGCAAAAATCCCGCACACGATCATGACAATCAATGTGAAGTGCCCAGGAACAGTTCCTGGGAGGCACGCTGAAGTCCTAGTGAATTCCTTAGAATGTCCTTGCAGGGAGGAGACAGAGCATGTTTCTTAAAGGGAAAGGTGGATGTTGCGGTTTGAACTTTCCGTGTCGGCTCTCCCATCACCCTTGCAGTCATGTGCCCTGGGATCAGTGTTCTCTGCGCTGGACAGTGGATGACAGCAGAGGCTCTCTGCCCCAGGCCCTGCTGTGCTCAGCGCCTGTCCACTTTCCCGGTTTGGAGCAGGCACTTGGGAAAGGTCAGCTGGGTTAATCAGCCAGGATGAAGATGACCACCTGTCTAAGTTGTTTTAAAGGATCTGTAAGAATCCACGATTGAGCCTTAGGACCCCAAAAAGTGATTTCAAACCACAGCGGTTCCAGAACAGTTGGGAATTTTATTTCCCAAAGTAGTGCTCCTGGAGGCCCAGTGGTGTGGGTAAAAGTGAGCTCGGCCATCGCTCAGTCTTGGGTAAGTGTCAAAGCCCCCCAGAAAAATGGCCATTCTCCCAAAGCAACAACAGCCAGAAGACCCCCTTCTGACTTTTCAGCAGTGCTGGGGGCCGTAAGGCTCCTTGAAATGTCCCCAAGTCGCCCTTAGAGAACAGAAAAGGCCTCAGGGCACCAGGGTTGGTTACCTTGACAATGGTCGTGGAGGGAACCGCTTGTGGGAAGCAGCCCTAACCTGAAGACCACGGCCCTTTCTGCCTTCCTTGCGCTGGGAATTCAGAACACAATCCCCTTAGAAGCGGACTAAGTCTCTATCACCTCTTCTTCTGCTTGAGGACACCAATGGGGAAGGGAGCAGGAGCCACTCCCGAAATGGATGCCCCATCCTGCAGAAAGGATGCTCGTGAGTCTCTGGCCCAGAGCCTCATTTGGGGGTGAAGAGCCGACAGCATGGCCGTTCTGCACGTGAAAAGGGAGAGTGCTTGTCGAGTTCGCAGGGAGGAGGGAGAGGTCGTGAGCAGAGGAGGGAGGGCAAGAGCTAGCGGGTGGGAGGGCACTGGGCCACTGGTGGGAACGGGCAGGAACCGCAGGAACCAGAAATCAGGTGTTCGGGGAAGCCAGGCCCCCACGCAGAGAGCTGCACAGTCAGGAAGATGCTGGGCTCCGCACCACACCTGCACAGAGGGCAGGAAGCAGCTGCGCAGGGCAGCACCCAGGACGGTTAGAGTTTGCCCAAAGTCACACACACGCAGAAACCACAGAGGGACTTAGGGATAAAGGCTTGTGAGAACAACTGGGTTACTTGGAGAAACCTTCAAGGAAGATCATCTGATCCAAAGACACCAAAATGTAGATCTGTTACCTGTGCAGAAAGTGACAGACGTTCTGCCCCACTCCGGGCAGGACAGGCCGCCCTCAGAGCTTAAGCCCGGCAGGGTCTTCACCGGAGCCCCGGTGACTTCAAAACCTGGAGCTCGTCCGTCAGTTACGGAGACAAGCAGGAGCACAAATGCGGCTGCTGAGGACTGGCTGAAAGGATTGGGGGTGGTTGGGGTAAAAAGAGAGGATCTGGGGGACCGAGAGGGTCATCTCCGAAGTGGAGTGGGAATGTGCTTATTGTTGGTTATGATTCTGGGGGTGAACTTGGGGTCATCTCCGAAGTGGAGTGGGAATGTGCTTATTGTTGGTTATGATTCTGGGGGCGAACTTGGAGTCACAAGTTAGAAGTAGTAGGAAGAAGTAATTTGGCACAATGAAAGGGGGACGTTCTTGGCGATGAGAGAAGCCCGACTGTGAACGTGACTTTCTGTGAACGGTGCACGCTCCTCTCTCACTTTGGGAAGAGAGGCAGGGGAGCGGGGATCCCAGCTTCCAGTGCATTGTGGACGGGCTTGGGGAGCAGCATTCATGCTGGATTGAGGCGAGGTGCTTCCACATGATCCCACGATCCCAAGTCCCCAAGCATCCCAGCAGGAACCCCACCTGCCACCTACTCTGGGAAGTGGAGCTCCCAGCTCCAGGAATGACCCAACTCTTTGGGGGTCATTTCTAGAGTAAGAATGGATACTGTTGAACCAACTCGGGGACAGGCAGACCAAGACTCTAACAAGGTCTTACAAAGATCCTCATCAAGTGGGCTCTTCCTGAGGGGAGAGGCTCCAGATCATCTTCTTTCCCAAGTCAGTGAGGTGATGATGTCAGAGAACTGGGAACACGCCCCCCCACCAGGGCCGTGTAACTCATAGTGTCCTCAGCTGTGTCTGAGGGATGTTTGTGCCGAGAGTCGACGGGGTTGTAGGGAGGCCTGCAGAACCAGGAAGCCCGGGGTGGAGGGGGTCCTTTCTAGTTGCCCCAGAGCAACAAGGGGCCATGGGAAGTGGCATCAGAATCAGTGACCTCAGACTGTGCCAACAGCGGTCACAATGAGAGCATTGGCTTCTGCCACTGTGCTGGGAGGTGTGACAAAGCCAGGTCCCATCAGCTGACGGGACCATCCAGGAACCATGGGGCCAGGAGCAGGAAACCTGGAGTCTCAGATTTCAGACAACAGTTTTCAAGGTCATGGTCAACACCAGAGCACCCTCAGCCTGGACTTAAAGAAGACATGGACTCTGGTACAGAGATTCCAAAACGTCATGAAGATCGCCACTGAAAACTATCACTTTGGCCTTTTTGTGTGGCTAACGCCCTTGGCTTTACCTTACCCATCCTCCAGCCACCCCCTGCCTTGCAAACTGAGCGATAGAACATTTGAGCTTCATGAACCGTCTAAGCTCCATATTTGGGGTGGAACCAGGCCCTCAGATATCCAAGGCAAGCACGAACCGAACAGCTAACGAGGGTTGGACGTTCCAGAGAGGAAACTGAGTCACGGCATGTAGAACGCTGCCACACACGATTTCTGCATCCTCGGGGGCACAGCACAGGAAAATGGGCGCATGCCGCAAGCCCTGCTCAGACGGGGTTGTAGAGAGAAGTGACTTAGAATTTACCGAGTTAAGCAGGATTGAGCGGAAAGAGTGCAAAAGGAAGAACGTGATTAATGTAATTTGCTCCTATTGTCCCAACTATTATACATAGCACGACATGTTTATTTCTATTTTAATAAAAGTTAGAAGCTGACACTCTCTCAAGCACAAAACAACTGAGTTGAGAGAGGGGTTGATTGATTGAGAGGGAAACACCTCACAGAAGGCCCCACAGCGTGGCTGAAAGATAATCACTGCTCAGGAAAGTGCTAGAACTGCGGTCAGGAAAACCACCACTTCCCCCCAAACAGCATGCTGGGACAGGAAAGATCGGTGCCTCGATCACATCCATCACTTTGAAGTCGGCCAGTGCTCTCTGTTAACACGGACACTAACTGAACGCACCAGAGCGCTAACGCCGCACTTTCCAGTCCACCGTCAAAATTGCTGTCATTTATCTGAACCCTGCAGCTCAGGAAGGAGGAGGGGCCTTCTGGAAAACAGCCCTGTGCTCCTCCAAATGTGGACCCTGAGACACCAAGACGCAACCAGCCTCACCTCGCTGAACTTTTAAAAAATGAGTAAATGCAAGCCAAGATCGTGCAAGGGACAACGGCCAACTCCAATTTAAGTGGAAAAGGAAAATGAGCAGCTCACAAACTCAAAGGCCAGTGAGGCCAGCAATAGTGCCGCTGCCTTCAGGTCCTCTGTCTCTCTGTCCCTTTGTCTTTGTCCCCGTCTGTCTCTCTTAGGTACACGTGAGTGTGCCCATGAACACACACACACCCTGTTTCCCTCTCTGAGTTGGCCTCATCCCTCCTGGTCGGCTGGCCCCGGAGGTCCATCACCCGCCTCTGAGCACTCTACCTGACATGCCTTACCATCTCCCAACCAGATATGGTGATTCTCGCTGCTTTCAGCTTTCAGAATCACAGGAAAGGACTCTAAGTGGGCCACCGAGGTCACAAGCTCACCACTGGACCCATCACCAAGACCAGGCACATGGGGACTCTACATGGCTGCTGCCTCAGCGTCACATGCAGAGAAGGCCCCTAAAGGAGGGAGATGACCTTGAGGAGACAAAACACTGCCGCCTTATGCTGGAGAATTCGTCCTCGAACTTCTTTCTAGGGGCTCAGGCATGGAGGGCATGGGAGCCAAGACAATTCAGTCCCAAGAGGCAGCTGCCGTCCCCCACGTGGCTACTGATTCTTGAAATGTGCGAGAGATGTGCTGGGAGTGTAATGTGAACACTGGACTTTGAAGACCTCATAGAAAATAAGTAAAAATATCTCACGAATTATAATGGTTCCCATTGACCACATATGGAAATGGTCATCTTTTGGATATATTAAATAAAATATAGTACTGACATTCATTTTAACTGTTTTTTTTTTAACTTTTTTATGTGGCTATTAGAAATTTAAAATGTCCTTAGTAGTTTGTATTTGATTTCAGTTGGGGGTGGGTCTGCTAGGATTGAGGGTCGTGAAGGGCCTGTGTGTAACAAATGCTGAAAGAATGGGAGGGAGAGCAGGACGGACGGACGCTCCTTCGGCCGTGGGCAGCCATCCCCTCAGAGTTTCCGTGCATTTGGTTCGGTGATGTGAACATTTTCCTGCTGTAGCGAGAGTCCTTGCTTTGGTGTCTCCAGGCCGTGTCCTTACGAGGGCGACCTCAAGGACCAGCATCCGTTTCTTAACCAAAGGGGAGTGTGTCCTGGGAAGTCCTAACCTGATCAACTAAAATTCCTCATCAGAGGCTCTTCTTTAGGCTAGAGATTCTCTTTTCTACCGGATTTGAGAAGCAAACTGCCACGATTGCACCGCTGCAAGGGGATGACGTCGACCAAAAGCTGGGGGAGCCTGGAAGCAGGCCCCGCCCCAGGTGAGCTTCTGATGAGAACGCAGCCCCGCTAGCGTGCTGGTGCCACTTTATGGGACCCTGTTGGGAGACCCCAGCCAAGCCGCACCCAGACTCCTGGCCCACAGCTCATAAATGTACAGTTTGTTATGCAGCCGGGAGCACTAATATGCCTCCTGTGCAAAGTCTGCTATCAGTTGTGTGAGAAAGGGAGAAAGCGAGGACAGTACACAAGCACATGTGCTTAAATCTTCTTTTTTTTAATATGTTTTATTGATTGTGCTGTTACAGTTGTCCCATTTCCCCCTTTATCCCCTCCACCCTGCATACCCCTCCCACCCACATTTCCCCCCTTTAGTTCATGTGCATGGGTCATACATATAAGTTTTTTGGCTTCTACATTTCCTATACTATTCTTAACCTCCCCCTGTCTGTCTTCTACCCACCATTTATGCTTCTTATTCCCTGTACCTTTTTCCCCTCTCTCCCCATCCACTCCCCTGATGATAACCCTCCGTGTGATCTCCATTTCTGTGATTCTGTTCCTGTTCTAGTTGTTTGCTTAGTTTGTTTTTGTTTCTGTTTTAGGTGTAGTTGTTAATAACTGTGAGTTTGTTGTCAGTTTACCATTCATATTTTTTATCTTCTTTTTCTTAGATAAGTGCCTTTAACATTTCATATAATAAGGGCTTGGTGATGATGAACTCCTTGAACTTGACCTTATCTGGGAAGCACTTTATCTGCCCTTCCATTCTAAATGAAAGCTTTGCCGGATAGAGTAATTTTGGATGTAGGTCCTTGCCTTTCATGACTTGGAATACTTCTTGCCAGCCCCTTCTTGCCTGTAAGGTTTCTTTGGAGAAATCAGCTGACAGTCTGATGGGCACTCCTTTGTAGGTTACTGTCTCCTTTTCTCTTGCTGCTTTTAAGATTCTCTCTTTATCTTTCATCTTGGGTAACATAATTATGACGTGCCTTGGTGTGTCCCTCCTTAGGTCCAACTTCTTTGGCACTCTCTGAGCTTCCTGGACTCCCTGGAAATCTATTTCCTTGACCAGACTGGGGAAGTTCTCCTTCATTATTTGTTCAAATAAGTTTCCAATTTCTTGCTCTTCCTCTTCTCCTTCTAGTACTACCCCTACGATTTGGATGTTGGAGCGTTTAAAGATGTCCTGGAGGTTCCTAAGCCTCTCCTCATTTTTTTGAATTCTTGTTTTTTCATTCTGTTCCGGTTGAATGTTTCTTTCTTCCTTCTGGTCCACACTGTTAATTTGAGTTCTGGTTTCCTTCCCATCACTGTTGGTTCCCTGTATGTTTTCCTTTATTTCACTTAGCCTAGCCTTCATTTTTTTCATCTAATTTGTGACCATATTCGACCAATTCTGTGAGCATCCTGATTACCAGTGTTTTGAACTGTGCATCTGATAGGTTGGCTATCTCTTGGTCACTTAGTTGTATTTTTTCTGGAGCTTTGATCTGTTCTTTCATTTGGGCCATTGTTTTTGCCTCAGCAAACCTGTTATGTGGTAAGGGGTGGAGACTTAGGTGTTCACCAGGACAGGGCAACCAACGTGGTTGTGTTGTGATGCTGTATGCGGGGGAGGGGTCCGAGGGAACGGTGACACTTGCTCCACTTTCTACCCATTTTCAGTCACTTCCCTCACTTTCCACAATCAGATTGGGCCTTTCTGGTGTGGATTCCCAGTGGGTGGGC
This sequence comes from Macrotus californicus, assembly GCA_007922815.1. NCBI lineage: Eukaryota > Metazoa > Chordata > Mammalia > Chiroptera > Phyllostomidae > Macrotus > Macrotus californicus. Next base: position 394,740 of record VMDR010000082.1, on the reverse strand, counting down.
TTGTGTACGTTCTAGGACCCTGTGGGTCTCTCCAGTGAACTCTCCTGTGAGGCTGGGAGTTTCTCCCACTGCCACCTGAACCCCCACAGGTATTTTTAATCAGAGGTTTGAGGCTTTATTTCCCCGAGCTAGGACTCTGGGTTGTGGGGTCTGTCTCACTCCCCAGTTGTTCCTCCCGGTTTATCAGCACAGAACGTGAGACCGCCCAGTCCACCAGCTGCCGCCATGCTGCGAGTCTCTCTGCCCGGCTGCCCATCTCCACCCCTCCTACCAGTCTGGATGAATGTTTTTCTTTTAACTCTTTGGTTGTCGGACTTCCATACAGTTCGATTTTCTGTCAGTTCCGGTTGTTTTTTTGTTTTTAAATTTGTTGTTGTCCTTCTTTTGGTTGTGCCAGGAGGCACAGTGTGTCTACCTACACCTCCATCTTGGCCGGAAGTCCTAAATTTTCATAAAGAAGCTCTGGAGAGATCCGCAGGGAACCGATATACATACCCACAGGTGAGGGAGAAATGGAAGGGTCTGGGGGGAGCAAGACTTCTCAGGCCATCACTGTTTGTATTATTTGAATAACTTAAACCCCTGAAAGAGTAGCTATTCAAAAAGCTAAATTAAATTTGTAAAAATTTTCTGCTCTTCCATTTAGCAATCAAAGAGTATTTTTCTGATTCGAAACTCTCATATTTCAGTTTCTATTTATGTTCAGAACACCTTTTACCTGGCCTCTTTGCTGTGTCAACATCACTGATATAACCTGTTCTGTTTCCTCTAGAATCTCTTCCTTAAACCTCAAATTGCCATCATCAGAAGAATTCTGGACCTCCTCATTGTTTTTGCTCAGCACCCAACCCAGAGCCTGGCCTGAGGGGCACCCCAATACGTGCTCGCTGGAGGAGTGGATGAATCACGGCGGTGCCCCTTGCTGTGTGGCTTCTACCCTGCCCTACCCACCTGAACAATGTGTTGCCACCCCCCTTTTGGCAGCCAGATCCCACTCCCCACTTGAAATAGCACCTCTCCACAGGACAGGCTGTCTGGCTGCCTCCTTCCCACCCACCTGCTGTCAGGACGTGTTGAAGGAACGTGGCTCTAAACCATTTTAAACATTTTTAAGGGGATATGATCATGCAGAGAAGACATAGTGATGGCAACAGCAAAACACTGGCATCTGTTCCTCTAGGGCTCGTCTTCTGAAAACAACTTTGTTTCTCCAGCGTGCTGGCTCTCGGCTGGGCCATCTCGCTGCAGCCATGGCACACAGGGACAGAGCTGGGAGGTAGTAGTGGCACAGCCTCCCTGCCTGTTCCCTGTGATAGGCTCAGCCCTGCCCCGATCGGTGCTCCTTCCAGCAGGAGCAGGTCCCTATTCTCCAGTTGTTCGGGCTCTTCCTTTGCAGGGGCTGATGTCCCTGGTCCAAAGGCAGGGACCCCATTGCACATGCTTTCCTACAACCGGGAAGCTCTATTTTTCCTTTTATTCTCTTCTAAGAGGAGGGTGGTGGGAGTTGAGGGGAGAGATGAAGGGGGGCAGAGTGCAGGTTGAACCAAACCACCAGGAACCCTGAAAGAAATCTTTGAATGTAGAAGCGAGTTGAGGAGTCAGGCCAACAACAGGGGACCGTTGTTATGCCTCGCGGTACCTGCCCTTTAAACTGTGCACACACTTATGTACACGGATTACTTTGACAGACGTGTGAAGACAAAGTAACAATGAAAATCACCATGCTATTCCAAACATCAAAAATAACTTCAGTTGCATAAAAACAATGAACGAAGTATGAGGTTAAAATCAGGAAGAATGAGGAAATTCACATACAACTGAATTTTTTACTGTATTCTAACTTATCTTCTCCTCAGTGAATAGGTTTTGTTGCCATCAATTAGTTTTGTTTCTTTTATGTAAATCCTTGGACCTCATAATGCAGATCTGAAGTCTTTACCTAAATCGAGCATCTCTGTCACTCAGGGTTCTGTCTGCTACCTGGCACAGAGCTGGCATCTAATGTCTTCTCCAGACACACTGCAGGTTTGAGTCAAACTAGCCCGATCCCCCCTGAGTGGGAGTCTCCTCAAATTCCCTCAGGGGTTCCTTTAAGAACCCTTTCCATGACAAACATTTCTCAATTTTCTGTAGAACTTCACAAAGACATCAGTTATTAACTTGCTTAATGTTCCTTTCAGAAGGATCCACAAGATAAATTTTCCTCTAAAAGTAAAATCCCCAAAGAGTTGGTCTTCTGATGAAGCAGTATCTAGCCATGAAAATCTGTCACCACACGTTCACCCGAGCTCCTAGGGCCACAAGCCTCTGTCTGCCAGGCAGGCAAATAATGGGCACCTTCCAACTGATGGACGTGCTGGAAGTTTTTGTTAATGCCGATTCAGGAGACAGAGAAAAACCGATTTCCTTCCTTTTCTAAGGTGTTGATTTTAACTGGATGACAGAATATTCACCATGATAGTGTGAGATTTTAACATACTCCTCCCGTAATTAACTGACCAACCGTTAAAAGTGGCCGACTCCATGATGGTAGCAGGAGAAATTTAAATATCTGAAATATCTTATTGTGCTTAAAAAAAGATGAATGTGCTCATCACTCATCCCCAAGTGATGGGCTTGAAGTGGCGTCGGATTATGAAGCCCCTTAATTGTATGCAGAAGCACATGCAAGTCTGTTTGTGAGCACCCGCCATCAGCCAGGTCTCAGAGAACTCCTAAAAGCACATTGAGTTCCAGGACAGGAGCTCACTTTCACACACCACAAAGCACAGATGGAAGTGAGGGGACATGACCCAGAGAAAGCAGAAACCTCAACAAGCTGAGTCAGACCTCCAAAGCTTCAGCTGCTGAATCATCTGACATAGGGGATAAAATGAGCAGCTTAATAATTTCAAGGAAACAAAGCCAAAATGAAAGCTTTGCATTAGGGTGCAAAAGGCTGTACATATGAACAATAATATTTAAAAAGCACAATTAAATGTGTGTAAATAAAAACACAATAATTCAAACTAAAAACTCAATTAGACATCGCTGAAGAGAGAAGCTGTGAGCTAAAAGATGGATGGAAGAAAGCCTCAGCACAGGGATGCTAAGCATGAGAAAAGAGGAGTTAGGGGGTGTGCGGATGTCGTGAGCAGAGGAAAGGTGCCAACAATCACAGCAGCATGAAGAAAACTATTTGAAAAGGCAATGGCTGGGTTCGCTCTGATCCAGGATGGACAAAGGAAATCCATACCGAACAAACTACAGTGCGATTCTCAGCACACCCAGGACAAAGAGAGGCAAACCAAGTGCCTTCCAAAGGGTGACAAATTGCAGTGATGGCTAAAAAAAGCTAGAAGGCAGTAGAATGACATCGTCAAAAAATCGGGAGAAAATAACAGTTAAATACCATTTTATGTCCTGTGGGAAGAAAAACAGAGCTTTCAAGAATGAGGACAAAATAAGGTCATTTTCAGATCGGGAAAAACTGAGAAAGTTTACTACCAACAGATGTCCGCTGAAGGCGACTGTAGTGAGCGTACCTCAGGCAGAAGGAAAGCAGCTGCACGTTGAGAGTAGCACAGGCAGACTTCCGGCCAAGATGGGGACATAGGTTGTGCCTCCTCGCACAACCAAAAGAAGGACAACAACAAATTTAAAAACAAAACACAACCAGAACTGACAGAACATCAAACTGTATGGAAGTTTGATAACCAAGGAATTAAAGAAGAAACATTCATCCAGACCAGTAGGAGGGGCAGAGACGGGCCGCTGGGCAGAGAGGACTCCCAGCAAGGTGGAGGTTGGCAGAGCAGGGGGTCCATGTGTGGATAAACTGGGAGGAACAACTGGGGAGAGAGACAGACCACGCAACCCAGGGTTCCAGTGCAGGGAAATGAAGCCTCAAAACCTCTGATTGTAAAAACCTGTGGGAGTTGTGGAAGCGGGAGAAACTCCCAGCTTCACAGGAGAGCTCATTGGAGAGACCCACAGGGTCCTAGAACATACACAAACCTACCCACCTGGGAATCAGCACCAGATGGGCCCAATTTGCTTGTGGGTAGCGGCGGAGGCGACTGAAAGCCAGCAGAGAGCTGAGCAAGTATCACTGTTCCCTCTCAGAACCCTCCTCTACGTACAGCACTCAACAGAATGAAGAAACAAGAATCAAAAAAATGAGGAGAGCCTTAGGAACCTCCAGGACATCTTTAAATGCTCCAACATCTGAATCATAGGCATGCCAGAGGAGAAGAGGAAGAGCAAGAAATTAAAAACGTATTTCTAAACATAATGAAGGAGAACTTCCCCAATCTGGCAAAGGAAATAGATTTCCAGGGAGTCCAGGAAGCTCAGAGAGTCCCAAAGAAGTTGGACCCAAGGAGGAACACACCAAGGCACATCATAATTCCATTACCCAAGATGAAAGATAAGGAGAGAACCTTAAAAGCAGCAAGAGAAAAGGAGACAGTAACCTACAAAAGAGTGCCCATCAGACTGTCAGCTGATTTCTCCAAAGAAACCTTACAGGCAAGAAGGGGCTGGCAAGAAGTATTCCAAGTCATTCTGAAAGGCAAGGACCTACGTCCAAGATTCCTCTATCCAGCAAAGCTATCATTTAGAATGGAAGGGCAGATAAAGTGCTTCCCAGATAAGGTCAAGTTAGAGTTCATCATCACCCAGCCCTTATTATATGAAATGTTAAAGGCACTTATCTAAGAAAAAGAAGATAAAAAATATGAACAGTAAAATGACAACAAACTCACAACTATCAACAACTGAACCTAAAAAAAAACAACAACTAGAACAGGAACAGAATCACAGAAATGGAGATCACATGGAGGGTTATCAGCAGGGAAGGGAGTGGGGAGAGAGGGGGAAAAGGTACAAGGAATAAGTAGAATAAATGGTAGGTAGAAGATAGACAGGGGGAGGTTAAGAATAGTATAGGAAATGTAGAAGCCAAAGAACTCACATATATGACCCATGGACATGAACTAAAGAGGGGGAATGTGGGTGGGAGGGGGTGCACATGGTGGAAGGGAATAAAGAGGGGTGGGAAATAGGACAACTGTAATAGCATCATCAATAAAATATGTTTTTAAAAGCCCCCCAGGCAAACACATGGATGAAGCTAAGAAAATCGACTACATAAAGGGATAATAATAATTTCTTGGGAGATTAATTTTTTTAAAAGGCAGAACTAATAGGCATAATATGTCATTTGGGAGGAAAATAGTTAGAGTCCAACTATTCTAGTGCCTTTACAGTTTTAGATTTTGAAAGAGTAGCTATTGACATTAAATTTAATTTCCAGAATAAAAACAATGTAAGAAAATTAAGTGTATAACTAACAAACTAAAGGAGGGAGCGAAATGAAGAAAGAAAATTACTCAATTATGATTTCAAAGAAAACAAGAAAGGGGGAATAAAAACAGAAAATCAGAATAGAAAGTACAAAATGAAGATGTTAGAAATAAATCCAAATATATCAATTACTACAATTTAAAAAGAGGACTGGATATGTTGGGTTTAAAGATGATACCAAATTATACTTTTGGAGCAGACTAAATTTTTTAAAAATCTAGTTATTTATTTTTATAAGAGACACACTAAATCATATGGCTACAAAATAAAATAAAGTTTGAAAATAAAAGGTTGTGGAAGAGCTGCCAGGAAAATACTAATCAGCAACAAAATGGTGATGGGTAATTGGTAGCAGATAAACTAAACCTTAAGGCAGAAAAACGTGTGACTGGTAATTAGGAAACTATTTAATCCTACACGTACACTTCACAAGGCAGAGGGACCTGTCGACAGAGCTCAAAATTACAGCGTCCGGCCAAAGCAAGGCCTGCTTGATGTGGTTGGCAGGGTAATAACACGGGTGTGATAATTTATAGTTTTAATTTGAACATTTCACCTAAAATGTCATACGGTATGTTTGAGCATGATATTGTAACGTTACAGAATTACATGCTTATGATTTTGTAATAAAAAGGGGTGTGATCTGTGCCAGATCCTGCACAGAGAGCAAGTGTCCACAGACCTACAAAAAGACATGAAAATCACCATCGTAGTTGAAATTTTAACACACCCCCTCCATTGTCAACAATGGTTGACTTCAGGACAGTGGCAGGGGAAGTAGACAATAAGTGAGAGTGTCTTGTTGTGCCCCCAAATGTGGATGTGCTGAAGGAAGGATGGGCCGTGTCAGAAGGATCAAAGAGTCACCTTGAAGGGGCTCCCATTGGCCAAGTCTGGGCGGATTTGAGCATCAAAAAATGATTTCAAGGGAGTACAGTTACACCTTGGGACTCGTCAGCTTCAGCACTCATCACATTTAGGTGAGAAAAAAATGTCTCGGCACTCAGTGCTTGTTCGGGACGTGTCACACTTGCCAGAGCTTGTATGAGTCACCTCGCCACCCCGCAAGGGGAAAGCCTCCATTCGGTGCTCGTTGGGTTGAGTCCTGGAATGAGTTAATGATGAGTGCCAAGGGACCTCTGTGCAACTCTCGGAGTTGAATGGGAACCCGTGACACAGATTAGTTAGTAATTAATTAAATAGTAAAGGAGGAAGAAAAACTCTCTCACAGTGGAATGTTAGCTGACATATCCAACAGAAGTAACGGAATGAGAAAAATCTCTTGTTTGGCAACTGAGGTAGTAAAATACCGCGGGCAGCGCCGCCGGCACATTGGAGCACCTCATAGGTGACACCTGTCCGTATTCTCATTTCGTTATTTGACTATATTGTTTTTCCCAAATCACTTGGGGAGGGGGCGGCGATGTCTAAGGTGATAAGGTTTTCATTCAGCCTGTTATACTGTTTTGTAAACTGTCACTAAGATTAAATTGAAAAAATGAAATGGTGTTCTGGAAAAAATCAATGCCATTTGGTCATGCTGCTCCCAGAAGTGGCCTCTGTCTTCTCGTTTATTTTTATTCTTTATTTTATAAATCATGCATTTATTTGGCATCAAATAAATGCTCAGCAGCACTGCTGCTCCCTGCTGGGGCGGACCCACCAACACCCACAGCGTCCTGCACTCACAGCATAGCGCCATCCACGTTGGAGTGGCCTGTCCACCTCGGAGTCACCTGTCCATCTCGGAGTCACCTGTCCACCTCAGAGTCACCCAGCAATCTGAGGCTGGCCACTACCTCTGGGAGAAGACTTGGGCTGAGGACAGGCTGGGAAGGAGACTCCCCACTCACCCTCTCCCATCTCACAGCTTTGGAAGTTTATACCAGATCTCAACCTTCATGTTAAATAAGTAAAATTAATTTTTAAAGACTTAAGATCTTCGCTGAACTAAACCTGTATCCTGACAATTCTGAGAACCCCTTCGCCACCCACTAACTTGAGTCATAAATTGAGATATTAGACTTCATCTTTATTCCAACTTGGGTAAATATAGCATTTTAAAAAATTTTACATTATTGAGTTGGCAGGCAATAAAAGTAAAAAAAGCAAAATATAAGCACCGCATGTTAATGTGCATCTCAAAGAAAAATAATAATGACATTCTTTTAAGATGGAGTGAGACTGTGGAGCAGTGTGTGAGGGACACCAGGCAAGTGAAGATGCTTAGGCCAAAGTCCAAGAGCCAATTTCAGTATTGATAGAGACAATATCGATATCAAAAAAAAATTCGGTATTTGCTATAAAAATGTAAAGCAAATCCACAACTCTTAGATTTTTGCAATGGTTTATGGGTTGCAGAAGGATCACAGCACAGTAACACTGTGTGTAGCTATAGTTAAGGTCTTCTCTGATAAACTAACAATCTTGTCAGGACTTGTAACCATGACAGCTACGAGAGGCACCAGGAGCAGATGGACACGGGGTGCACACGCGTGTGCAAAGCCCTCCAAGCACTGCCAGCGCCATCTTGCCTTTCTGACTGTAGAGGAAAGTCCAGACGGACAGAAGGAAGTGACACACCATAGGAAGGGCAATGCTTGTCGTTTATATCTTGTATTATTCTCTTACCATCTTTGAGCTCATTTTGAAAAGTCACATTACGTCTTTGATCTGGGCACCCCCAGCACGTTTTTCCGGGATAGGGGGCACCGTTCAGGTTCTTATTCTTTTCTTCTTACGCTAAGTTTGTATGGAGTTCGACTGGGATGCTTTCCTGTCACTCATCTCTGTGAATTTGGTGGTCCTGAATTTTTAGAGTGTTACCATATATGTTAAGTCCAGGGTGGGGCAAAAGTAGGTTTTCAGTCGGGAGTGCGGGACACACGGGCCAATGAAGCTCTTGCTGTAATCGTAAGCCGCAGGCCTTTTTCCGCAGGAACGACTGTACACCTTCATTTGCCCGCCGCTGCGTGTATGTCGTGACTCGTTTTCTGAGGTTTCCTGGTTGTTTCCTTCCCCTATTTTTATCTAAACAATCTTTCCCTTTCATCCCTGTGTCCTTACCCTGCTCTATCTTGATTCTGCTCCAGCCCTGTCACCTCCCTGGGGACCCTGCCCTGAAGGAGAGCTCTGGGGGCTCAGGTCCGAGCACTCACCAAGACGGCACCCTCAGTCGGAGGCGGCCGAGCATTCACCTGCTGTTATGGTGGGGGTGGGATTCTCGTTCAATCTGCCTTCTCAGATGGGTCCACCGGGCTTTCTGGGGAGTACCTGTGGGCTGCTCTGTGGAGTCTCCTTGTCTGAGGTGCACTGGACCCCTGTTCCTCTACTTGGCTTCATACTACTGATAATACCTTATTCTTGTAGCTGTTGGTCATCTGTGCCTGTCAACTGAATTTCAGAGATTAGAGGAATACCTTGTCACCCAGCCTGTGGCAAGTGTTGTCCAGCCACTTTGGTTTTGCTGTTCAGATGCTCTGTCTGTTTACATGTGGGATCCAGGAGGATGAAAAACTCTGCTGTCCCCAATTGAGAATCATCTATTTGCTTTTAAAATGATGAGTGTCCCCTGGCTGGTGTGGCTCAGTGAATTGAGTGCTGGCCTGCAAACCAGAGGGTCACCGCTTCAATTCCCAGTCGGGGCACACGCCTGGGTTGCAGGCCGGGTCCCCAGTAGGGGCGTGTGAAAGGCAACCACACACCGATGTTTCTTTCCCTCTCTTCCTCCCTCCCTTCCCCCTCTCTAAAATGAAATAAACAAATAAACCTTTAAAATAAATAAATAAACAATACAAAGCTGAGTGTTTCACCAAATTAGAAATTGGTAGACTACGTTGTTATGTCATGTCATATCGTTCAGTGTATTATGTTATGTTGTCTTCTGTGATATATACATACACGTCCGTTGTGCTCTCAAGGACTCTTCCGCGCTTCTCCTCGGCCTCTCCCCTCCAAAGTGGTCCAGGGCAGAAGTTCCTGGTTTTAACGTGCACGTGATTCGCCTGGAAACCTTATGAGGGCACAGGCTCTGGTCCAGTGTGTCTGGTGGGACCAGTGTGACCCTGCGCGTCCTCCTGCTCCGAGGTCACATCAGTGCTGGTGGCCTACAGGCCACACCTGGAGTAGGGGCGGTCTGGGTTTCGGCGCGTAGTCAACACGTATCATACATGATTCTAATAAAGGGTCATCTCGGGAATTTCCAAAAATACGTGCTACCCTTATTCTCTCCAACAATAACAGAAACTGAAATTCTGTGCGCGGTGCTCGGAGACTGGCCTTCTACTGCTCCACGTCACCTTCACTCACTGAATCCTCCCTCTTCTTTTATTTGCATCATAAAATAATGATCAGCTTAGCTTGCACTGTGGTTGGAATTGGGATGAAACTTGGATTCTTTATTCCAAACTCCTGTCTTTTTCTGCTGCGTCACCCCACGCCTTACCCGGGTGTACACAGTGTCCTGCTTTGGTCTTTGTCATTCTTTCCCGGCCTTTTCTTTGTTCTGATTCGCAATATTTATGATTGAGTTTGAAACCGTTTTCTCCACTTATTGGAACAGGCGCCTCAGTTCTGAGTGGCTGTCTCCTAACTCCAGCCTCCTCTCGCTCACAGCCATGTGGCTCGGTTGCCATGGCTTCTGCTTGGAAAGCAAGAAACCGGTGTGTGGCACGAAACGTCACCCCCTGGCTAAATGGCTGTTCTCGGGGTGTCATAGCGTGGTTTCTCATTACACGAGGCTGAAGTAAAGGTGATTTAAAACACAGCATGTGGGTAGGTTGATTGATTCCGTTGCCATCTAGATTCACATTAAATAAATCATGTCCATTGGCCCTGCAAACAATTTAGGAAGGCACAGAGAAAGATAGTACTTGGTAATTGGAGAGAAAGGGAGCCATGCCAGTTTTACAAAATGCCAAATGGAGGCTGTCCTCTCTCAGAGCTCACTCCTCCGGGCTGCAGCTTCTCCGACGGAGCAAGGTTGAGTCCTGCTCCCAGGAGAACAAGGGACGCTGTTCCTGCAAGCCTTAGCCAGAGCGTCTGTTTACAGGCTCCCTCCAGCCTCCCTCTCTGGGGCCTGATGGCGTCCAGCTGCTGGGGAACAGGGAACTGCACTTGGGACACGTACCCAGTGACTCTGATGCTCAGCCAGAGTGGAAAGCCGCTTCCCCGCACAGAGCTCACCCAGGACACCAGGCTCGAGGAAGCAAGTCTCCTTGCTTGGCTTGGGTGGCCGCACTGCAAAGGGATGTGACCAAAACGCCTCTTCACTCCCATCTCCTAGCCTTGCCCTCCTAGCCTTGCTTAGGGGAGGCACGTTCTTTGCCCCTGACGTAAACCCCAGCAGGTCCAACTGCTGCTTTTCACTCCCGCAGAACCGATAGCTCCGCCCTGCAGCCAGGGGAGCTTCCTGGGCCCCGATGGGGAGGATGGATTCCAGGCATCGCATCTTGAGTAGCCCGTGTAGGAGGCCAGCTTAGCTTCCCCACCCGTGGTTGGCCACGGGAGTCGCCTGCCTCACTGAGCTAGAGTTGTTCCATCCTTTAGATTCGAGGGGCGGTGTTGGAATTGCAGCAGCCTCCAGCGCTCTGTGCCTCTGTGTGAACCGGGACCCTGCCTGCTTCGACATCTTAGCCCACACAGCAGCGGGCACCCGTGAGCAGAGGGCTGGTGAACGTGCTCGAAACCACCTCGGCCAAGGGCTTCCCTCTGGGCAGATAGTCCCACAAACTGAAGAAGTAGAACAAGTGTTATGGAATGTTTACAATCGAAGCATTCTACAAACAGAAAGTGTTTTTCCAACCCAAATTGTGACAGACCTGGCTGTGCAAAACCCTGGAAGACTCGATGAGGGGACCTAATGGGAAGGACCACAAAGCCCGGCTGTTCACACCTAACGCTCACGTAAGGAGATGGCTTCCTGAGACAGCGGCCGGACTGGGTTCCGTGACAAAGGTCCACAAAACTTTGTGGCTTAAAACAACAGAGCCAGATTCCCTTGCAGCCTGAAATCAAGGGCTGGTGGGCTGTGCTCCCTCTGAAGTTCCTAGGGAAGAATATTTCCTAACCTCTTGTAGCTTCTGGTGGCCCCAGGCCTTCCTTGGCTCATGACAGTGTCACTTCAGTCTCTGCCTCCATCTTCACGTGGCCATCTTCCCTGTGGGTCTGTCTTCACAGGGTTTTCTCTGTGTGTGTGTGTGTGTGTATGTGTGTGTGTGTGTGTCTTCTTCTCTTTTTATAAGGACACCAGTCTCATCGGATTTCCCCACTCCAGTGTGACCTCATCTTAACTAGTTATTTTTGCAGTGACCCTACTTCCAAATCAGGTCACAGTCTGAGGTCCTGGGGGTTAGGACTTGGATATATCTTTTTAGAGGATGCAGGTCAACCCCTGATAGATGGTACATCCATCGACAAACTTTTTAATGACAATAGGAAAGTCCATAATAGAGTCAATGCCACCGTGGGGCAGACGAAGGAGCCACTCATTGGAACAGAGCCTCACAGGGAAGCGGAGTGAGCAGAGGATTTTCCCTGGAAATCCTTGGACGAGGTTCCTGGAAGTGTCTTGGGGGCCACCAGAGAAGGGCCGCGTCCGCCTTTTGCCTCTGGGTCCATGAGAACCGTTCGGTGGGAGTCGGCACGGCCCGAACTGGTCTCCCACAGCATCGGCCTGATACCAGTTTTCTCCCAGTTCCCGCAAGACCACTTCTCTGTCTGCCGAACTCTTGCCTCTCTGCGTGAACTGAATTGTGTGGCTTGCCCACGGACGCTGCTGGGAGGCAGCAGCTGCTACATTTGTCAACACATCTCTGCCCATCACATTTCTTTCCCAGCAAAGACCAGCCCTAGGACCACAGCAGCCAGCACAGGTCAGCAGTCTGGCGCTGAGCCGGGGACCCCAGCAGTCAGCCACCGCTTCCCCGGGGTGGGTGGAGGGTGTTGGGACCTGCAGGTACTGTCTCCAGGGGATGCAAGGCTGGGAGGTCATGAAGTTGGGGCTCAGCATCTTCCCCCGAAAGGACAAGGTGCTTCAGCCCCAAGAGCAGGTGAAGCCAGGTAGGGACATGAGTGGCCCAGAGGACACGGAGCCTGTGATGAGCCCTGGTTGACCCGAGCCCCTGCCCTGGGCTGGTTCCTCAGCCCCACCAGCTCTCACGAAGCCCCCAGTGCATTCCTGAGACCCTGAACCTATCTGTGCCTCCGTTCTGACAGAACCTCTGACGCGTCTCCTTGAACTTCACTGCTGTTGAGAAGGACCCAGGAGGGCTGGCCCTGCAGGTAGACCCTCCACCCCACACTAAGCCTGGGCTCCATCTGCCAGGGACAGTGCCCACTCCCACCACACTCCACCTCCTTCCATCACCTGCCCTCATGGGACGCAGGTGCTGCAAATACCTCGGGCAGGATACATTTACATTCATTTAAATTAATTAACAATAATTTTGCTCATCTCCTTAGAATTCAGTTAATTAATTAAGTAGGCCATGACTTTATTTTTTTTAAGCCAAGAGAAGACAGAACAAGGCTCCTTTTCTTTCTGCCACTTGAAAGTCTCCCCGAGTCCCCATCCTCACAGCTGCCCCTGACCGGGGCAGATGTTCCCAAAGGCCCTTTGCTGGGTGTCGTCCGGGCCACACAGAAGACTTCCCAGAGCTGTTTGAAAAGGGCTTTCCAGAGAACCAGCTGCTCTTTCTTACATTTTGCTTTTCCTCTCTACTAACTTCTGCTCCAGGCTCCTACCAAAACCAGTCTGGAAGGAGAACAAAGTCATAAAAGGAAAATGCGCAGGGTGGGGAGCGGCACCTGCACCCTGCCCCCACCCTCGGCCCTGCTGACGTGCTGGCTGCAGGGCTGAGCACGGGAGAGAGGGCAGTATGCTTGGCCCCCTGCTCACAAGGCCAGTGGGACCTCGACCCTTCCCACAGCCCAGAGGCCTGGCCAGCTGCAGCCACGGGAGCTCAGCCAGCCTTTGTGGAACGCAGAAAATGTGTGAGTCACAGAAGCAGGGATTAGAGCCCACCCATGTCTTGGCTGATGTGTGTGGGGGTCTCGGTGGGGGGATGCCCGCAGGCAGCTGGATTGCGTCCAGGGATGAGAGTTCATGGAATGATGGGGCTGGGGAGGTGGACTCAGGGGCTTCCCAGGGGCTGCTTAAATGGGTCCTTCTCCCCATTTGGTTTTCATCACTGAAGGGGTGTGATTGCCGCCTGGAAGCAGGCCAGCTGAACTCCCAGAATGCCATGCCTTCCATTGACTTTTTTCCAAATAGAGCCGGTGACCTCTTGTCCTTCCCTCCCCTTGAATATACTATGCAAACTGCCCTCTAGAAATGCTGGGCTCTGGTGTCAAGGAATGAACAGGACAGCAGGAATATTGACGAGGGACTGGACAGGAGCAGGGTCATGGGAGGAAGGACAAGAACAAATGCCATTTACTGCTGGGATCTCTGCCCACACACTGGTACAAGGACTCCTCTCAGAGAAGAATGGCCAGTCCTGCGGTGCCCCGGTGGGGGCAGGGGGCACAGTGACTCACAGTCCCTGGAACTCTGTCAATGCACCTGGGATCATGGAAATGCACCTGATCAGTCTCAAGGAACAGCTCCTTCAACCTTGGGATAAAGCCTGACAATGACCGTGGCTGGATCCCTGGGATGCCACCACGGCCTCCATCGCATGGATGGCCCCCAGCATCTGCCGAATCCCCTGTCCTACACGCAGCTTCCTCGGCAAGAAAGGCAAGAGCCGGCTCCGTCATCACAAGGCTTCATTTCTCAGTGAATGAGCTTTTAAAAGAGAAATAGCTCAAGCTTGTCACTCTAATGAAAGGCTTCCTGAGTTTTTTGGTGGGATAGCTCTGCCTTGTTTCTTCCAAGACAGGCAGCCGAGAGGCAGAAGTGGAAGTGGGGAGAGTGGACGCGACATCCGGACTGACCAGCATGAAGGCGGGGCTAGACGCAGCCCCTGGTAGTGGCTTCACATGGCCCTTCCAGGAGGGCGTTATTCGAGTTGTTGAAAATGAGGTTCAAGGAAGTTGTGTAAGTGGTTCAAGTTACTTGAAATCATAGTGGGGAAAACTCTCAACCTGGAGGTCTTCCAAACAGAGGGCCACTTGACTGCTGCCCCAGTGGTTCTAGGGAGCTGTCACATTGGCCTTGAGCACGTGACAAAGCCCCATTTTGGGAGCTGTGACTGAAGAACTACTGGTCTCCGGTAAAATACCCGGTGACTAATCACAGGCACTCTTGGGCACAATTCAATAGCCATGAGATCGTCCCAGATGTTCGTCTTGGTGGCTGCCACCTTGCTGCGAGATCAGTTGTGATGATAGAATCTGTGTTGGGGACGCCATGTCCTTACCATGCCACACCAACCAGCCAGCTCTGCTCAGCCTGCCTGCCACACCCCTCATCCCGCTTTGCCAATGTCTGGATTGCCAGGCACAGAAGGACTCATGTAACCTAATGTGCTCTTCTATTTGCCTTGGGGCTGGGGGGTTGTGACTTAGCGAAGTGGACGGTGGCTAACGAGAGGGGTTGTTTAAACTGGCCGACTTTCTTCGGCTCAAGGAAAACAGAAGGAAAACAAACTCACTGTTGCTGACAAAGTAGAGAAAACCGCCCACGTTTAACTCAAACGAAGAGCACAGCAGATCAACTCTTACCTGGGTACAGTCCAAAAGCACACCAGTCTCTCTTGGTTCTGAGTCAGTGAAAGGTTTTCTCTGTTGCATCTACAATACTTTGTTTCTCCGTGAATGTCATTGTCAGATGAATTTCTAAATTTTACTTAACAAACACATTCACACCAGATACTGCTGTAGGTGATTTACAAATATTCACTCCGGAATCCTCATAATGAAACTGGAGAGTCGAGACTTCTGCTGGCTGCACGCTTGCAGGTAAGGAAACATGGGCAGAGAAGCGTCCAGGTTCACCAGCGATTATGTAGTGTTGCCAAGATCCAAATTCACGGTCCACTCTGCTATGCCTAAAATGAAACAAATTTTAAAGGAGAAAAACACCAAATGGGTCTTTATTTCTTAAATAAATTGCAAAGAACCGTTGTCTGACAGACTCCACTGCTTTCCCCAGTTCCATTCCAGCATCTTTCCCTTCCCTGCACCCCACACCCGTGAAGCACAAAATTCTGCCTTCCGGGCTAACAGCCTCCAAGTCCTTATCTTTGGTTCTGAAAAACATTCCGTAGCCTATTAACAAACATGCCTCCTTTTTAGATTAAATTATTACTCATAGCACACAGAACAAAATGGACCTGTTTGATCTTTGCTGAATAGTATCTCTTAAGATATTAGAGTGACAAGATCATTTCTGATGGATGAAAATGACTCGAGGCAAGGATGGGCTGTAATAAATTGGAAGGCAGACTCCTTTTTCGTTCTGAGACCTCTGATCAGTACTAAGAGTAGATTAAATGCATTCCTTCCAGGAAGAGATATGATATCAAAAAATTCTGCTTTCAAGTCTGATGGATTAGTCTTTATCAGAATGCAAGTGGAAAAGATTCTCTCTGTTAGGAGACTTTCTCCTGAGTTATTAGTACCTGTGTATTACACTATATTTCATATCTGAAGGCTTAGCTAATACACTCTATTACTGTGTCATACATTTATTCTCTTCCCCTGAAAGCACTCTACTTGCCCTGCTTTACCCAGCCTGAATCCCACTTTATCAGAAAACAAACAAAAAAAATGACCACTTTATGAAATGTCCTCCCTGGGTCCCTGTCCCTCTGCTATATTCCCAGCAAAATGCCACCGCCTGGTCTAGATGCACAGTCTGCCAACTCAGTTCTTTTACTTCAATTCTGCAATGTTCCAGGTGGAGGCCACAGCCAGTTCATGCTCTCCAGCCTCAGCTGAGTCTGCATGTTCTTCTCAAGTCTTTTACTTGTTCTTGGTCACCTACTGTGGGGGCAGAATCATAACCCCAAAGGTGCCTATGTCTCAATCTGCAAAACCTGGAATATTGTACTTTACATGGCAAAAGAGACTTTGCAGATGTGACTAAGTTAAGGAACTGGAGATGGGGAGATTATCCTGAATTATTTTGTGTGGCAATGTAATCACAAGGGTCCTTACAAGCAGGAGGCAAGAGGGTGAGGGGTGGAGAGAGACAGAGAAGGAGAAAAGAAGAGGGAGGGGCAGAGAGAAAGAGATTGGAAGATGCCTGGCTGGAACTAAGAGCCAAGGAACGTTAAGTGCCTCTAGAAGCTAGAAAAGTCTAAATAATAGACTCTCCCCTAGAGCCTCCAGAAAGAACACAGCCCTGCTGACACCTTGATCCCAGCCCAGTAGAACACACTTAGGATTTTTCAAATCTCTAGACCTGTAAGAGAAAAAATTGGGTTGTTGAACTCACTAAACTAATGGTGATTTGCTTTGGCAGCAATAGGTAACCAACATTCCTATCATTCCCCCAGAAGATGCACCATAACATCACCTCTCTCCTCACCAGTTCTAGAGCCTCATGCATCTCTCAGCAGACCACTCCACCTATTATTTCACAGGAAAAAATAGTAAGTCATATATTTCTTTATTAGTCAGTCAACAATCCCCCGGCTCCCACCACATATACACACAAACACACTTGTTCATTACCCTGATTCTTGTAAATAACCATAATTTGGTTTCATTGATCACTCTTTGCAGTTTCTCTGTTTTCAATTTCAACACTTCAGCTCTTATCTTCACTAACACTTCTTTGCTGCTTGGTTTTTGATTGCCTTGGTCACTTTCCCCAATTATGTATATATCTTAACGTGAAAACATAGATTATTGGTTTGAGACTTTCCTTCTTCTCTAATATAAGCACTTTAAAGCTATTAATTTTCCTCTAAGCACTGCTTTAGCTGCACCCCACAAATCCTGGTGTGTCATATTTTCATTTCCATTCAATGCACAATATTTCCTAATATGTCCTGTGACTTCCTTTTTGACTCATGGTTATTTAGATGCCTTTTGTTTAATTTGCAAACAGTTGAGATTTCCCCAATATTTTCTGTTATTCCTTTCTGGTTTAATTCCATTACGATAAAAGAAAGTCTTCCTTTTCAGGCTATTGTTTTCCTCTCTGTCAATAAATGTGCTCATGCCTTACCCAGTCTCAAAAAAAGAGCCGTCCTTTGAACCTCCTTTTCATAGCTATTATTCACCTCCCTTTTATACTTGCTACCTCTCCTTCTTCCTTCCCATTCACTTCACTTCTGAGCCACCCAGTGCTCCTTTGATTTGTTCTACTTTCTCACAGCTGTGCTTCTGAATGCTGGTTGGTTTCATAAGCACTTTTAGGCTTTTAAAAATCATTCTTTTTTTTTGTCTAAAATAGCCAAGAATCCTGCTTCCACCCAAGAAACCTGACTGATGTAACTTAAAAGCACCCGAAATGTGCCCCTCGGCCACATGTCATAAATCCTCTCCCAGTTTCAGCATCTCATTACCATAGCAACCACATCCTGTGATGCACAGCAGCAGACATAGAGGCGTGGTGTTAACTGCAGCCAAGTGAGAAGAGCATTTCAGGACAGAGGAGGTAATGAGTTGTCACAGCTGCCCCAGGAAACTAACACAGAATCAGAGCAGGTTTGATGCCGGTGAGCTGGTCGAGTAGTAATGAGGAAATGATGTTGCTTTCTTGTGATGAAATAAGATCAAAGCTCTGAAGGTGAGACACCCTAGGGCAGAGAAAAGATTAGCACCCTGTTAAATAGAGAAAAGAAGACGAATGACAAAGGATGATGAAAATGTCTCATGTGGGCAAAATAGAAAGTCCCAGGCGAACCAGGCCTAGCCAGCAGGCTTCTTCTTTCCCAGGTACGTGAGCAGCCCGGAGTGATGCCCCAGTTGTGCCCAGTCACCATCAGTACTGACGACTTGCTTCCCTGTGAGATTCCCCCGCCCAGTTCCTTAAAGCCAGCCTCTTCTTGTTCTCTCCTCTCTCCTGACCATCGCACTTTGTCTCTGCCCACCGACAGCATTGCCCCGAAGCTCTGGCTTTGCACTCACTGCTTATCAACCGCGGGAGGGAAACTGAGTCCCCGCCTCTACTTCTCCCACAGGGGGCGGGGAACAAGAGGGAAGGAGCTTAACTGCAGTGATCAAGAATACGAATGGTCCCACAGAGTGAAGTTTTCCAAGGGGGCCCAAGTCAAATGCATAAGGGTGTGTCTCTCCTTTCTTCCCCCAAAAGGCTAAAGGTGGGGGCAGTGAAGCCAGGACAGCCCCCGGGCGCCCCCACGCCCCATCCATCTCTGCTTCCATGAGGTTTGGGCAAATATGACTCAGAGCATTTCTTCACCTTTTCTGAGTGAATTTCTTGATGATGCTCTGCAGCAAAGCAAGTGAGAAGGCTGGGGAAATAAGACGTTGTCCCACAGGGCAGTCCGAGAAAGGCCAAGGTGACGAGGAGAAAGAGGTGCAGCCCGGGGCTGAGGCTGAGAGCAGGGCTGTCCCCCAGGGCTGAGAGCAGCTCCAGGAGCAGCCCGCACGCAGTCCCGTTCTGCAGGCACGTTATATTGTGATAATCTTTTTTAAATTTAAAACAATTTTTGAATTACTTAGATTTGAACATTATTAGATTTGACCTGGAAGTTCGGGTTTTTCATTTCTCTTGAATTATTGAAATATCTGGCAGAATGGGGCCACAATCCCTCATGGCATCGATGCGCTCGAGCTCAGTAGCCACAGTGCCCCTGAGCCAGGACACGCCCTTGTCCCCCACTCCACACACTGCCCACCCCCACTGTCCTCCTGAGGCTGCCATTGGTCCTCATACTCACCTACTGGTTTCCTTAGACACCTCGACTTCTCTGCAGGTATCTGAGTTCGTGCTGCCATTACAGCCTCACCTCAGGGATTTCTGACCCGCTGACCAGCCCCTGCAGTGAGATTGACTCGGCTCCACTCACTCCTTCTCAAGCTCACGTTTTACAGGCATTTTAAAATCTTGTAACACGTGTCCTACTCCCAAGGAGGCCTCTGAGCCCACAGAGCCCGACATGGGGGGAGGCCACTCCTCCCAAGCCTCCAGCTTTGCAAGTGACCTGATTCAAACGATCAGCCTGTCACATCACTCTCCCGCTCGTGGGCATTGGGGTCTAATCTAGTGGTTTCATCATGTCACTCAGCTGCAGGCAAGCCAGCTTTTCAATTAATACTGTTGCTTATAAAGGGCCTCATTATCTACCATCTGTGTGTATGTGTGACCCACACAGGGCCTTGGGGGCTCTGCAGGGCCAACCCTGCCCAGTATCACCTCTCTGGGGCCAGGGCAGCAGCGGCAGCGCCCAGGAGTGCCGTGAACAATGCTCTGCAGTCTCCTGGCCCGCTGTCACTGCTCTGGTGTCAGGGGCCAGTCTGCTGGACGCTGTGGGGGAAACAAATGCAACGTCACACTCAGAACCAAGGGCAGGTGTGCCATGTGCTCGAACCTGAGCTTGGGGGTCTGAGTTCGAGGAGTATCCATCTTGTCACTCCCAGCACAGAGCCCCAGGCCCAGGGATGGACATGTGTGCAGGTGTGAGGGTGAATGTGTGAGGGTGCATGTGTCATGTGTGTACAGGCATGAGGGTGTGTGTACAGGTGTGAGGGTGCCCAAGCAGATAGCGAATGGAGGAGGGGCCTGGGAGGCAAGAGGAGGAAGAAAGGGAACAAAGAAGAAAGTCCAGCATGTCCTTTTCCGTATTTCACAAAAGTGAATCCTCGTAGAAAGGTGCTGTGTGGAGGGCTCCCTTCGCAGTGCACCTCTGGGTCCCCAGCCCACCTCGTGTGTTCCCTCATCCAGCTGGGGGCTGGGTTTCCATGAACTCATTACAAAGCTTGTATTATATTCTGCCCCAGCCCTCACGTGACTGAGAATAAGCCCACTGAGGTGTGAAAAGATTAAATTAAGACAGGGGACATAAAGTTGGACTCATAAGAAGGAAGGACCCACCAGAGACTTCAAATGCTAGGGACAGGTGCCTGTGATCTGCAGGAGGCGGGACCAGAGCACTGCTTCCTGTGAAGAAAATCCCTCTGGACCCCTCCCCCCCACCTCCTTCATTGATTCACACATTACCCAGAACAAAGAGAGGTCAGACCATGAAAACCGAGCCCCCAGGGCTGCCGAAATCCCCCAGGAGCTGGGCTGGAGGGCCTTTCCCAGTAGGAAATGAGATGAAGACAGGAGGGGAGAATTTCCTCCTGGAATTCTCCCTTCGCCCCCACCAGTAGGTGAGCTCCTCCTGGAGAAGCCTGGCTACCCCTTTCCCCAGGCCAACGTCTCCCTCCCCCATTGCCAAGATGAGGTGATATTCAGCTGCTCTTGGCTAATGACAGTGTGCAGGGTCCCTCCCCTGAGTGTTTCTTTCCTCCAGGAGCACAGAGCCTCCTGCTGTCCATGCAGCCCGAATGCTGACGCCTCCTTGGGTGGCAGCAGAAATGCAGTGCAACTAATGGCAAAAGGCTGTGGCAAACATCTCCTGCTTCTCCCGAAAGCCCTCTGACCGGAGCCTGAGTTCTTCCAAACCTCTCCACTGACTCCTCAGAGCCCCCAGGGGTCCCCCATGTGTTTAGGAGGCTGTGCCCCATTCTGGGGTCCTCCTGCAGGCATCTGGGGGCAGGGCCGGTGCCCTGTTGGGGAACATTGGCCATTTCCACCAATGTGGGCCCCCCTAATGGGCTATCCGGCTGGCGGGGACTCTGTGCTTAGTCCGAAAAGCCCCCCGCATAATCCCCTAGTCTTTCCATGGTTGTTGCCCCCCAGTAGAGCTTCTGTGCCCCTCCCTCTGTCCCACCCCTCAGACGATACCAGACCCCACACAGCCGGGCTGCCCTGAGGTGTTGTCTGCTGTTAAAAATAAGGCAACAGGACCAACGTATGCTTTTGTAAGACTTGCCAAAGTAGGACACTTGTTGCTCTTAAAGAAAGTCCCTTGGATCGAACAAACTTGTAGTGCCGTAAAGCTTAGATCCGCCCCCACCTACCTCTCACTAACACCCTTTTGTCCATTTTAAAATTCGACCTTGTGCACGTGTTGGTGTTACTTTGTGTGCGTTGCTATGCCACAACCCAGCGTGGACAGGAAGAGGCAAAGAAAGATAAGAAGAGTCACAGATGCTAGGGAAAGCTGGTAATGGAAAAGTAAAGGGAAATACTGGCAAAAGAAAAGGGAAGTCTTTACAAATCAAAACCTAAAATGACGTAGTGGTGTCTGCTACAGGAACACACAAGGCTTGCTTTTCTGGGTGATGTCACCTAGGGTTGCCCGGGATACGGCAGTGAAACCAGCAGCCCCAGGCAGCTGCCTGAACCTCGCTGAGTGCACACTTCATATCTCGAACTCCCCGCACTTGGAGACCCCCACTGGTCTCCAAGGTGACCCGGGGCAGCAAGATCGTCCCCCTGTTAACAGCCCTGGCAAGAATGTACTGCTCCGCTCTCTACACTGACATTCAGCACTGCTGTAAATCCTGCCTCCAATCTCCAGCTCTGAGGAGCCTTCCCACATCCTGCAGCCACTACCTGAACGTCCATGAGGCCTACTTCTGATAATAAAAAGTGATGGCCAGGTGGCCAGGGAGAAAGGTGGTGGATGAAACAATAGTGAACAGCTCTCCCTCCTCTCTCAGCGCTCCTCCTGTTTCTGCCAATGACCAGAATGGCTCTCGGTCCCACAGAGCCCTCTCGCCTGCTGTGGATGAAATTAAATCTACCAAGGCATGATCTGCTTGGGAAGGAAAGGTGGCCGATCTCTCAGAGGAGAAAGGTCTTGAGCCTCTCTCTCAATGGGCTTTTATTGAGTTTAGCTTGCATGGTAGAGATGCACATCAAAAAAAGGAGGTGTGGCTTACAGATAAGATTTCTGGGATCATGGAGGTCCTTTTGAGTCAGGGTCTGATAGACGGGGTGATGCCAATCAGCTGTAAAACCTTGGGAAACAAACTTATTTTGTGCTTGGACCCTTAACATTTAAATTGATCTTAGCAAAGCAGGTTTCACAGGACTTTATGCACTCTTTCTTAGGTCTGATCACTGCCCCCACCAGGAACCGCCGGATCTGGCAGAGGGCTGCACCCCCACTTTGGCATTGTTTCAGGCCTGAATCAGGTGGGGGAAGCAAAGCAGCCAAGAGATTAGGAGACTTTTTACAGATATAATGACTCAGAATATAATAAAGCTGAGGGGTGAGGGTCTTTTGTCCCTTCTCCACAATCCCCTAGGTCCTTCCCTGAGGGGCTCCCTCACAACTGTGCCTGTCTTAGGTTGTTCCTTCCTTGAGGAATCTTATCCATCACTGACTATCCAGTCATCCTCTAGCAGCCAAGCAGGGTGAAGTAAAGCAGGCAGAGGCTGTGCCCCTGCTGGGAGGATAAGTTTTGTCTCCTTAGTGGCTTATGGTCCCAAGGTCCCCTAGCTGTTGGGCCTCTTTGCCTGTCAACAAGGTTACAGCTCCTGCAACCAAGCAAGATAGTTCCCAATGCCTGCCCAGGAGTACAGAAATGTTTAAATCTGGAGTTTAGGGGTTAATTAAAGAGAGTGGTTTTAACATATGTTGGTTTTCAAAAGAGAGAGAGAGAATTCCATGAATAAAAATTGGGGAAGTGAAGTATTTAAAAGGTCTCAGTTAGGACTTCTTAGAATCTTTAACAGGCTGATGCAAATTATCTCCAAGAGGGAACCAGGGTGTTCACCACTTCACAAGCCTCTTTGACCAAAAATCCCTTTTTTGAAAGAATTTTTTGAGAGATAAGTTGTTCAAGTGATTGGCTTAGAAAATACTGATCTAAGAGACACACCACCAGGGTGGGACTCTATCTTCCAGAAGGTTCTGTGTGCCCCACAGGCAGATTATCTAGCCCTAGGAACCGATGGGCACGAGCGTTATATGGAAAGCTCCACTTACCATTATTCTCTGTGGCCCGCTTGGGGAAAATGTGTCCCCTGTCCCCATACTTCAGGATCTATGGGTCTAGAGGTTCTGCTTCTCAGAGGGGAAATGCTTCCACCAAGTGACACAGCAAGAGTCCTATTCAATGTTAAGCTCCAGCAGCCCCTCCATTATTTCTAGATTGTTATGCCAGGAAACCAGCAAGCAAGGAGAGCTGTTGGTCATTAGAATGGCATTGACCCTGATAGCCGGTAGAAGTTGGGTTTACTCTCGCACAATAGGGCCAAGAAAATGTGTTTGGTATCCAAGCTACCCACTGTGCAAGTATCTTAGTATTCCCCTGCCAAAACCCGATGAAAAATGGGCCAGGACACAGGGACCTGGACTGAGACACCTTAGAACGGTGGGTCGGGGTCACCCTCTCCAGGTATGCCACTCGGACAAATGGGGTGCTGTCCGAAGGCTGGAGGTACTTTAGCCTGGGGAGAAGTTGCCGGGTTGGTATCTGTGGAGGCCTGAAGACCAGCCACAGCAGTTGTGGGTGCCCATGTTTCCCTTTGTCTTCCCCTTCTAAGATGGCCCCAGAAATCAGGACACCCCGAATCCCAGAGGAGCTGGTCTCAGATCAGGAAAGTCACCCTGTGGAACACTTAGGTCCTGCATGAGGGGTGGACTGTCATGGCTTCTGTGATGTGACAACCTGACCCCCCCTGCAGGACTGAGGGCCTCTGCAGAAGGGATGGCTGGTGACACCCATGTGCCCACATTCCAGCCTCAGACAGAGGTGGGTCTGAACCTCTGAATCCCAGCTTCAAGTGTAGGAGGGAGAGACCCTTCTCACCCAGCTGGGGTTGGGATGGACAACAGGGCTGTGGACCAGGGGTCAGAGCAGGGGGTGCAAACACCTCTACCACCCCAGGGTGAGACCGCTGGTAGCTCACCACGCATATCGGTTCTCCCCTTCTCCTTTGGAGGAACTGACTCTTCGCCGTGAGCATAGACCCCCTTTGTCAGGCTCCCTTGCAGCCAGGTGTGGCCTTGAGACCGCGTTCTGGATGGTGATCAAGCCTGCAGATCAGCCAGGCTCCTTCGGAGGGCCCTGCCTGGCTCGTCCCAGAATTGCCTGCTTGGGGCAGAAGCGTTGCCGGCTAGTGCAGTAGCTCAAAGTCTTCTAAGCTTTCAGCATCTCGCACCATCTCCTACTGTGTGTGATGCTGCGGTGTGACTTGGGTTTGGTTAGATTTCGAGATTTTGTGCAGTCCTCTCTCAGTAAGTCGAGCCTCGGGGTCATGCTAAGAATGACCCTTCTCGACTCAGAATTGAAACTAAGCTTTGTTTTGCTTCCTTCCAGCGTGAGGTGCATCATGTGCTTGTTTTTCTCAGGAAGGAGGCTGTTTGTTGTGAATTTACTCTTTCGTTCAAAGGTAAGAACTGTCGCTCTTAGAGCAAGACAGGAACTTGGACGATTTCAGGGCTCAGGCTTTGTGTAAGAGAAGGTCATGTTGTTTTTTTGCGGGGGACCGTGGGTCACTGAAGTGATCGAGGCAAGTCCTGTGTCCAGTGACAGCGAGCGTTTAGGACTCAGCCCCTGCTTCCTGGTTCTGAATTATTCTCGCTACACAATCCCCAGGACTCTGCCTTATGAGGCTTCCCCCTCCTGCTCCCCGACCCAGCAGGGCTGAACATCTCCTGGCCGTGATGGGCTCACCGTTAGCCAAGTCACCAATGTGAAGAGACACCTGTCACGTGTCTGCAGGTTCTAGCCAGACCCTCCTCCTGAGAGCCCAGGAGGGGTAGCAACCCCACGTCCCTCCCTTCCTGCCCTGCCCCAGGGGGCACCTACTCACCTCATCCTTCCCATATTCCAGATGCTATTCCCCAAGCGCCGTTGTGCAGACAGCGGTGCCGAGACTGCGGTGACACTTGCTGACAAATGGCAGAGGTTGCAGCACAGCAAACGCCAAATGACTTTTTCAATCACTTTGTTGTCAGCTTCTGACATTCCATTTTACTGCACATTGTTTAAATAAGATAGATTTATCAAGCATGTTGGTGCACAGAGATTTTCAATGTAATGAAATCTGAACTGTAATGGGTTTTTTAAAGACTCCTCAAAATACTGAATAATTCTCTCCACTGCCCGTTGAGAAAGCACATTCATGTGTTCACAGACAGAATCAAACCCACCTATAATGAACATTGACTCTGTGTCACCAACGGGGGTCGGTTTATGCAGATTTGGTCTCTGGGTCCATGTCCTTCGTGATGTGGCTTGGCAGTCCCTCCCATCAAACCGGGGTCCATGCTCCTGCCCCCGGATCTGCGCTGACCACGTGACTAGCTTTGGTCAACAGAATGTGTCAGAGGGAACCCTGGGCCAGTTCCCAGGGCCCTGTGAGAATCCCCTCGTCTCTCAAAAACCAACCAGCGTGGTGGAGGAGAGGGACCACACTTCATTCAGGAGAAGCCACAGGAACAGCCAACTGCTCGGCCTCACTCAAGTTCAGGACAGCCGCCAGGTTTTGTGAGCTTTGGTGTGCCGAGCGTGACTGACACTTGCCAGCATCTCAAGGGAGACCTTGCCAATTAACACAGCCTGGGGGGTCCAAGCTCATCACCAGGATTTGTGCTAAAGAGAAAAGATCTATCTCATCACACAGTTTATTTGCTCTACTCTCCAGCTCTCGTGATTTCTGAGAAATGGGACAGTTCCGTGACTGGGAGCCAGCCCCGAAGCCCCGTTCTCCACCCAGGGCCTGGTGTCAGGAATGATGAATGGGGAGATCCCGGAGAAGCCGGTGTTTATTTGACTAAAGTCTCCAAGTTCCTAAGCAACTGGGAGAATAGGTCGATAAAATAGTCCTCTCTCCGCCAAGGACAAGACCTTTAGCTGAAAGGTGGCCTCGCAGTCCATATTAACCGGCCCGATATTCACGACAAGCTCCACTTAAAGCTTCCAAGCCAACTGAGCACGTTTCAAATAGGTCATTAAATTAAAATGGAAAATCTAATACATTACATGTTTGCAGAACATGAATTCCTCACAGATCCTTTCTGGTGCCTGGTGCTCAGTGATGGACTTCGACAACTAAGGCGTGTCGGACTTAGGAAGAAACAAGAGTTTCTTTCGCTCTCGCTGGAGGTTTGCTCCCCAGCACGGGGGAATCCCACCGACCCGGTGCTGGGCTTTGCGTGTCCTTTCCCGGTAACTATGGGCAACGGAGAATGAAATCAGGAAACCGCTTAGGTGTTTACTGAGCCCTGCTGAAGGGTATCACACGCTCTCAAAGCACACAGCCCGCCAGCATCAGCCGTCGCCAGCTTGATCTTTTACGAATGTCATCAGCAGTGAAACTGGCCGCTTACATGACGTCATGTGAGAGAGGTGTCAGATTCCCAGCCCACGCTTCTTGAGAAAGTCTGACCGACAGAACAAGAGGATTCTGGCGGGCTTATCACTTCCAGAGCCAAAACAAGAAGGCAGGTCACGACTCTGCCTGAAACACAGCTCTGTTCCAGAAACTTCCAGGCTCTGGACATGCACACAGTAGGCTTGCTGTTTGGCTTTGGCAAATCAAGCATTTATGTCTGTGAACTTCAGAGGTGTGTTCTAGTCTCAAGCCAGATGAATTTGGCTCACTTTTGACGGTTTCTGAAAAAACCCACCTGGGCTTAAGGCAACACGAACATATTTGTTACTATCTTCCAGTGTGTAGGGTGGCAGTCGGCGCTGGCCTCACTGGATAAAACCACGCCATCCACAGAGCCGCGCTCCTTTCTGGAGCCTCCCTGGAGAATTCGTTCCTCCCAGATTCCTGCTTCTGGAGGCCACCTGCGTCCCTCGGCCTGCGGCCCCTGGGACGTTTAGAGTCAGCCAACAGTTCATCGCTCTGACCTGAGTCCCCTCTGACTCGGACCCCTCCCCTGCCTCCCTCTCCCACTTTGAAGAATCTCTGATTACGTTGGGGCCCGTCGGGGCCCTTCAGAAAATTCCCCCTATGTTAAGGTCAGCTGATCAGCAACTTAGATTCCATATCCAACTTCCATTCCTGTCCCATGTGATGTGACAGGGTCGCAGGTCAGGGTTTGGGACTTGAACATCTTTGGGGGTGGCTATTCTGCCCACTACATTAACCAATTAGCCACGGAAGTACCCCACACCCAGATTTTTACACACGTACACACCCTGCACACACACGCCCCCTGACATATTTCAGGCCTAAATCCCAGGACGGGTGGCAGCCAGTGCTGGCCGAACACCAGCTCACCGCCCTGCCACACCTCGGCCTCTGCCCACCCTCCTTGAGAACTTGTGTCTCAATCACAGCAAACGATCCGGCCTTCACTGATGTCTGAGCCCTGGAAATGTCGGCAAAGGTTTAAAAATATCAGGAGTGGGCAAGTTTTGTGCATTCATGCAGAAGGCCCATGTTCTCCAGGGAGGCAGCCCTCTGCAGGTGTCTGAGGGCCTGGGAAGGGACATACTCCCCAACAGGAAGGTGACAAGCACCCCATGATCCCTTTGTCCTTGAATTTGACTCGAGCCTTGCATGCAAGTCTAGTCAGTGAGATGGAGGAGAATTCTACCACAAGCTTTAGGACAGACCTGCCTTGCTCTTCCAAACAGATAAGCAGGAGACACAGATGTGGCCTGTCCGCACAGTGGACTGTTGTTGGCCTGTAAGAAGGAAAGGCGCAGGCCGCAACGGGATGGACTTAGAAACACATGCCCAGCAAAAGGAGCCAGACACAAAACCCACCTACTGCACAATTCCATTCGCACGAATCTTCCAGGAAAAGCAAGGCTGTTGAGAGGGATGTGGATGAGCGGTCTCCAGGCCTGGAGGGAGGGGAGCATGCAATGACTGCTCACGGGGACTGAGGGAGAACATTCTAGAACTGAATAGGGGTGACGATTGCGCAACATTGTGATTGTTCTAAATGCCACTGACTTGTACACTTTAAAATGGTTAAGATGATGAATTTTGTGTGATGTGGATTTTACTGCAAGGAGGAGAGAGAGAGGTGAGAAAGAGAGAGAGAAAGCCAAGAAGGAGCAGGTGTTCTCTGTGACTCCGCATGGCAGTGAAGGACAGTCATGCTGCAGCCGTCCTGTGACCCTGGAGGACAGGCTGGGCTCCCCACCCAGCAGCCTGGGAGGGCCGGCAGCAGAGGCACAGAGACATGGGGACCTGGCATCTGCTGTGCCTGCCACACCACTTCCAGCACAACCCCACCTCCGGGTTCCTTATTATGGAAGACCCTTCTGAGGTGCCATGTAGCAGCAGGACCCCTTGGAATAATCACTGTCACCTTTCATTTCTTTCTCAACTAACAGCTGACTTTGGAAAATACAGTGTGCCAAAAAACGTTTCCTTGAATTCCCAGAGGGCAAGACACCGCCTTCCTGTGCTCTTGAGAAAGTCTCTACCCCAACAGCAGAACTGAAGAGCCAATCTGGTCGCAGCTCCATTCCGGAGATGACCAAACTCATTTTGGTGGGGGGGCGGGCCAGGAACAGAGGAGCAGAGCATCCCCGGCTGATTTGATGCGTTTTTTGTTTGTTTCCTGTGGCACTGGAACTTTTTGGAGACACAGCGTAGAAACACATCCTGCAGGGATCATGGAGTAAACAGCATCCTTCTGGCCCCGAAAGAGGTCAGTGTGGCTGCTCTGCCGCCTGGGTGAGGCGTAAACAGGGGAGAGACTCACTCTCCGCCAGGCCCAGCGCCTGCTGCTGAGAGTCGGGTTATTTGCCCACGTCTTACATCCGTCTCTTCAACCAGCCCTCTAGTCACCGACCCCAAATACAGTTAGCTGTATGACATTTAAATTCAGAAATCAAAACTAAGTTTGCGACTTAGGGTGAGAAACCCCGACAGGGGCACAGAAAAGATCTGGTCCCATGGGAACTCAAAGGAAATGGTTTGGGGATGATGGTCTGGAGGACCAGCAGTGAATAGGAAATGAAAGGGTGCCGGGTCTGGGGGGATGGGAAGAGCCCAGCGGGGTCTTGCTCGGGCCAATAAATCTGCCCGTGGACAGGTGTCCCAGAAGGGCCTAGAAATCAGCCACACAAGGAAACACAAATTCTCACAGGCCTCTGAGATTTCTGCTGATTCCATGTTCTTCCTTACAACTTTATTCTGATCTGTGGCTATTTCCTTCAATAGGACACAGATTGCCATATTTTGCCATGTACAATGTGCACCCACGTTTTTGTGTGCATTATATTATACCCATGATATGTAATCATTATACCCGTGTATAACGCACATCCTCATTTTTGCCTCAGAAATGTGGGCTAAAAAGTGCACATTATACACTGCAAAATAACAGTCTGTTCAAAATGCCTTTAAAATCTTACTTTTAAACATAGTTTTAATTCACACGATGCACAGGGCAAAGCAAGAATGTTTTGAAGAAGCTTTGTAAAAAGGGCAATTTCTTTTATATCTTCAAGCATTTTTAAAACCTTCTTAGCATGTTTTAAGATCTGTCAGTTGTGGGAATGTTTTTCTGGCTCCACGCAAGTTCCTGATGTCGCGCTCCTTGTCATTCTCTTCTCTGGGGACAGTGACCTGTTCACCCAGGTAGCTCTGTCCTTAGCTCATTCCCTAGAGCCTTACTGATAGAACTATAAAACATCCACTTTATCTGCAGTCACCATTTTCAGTCCATTCAACCAAATTCAAGGAAACACATGTTATGGAAACTGATGTTTAAGTACAACCCTAAAGGCATTGGGTGGAGATGGGGGGTGTTGCCCTTTATTTTGCACTCGGAGTACCTAAACTCTGGGGTGCTTCCCGTAACAAATAATGTCACAGCCCTTCTGGGTGGGCAGATAACCCCCAGGACCATCAGAGTTCCTCCATCAATCACAAAGCCAAGAGGAGAGCCCCAGAAGGACTCACTTCTTCCCTGGAGACAGCTATGCATGGCGCGTTTCTCTGCCAGAGAAGGCCGGCCTCTCCCCAATTTCCTGTAAACAGAACGCCAGCCGTACCCGTAGGCAGACTCCCCCAGCCCGCCTCCATGTTCTGCATTAAGAAAAGAAAAAGTCCCCTTCTCTCTGCCAAGCACGTGAAGTTCGCTTTAACACTTGGGAACGTGCAGATTTTCGCAGATGTCCAAAGCACCCACGTGAAAAAGCACCGTGCACACGGGAAAACAAGACACATTAATAACGGCGATGATAATCATAATAAAACTTAAGTACAGGATGAGCAGCAAGGCTGGCCTTTCTCTGCTCATCTGCTCCCAGGATGGCTTCATGGGGCTCCTGGCAGGACCCGGCAGCCCCCCTAGTCACCCACAGACACCTTGATTAGCAAAGTAGCGTGTGCACGTGTGTGTGTAAAATCTTAAAGCTGTTGATTTTCATTCGAAGGGTCTTGACGCTCCTCCCACCTCCATTAACTGTCACCTCCATTAACTGTCACTTCCATTAACTGTCACCATGCGCTGCATCTCTGTGGACCAGTTTCCACAGCAGGAGAAGGTGTATGGTCCCTGCCAGGCCCCTCGGAGTGAGCTCTTCCTCCCCGGTGTGTTTTCACCTGCCAGCCACGCCGGGTGGAGGGAAGTGAGAGGTCCATCAGCCTCTCTAGTGGATCGAATTGTGTCCCCGAAAAGACGTGTCCAAGTCCTTACTCTCCGTGCCTGTGAATGTGACCTTACAGGGAAATAGTGTCCTTGTTGATGTAATCAAGGAAAGGACCTGAAGATGAGCCCAGACTGGGCTGTGCTCGGGCCCTAACCCCTGTGGCTGGGGTCCTGGCGTGACAAAGGAGATTAGAGCGGCAGACACAGAGGAGAAGCCCAGGGAGTGAGCAGTGGAGATGGGGGCAGAGACGGAGATGCCAGTCTGCAAGCCAAGGAACGCCCAGGACGGCCAGCCACACCAGAAGCGAGGACAGAGTATGGAATGGCTTCTCCCCAGCCTCACCCCGACCCCAGACCCCAGACCCCTGACCCCGGTCCACACCACCTGTCCGGGCCTCTTGTGCACGGCGTCTCCCACCCATAGTCCGAGCCCTGGCTTCATCAGAACCACAGGGAGAGTTTCTGAACAGCGCAGACACCGGGGGCCCCCACCAAGTTCAAAGACCCATTGGATAAGACTGTGGTGTGGGGGGTTGGGGAGTAGGCCTGAAAGCTTGGGTTTTTTTAACGTCCTGCAGTGAGGGTAATGCATACCCAAGTGCAGGGAGCATGGGGCCTCCAGCTGGCGGGTCCTCAGCGCCCACCCCATGCACCGCCACTCAGGTGTCTCCCACAGCCCCACAGATGTGACTCCCTGTACCCATCGGCCTCAGCTCTGAGGTTGCCTGAGAATTTCTTGGGCAGTCTGTCAAAGGGCAAGTTTCCTGGACCTTACCCGCAAAGATGGGGTAGGTGCAGGAATATGAGTTTTTAACAATCTTGAACTTTGGTGTACATTAGAATCTCCCAGGGAACTTTAAAAAAACCCAAAGTCCAGACCACACCCAACCAATTGAATCAGAAACACTGGGGGAAGCACACAGGCATCAGAATCTTAAAAAAATTTCCAGCGGATTCCAACTTTCAACCAAGCTTGAGATTCGTGGTTCAAGGACAGCTACAATGACGAGTAACACGAGGGGTCCCTGCCCTCCCGGAGCGCCCAGCCTGGCGGAGGAGCCAGGTATCAATCCTCTAAATACACAAATCTAAGCTGCGTTGGGCGCTATGACGGAAAAGCACGACGCACCTGCACAGAGACTGTTAGAAGCGGGGGCTGCCTCTCTCAGCAGGAGCTGGAGGTCAGTGAAAAGTGAGGACCAGAGCGTCCCAAATAGAGAGAACAGCACACTCCGATGCCCTGGGGCCAGGGCAAGGGTACATTTGAGCAACCAAAAAACTTGTGGCCAATGGGCATTAGCAAAGGAAAGGAACAGGTGCCTTCTGCTGAGAGGGGAAGGAAACAGAACAAGAAGAGGTTCGAGGTGTGGGACGCTGTGCTGGATTTCAGATGCGAGCTACCCACACTGAGGTGATAAGCCAGCCGTTAAATACACTCACCTGCCCCACGGAGGAGACCCGGATCTAGCAGTCTCTGCCCTCTAGCAGGCCCCTCAGCCTTGGACTACATCCACCCATTAAAAAGTCTTAGACACCCCCTTCTCCGTCCCCATGTCCCCTCTACCTCCCAGGGCCACCCTCTTCCGTCCCAGTCAGCAGGGAGCCCCCTACCCTGGTGTCAAACACCTGAGTGCAGTTTCTCCCCTTCCTAACCCATCCTTTGCACCCGTCTAGAGTTAGGGGACCCGATCATGCCCCTCCCTTGCTCACCACTTTTCCACAATTCAGAGTCACCTGTAGAACAAAATATGGCATCCTTGGCATAAGGGCCAAAAGGCTTTGTTATCCGGCCTCTGCTTGTCTGTCCAGCCCTGTCTGCACTGCCCCAGGCCCTCACACACCCCGTTCCCCAACTTCCCAGCTGTCACTGGCTGTCCTGCTGAGTCTCCAGCACGTCATCCACCTTGCAGATGCAGCCCCTTGTCTATAAAGACCCCCACACACCTAGAATGCTGCCGGCCAGCACCTCTGCCCCCTCTAGGGCGATGTCTTCTTAGAACCTCCACCAGGTGACACAGGTAGGAGCCGCCATCCTCTCACAGACCCGGCCCCGCCAGCCTCAGGGTGGCCCCATGGCCCAGCTGTGAGGACAGCACTTCCAGAGGACTTTGAACTTGCCATCAGAGAAGACAGTGGTCAGTGGCTTCCTGGTGCCAAGATGAGCAGGATGTGACCACTGACATCAGTCAGCGGCCTCAGGCCCCGCCAGGCGAAGGGCGGAGGCTGACATGTGCCTTGAGAAGCAGAATGTCCCAGCGGCGCTCCCTGGAGGCCCAGGCCAGGTACATGTGACCCTTCTGACCTTCTCTGTTCAGACCTAAGCCGGTTGGAATTAGACACTGTCCCCTGGAGCTTCCTCATGAGGATAGTACAGTGTCGGTGGGAGAAAAGGTGTGGCTAGGAGAGTTGGGGACAGCTGATAGTCAGCCCAGCCCCTACAGATGACAGAACTCCAGCCAAGGCAGCCACAGAGCCCGGAAAAATTTTGGGGTGGCCCCTCAACCTCTGGAGTGCTAGGACTTCTGAACCCTTCATCCCCCGAAGCTGAGCTGATGCGTCTGCCTGCCACACAAGGACAGCATTGCTGGGGCCCTGGGCCGCCCGATGGCTGGCGTAGTCCAAAGAGACAATGCCCGTCCTTACAACCTGTTCCCTGCCACTGTGGTGGTGGTGGTGGTGGGGGGGGGGGACTATCTGTTCCAGTTTTCCTGATGCTAAGGAGGTTTCCAGGATGTGGGAACTTCAGTGCTAAAAATGGGAGTCCAAGGCAGGGACTGGCCGCTTTCCTCCGCAGCAATGCCGAAGTGCCTGTGGCTCTGTTGCAGGTTGCATGCCTGTGCCCCCAAGCCCTAACCACGTATGCGGCGTTGGGAGGCGGGGCCTTTGGGAGGGTTAGGTTGGATGAAGACCTGAGGGCGGGGCTCCCACGGTAGAATTGGTGCCCGAGGGAGAGAAGGAAAACCGAGCTCTCTCTCTCATTCCCTCCCTCATTCCCTCCCTCCCTCTCGTCTTCTCTCCATCCTTCTCCATGAGAGCGCACCAGGGCATGGTGAGCACCTGTGGAGAAGGAGGCTGTGTACAAGCCAGTAAGCGGCCTCTCACCGGGAGCCAACATGGTGCTGAGATGGGATCGTGCTGGTGGTGGCTTGAAATGGTGGTGGTGTTGGGGTGGCGATGATGGTGATGGTGCTGGTAGTGGTATGACGGTGACGGTGCTGGGTGGTGAGTCCGTGCAGAGAGAGCCGTCAGAGCGCCATGGTGGGGCTTCGTGCCCTGCCTGTAAGGACAGTGTTCTGTACGTGTTTTCTCGGCTGAATGGGAAGAACAAGTGGCTTGGGGGCTCCTCCATCCTGCTGCATTTTATCACCATGTTAAATTCAACAGGCTCAATGATGCATAATAATATCAGAGTCCACACTACATTAAAATAAATATAAAGCAAAGACTCGCTTTCCAGGGCCTGATTTCCCTGCTAGATAATAACTCCTTTGACTGAAATCTGGTTTCAAATGCTGGAGATGTGGAATATCTTGCCTTAGCCTCTCGTCCTTTTGCCTGAGCATGACCTCGCCTAGTGACACTGTTCAGAGGACTCTCTGCAGGGATGCAGTGAAGGGGACCCTGGCTGCTCCGGAACGTGACCGGAGAGCTCATTGTGAAGAACCCTTTCTTGTGCCTCGAGCACCACTTTGGAGCAGGGACTGGAAGACAGATATAAACTCAGGTCCAAAATTAGAATTCGCTGTGTTTAATTAAGTCTAGATTTTGGCAAAGGAGACATTTGAACTCATAGTTCAACTCTGAGACTGAATGGAAGGCACGTGATGCTCCTTGGCCAGACCGCAGGGGTCACCACCCGTGGCTGTGAATCAGAGGTAGTCCCGTCGCTGCGCCAGCTGGGTCTTCCCAGCTAAGGCCCACAGCCCGGCTGTGATTAGCCATCACCCTTCCCTTCCTCCCCCCAGGCCAGCCCTCTTCAGCGCTGTCCAGACTCATCCCACAGAAGCCTATGTGAGAGAAATCTACATGAACTCCAGGTGAGGAAAATACGTCCTGGGAGAGAAGGAAACGACTCAGCACAACTCGAGGACTCAAATGCATGCGTGCCCCCAAATTACAATGTACGCACGATACCTACACAGGAACTGTGCTCAAGAGGTCACACGGCCGGAGCGTGGGACCATGGGACAGTGTCATAACGTGGAATCTGCTCCCCAGTGCTGAGTAAATATGTTTGTGTGGCATTTCTACATAAGGGTTTATTAATAATGAGATCTCATTACATACATATGGGGTTTATGCTGTCAACTGACTTCCACAAAAATGCGTGGATGGTGTTGTTTAAATCAAGACCCTCCAACTGGGCTGCAGAGAGGGCCCCGTGTTCTAACTGAGGCAAAGAGGCTGTCTCCAGGAAGAACCCAAGACGTCATAGCCACAGTTACTGAATTAAAAGTGCCTCCTTGACTTGAGAAGCGACTTGAGCTTTGGTTACATCTGTCATTTTCCCATTCACTAATTATTTCTTGTGCGCCAGTCCATCCCCAGAGGGATCTCAGAGCTTCACACACGGGGTTGTGAGCTCACATTATTGTGGTGTAGACCCCAGCCTGTTTATTGTCTCCGGATGAGCAAAATCTCGACTCCCTGACTCCTTCAGCACCGTGAGGGCACACGCCACGGCCCCCGAGGCCGGGCCGGTGTGGTGGCCGCTGGAACACAGGTTTTCCTTGGCCAGCAGGCACCTCCGTTTCCTGGCTGTGACATGCCAGCTGGGACATGCTGGGCAGAGCTCATTCATTGTATGAGCAGAGCTTAAACGGCGCCTCAGGTTTCTCTTGTAATTTTTGTCTCTTCGCCTGAGCGTCTTCGGGCGGTTAAGACGTAACAGTTGCTTGTTCCAGTGGGTGCAGTGCGGAGACTTTTGGGGGCCAGATGAGCAAATTTGCTCAGTTAGTGTCAACCCAAAGCGGATAATCTCACGGGTCCGTGAAAACACTCCCCTGGATGTGCAGTGGATTTTCTTAAAGACCACGAAAGTTATTTGCATACAACACCGAAGGCCGTAGCCATCCTGGAACTGCGAACTTCATCAACAATTAGAGAGTCCTCAGGGCATGTGGCCCCAACACCAGGCTCACACAGAGCTCTTAGAGGAAGGTCCTTGCCAGCACTTTGTCCAGGGAACAATTCCCTGGGGAGTCTTTCCCCCTGTGGCAGCAGAAATTCTTTACAGCCAGTCACAGTGCCTGAGAACACCCGAGGGGTGGGAAGGGCTGTTCGTAAGGCCAGTTCACCTCCCCTTTTTTTCCTGACCTGAGAGACCAAAACCCAACGTTTGTTAAATATCCTCGAGGTCCCCAACGCTGAGTCTGGTACTTCCCTGCACTAGTTCCCCGAGCCGCGGGGCAGTGCCTGGTGCGGAATCGCTTGTGGAGTGAGCAAGTGAAAGAATTTTCAGAGCAGAAGGTAAGGCCGCAGGACTGTCGACTCTTTCCACAGGCCAAGGTCACAGAGCTGGTGACCAGGAGGGCCTGGACCCACCCCCTGGCCTCCCCACCATCCCACTGTGATCCTTGCTACCTTAGCATATGCAGGTGGGGTACCCCCTGCCCCCCAGTACTGTGCATTATACTGATTTTAGGCAAACCTTTATAAGGAGAGTTATCGTTTAACTGCAGGAGAAAATCACATATTCAACAGGGGACATTATATTTAAGTACATTCCAAACCAAACAACTAAAGGTGAACTCTAACAATGTACCCCCCGGAGATGCTATTCTCGAACCCCCACACACCCTCACTCGGAACGCTATTGATGGAAGAAAGGAGGGCTTGAGAACCTGCCAGTGAACACCATGTCTCTGGAGTCTGGCATCTGGAGAGCTAAACAATCATTTAAATGGTGTTTTCTAGCATTTGACTTCACGCTTATTTCTGAGAATCTGCTAGGGTTACATATGCAAGTGGGTTCTGACTCTGCAGGCTCCTTGGTGAGCTGTGTTTAAATTCACTTTGGAATTACGTTCACCAGAACAACCTTCGGAAGATGACTTCCCAGGACTGCCGGAGGAGAGATAGCTGTACGGCCCTCTGCAATGCGACTCACAGTGGCCAGCCCTCACCTGTACGGCTGCCGTAGACACACACGGCGGGGCTGCCCCTCGTCTCCGGTCACGCCCAGCCCTCTCCGGTAAGAAAACCTCAGAGAGGGTCAGAACCAGGAGGGGCTGGGACCTCAGGGAGCAGGGGGCTATTTGTGGGAAAGAAACCAAACCCTGCTTCTCATGCATTGGTGAGGTCATCTGATCACCGACATTGGTCAACATTTCCCTGAAATGCACACCAGAACCACTGATGCAACACGGTCTCTGTTTCTGTAACAAAGCCAAAATTCTGCCAGTCTGCCTGGCAGAATCCAGGCTAACACCACACCAGGCTGTGCTGTGGAGTGTCTGCTTCAAGAAGGGTCGTAGTGGTAGATGGCGTTGTGGTTGAAGGTGACATTGTGCCCTGAGGGATGCTGGGTCCCCTGCCAGTCCTGACCGGCTCCTCAGGCGGGGTGAGCAGGGGCCCCAGTGGGACAGGAGAGCACAGGGTAAGCAAACCTCTCCTGGGGTTCCCCAGCTCCCCCAGTGGGTGCTAGGAGGCCTTGAGCAGATATGTGCATTATTCACCAGTTCCATGATCTGCATAAAAACAAACAAGCACGCTTTGCAAAAAAACATTTCCTGTTCATGTGGAGCATGGTTGGTAGGTGAGCTTTCCCCTAATTCTCTGTTCTTCAGAACAGGCTCGGCCAGAGTGAATGCCAGTCCACGGGGCTACACAGTCACACATGACCCCACTCACAGAGCAAACTCTCCCACACAAAGACCTGTAGGGAAGAAACCCACTTCGCCATTTCCTAAATTCAGTCCTAGGGCTTCGGGGGGCTGTTGACCTTCATTTGGCAAGTCCACCCAAGATGGAAGACTCGGGTGGGGAATCCAAGAGCCCCGGGCCTTCACTCCCAATCGACCTCGATCGACAGTGGCCGTGACATCGTAGGCTTTTCCGGCCTTACAAGCGGTCAGTGAACTGGAAGCCAACGCTCAAAAGCGAAGAAGCCTTTGGTAGTGTAGACATTCGCTTCTTAAATTACAGATTTGCTCTAAAACCGAACGGCAGGGCTACTGCCTGGTGACCACAAAGAATAGCCACTTGCTTACAGCTCAGGAGGGTGGGGTGTGTCCTCGACATGCGCTCTTTGTACCAATAGAAAGCGTTGCCATAACTTCCTCATTTCCCCTTTGGGAGTTGTGTTTCCGGAACCTCTGGCCTGGCCTACGGAGAGAAGGGCAGGGGCCACCCCAGCTGTGCCCTTGCATCCTGCGTCCTGTGATGGACATGGCCCTCGACCTGGGGTCCCTGAGGAAAACCTAGGAGCAGATGCCCCCCTTTTCTCCAGGGCCTCCTGCTGGCCCTGGAGTCTGCGTGGCTGCTTCTGCATGTGGTCCCATGTCCGTCAGCCTGACTTTGTGAATGACCGCTCCCGTGGAAAGATAGTGGGCAGGGACTGGGGAAGACGGGTGGTGACAGGGACCCCTTCTCAGAGCCACTAAGCTCTGGTCTGGCCTTTCTCTCCCTTTTTGTCTTCCCCTGGCGGTTCTGGCCGTGGTCCCCCCAGGAGTCGGGGCAGATGACTCATGCTCCAGGAATTCTTCCCTTGATCCAAAGGACCACCAGCCAAAGAAGGGAGTCCCTGCATCCGGCATCCTTCTGGGGACGCAGCGCTGGCTCCCAGGCTGAGAGGGGAAGGAGTGTCATTCTTTCACACAGTACAGATGTGGCTGTTTCCCGAGGCGGCTGTCTACTCTCCTGGAGGCTGAAAACATGGGGTG
Organism: Macrotus californicus; assembly: GCA_007922815.1. NCBI lineage: Eukaryota > Metazoa > Chordata > Mammalia > Chiroptera > Phyllostomidae > Macrotus > Macrotus californicus. Next base: position 356,012 of record VMDR010000082.1, on the reverse strand, counting down.
AGGTCAAGTTTGATTTCACCCAGAAACATGGCCAATGTGGATTCTCAGAGGGAACAGCAGTCAGCAGGAAATGGCCCTCAGTGCTCAGTTCCAAACACTGAGCTTTTTTAAAGAAATAAACAAAATTTCAATTGGTTGATCACAGGACAGGGACAGGAGTCTCCAAAAGAAGAATGTGTGAGGGTCACAAGTACTGACGAATGCCAAGAGCCACGATTCTTTCTTTTCTATCCAGAAAATAAATAGATAAAAATATCATAGTTCTATGGACAGGAGAGCCGGCCCTGGTGTCCTGTTACTCACCCCCAAGCCAGAGCTCTCTGGCCGAGTCCAGGGAGGGCTCTTACAGACGTGAGGAAAGAATAGTTCACGTGCACAACGGCAGCGAGGCTCCAACAAAAGAAATCCTCAGGCAAAGCCCCGAATGTCATTCTGAAGCCCAAGCCAGGGGCGGTTGCCACAGAAACTCTTCATTGTCACGGGAGCTCATGGCTGGCTGTTTTCTTGCTTATTGAGATCACGCCCAGAACCAAAGTAGCCTTGGGATACGCTGCGCAGGCCTGTGCCAGGCAGCGTGTCTATAAGAGCACATAATCAAAACGCACAAGAATTTTGCAAGCTTGTTAACTTGTCGGTGCCCTGAAATAGACCATGGTGGGAGTATTTACACCACAGCAATTGGCAAAAGCTACAAACTGCTTCCCACAGAGTTTAACATAGTTGGATCCCCCCAGTGGTATTTGAATTGGGCTCCAGACTGTTCACATTCTAGCATAAATACATGGCTGTGGCCTGGAAAGAGCACAGCTTAGTCCCAGTGGTACAAACTCAGCAACTCACGTCCCCGCCAGGAACCTCGGTTCCCATAGCCAGAGAAAGGCAATACCTCCACCGAGGCAGACAGCGTGCAGTGCCAGACCTCACCCGCCCTGTAACGTTTGGCACTGGGAACCAACCAGAAGGTCCTTGGGTGCGGCTGCTCAGGGTCTGCAGGAGGTTTGTGCTCTTCCCCACACGAGGCTCTGCTCTGAGATGTGATGAAGACCTGAGCGCCCGAGAGGCAGAGAAGGGGGATGGGTAAGGGTCTGAAAGGCTCCATAGACATCCCTTAGGAACGCAGCCCGGCAAAGGGTCAACCCCAGGCCCAGCGGACCAGCGTGTCCTCCCTGACACCCGGATATGCCCAGGAAAACTAGAAGACACCCATTGTGGAAACACTGGAATGAATGTGAACTCCAAGCACTCGTTCCTGTCCTGGGAGCGGCCCCAACCCAAGCAGCCTCGCTCCCGGTGGTTCGTATCTGGCTCCCACCTTCCCCACCACCACCTCCTCACGGCGACTCCGTTCTCTCCTGCTTCGGGCTCTCCCACGTGCCATCAGGCCCACCGCCATAAACACCCCTTGGTCTTCAGGCTCACCTTCTCTGGAGCTTCCCCATTGCGGAGCTGGGTGAACTAAGGCCAGGCTCTCTGAGGGACCCTGTCCAACCCTAGTTCGGCCCTGAGCCTCCAGATTTCCAGTTCGGTGTCAACGTCCCCCACCCTGTCTTCCTCTGTAGCTCTCACAGCAGAACTCCAGGGGCCCTCACTTCACCACGTGACTCAGAACTGTGCCCTTTGATTCCATCCCGGCTCTCTGTGGCAATAGGAGAGGGGCTCCTTTCTCCGAACAACACACAATGCTGGCCATGGCAGCCGAGTCCAGGTCCTGCATCCCCAGCCACATCTGCCCTGAGGAAGGGCCCTGTCTGGAGATGAATGTCCCTGACTCGACCTGACAGTGGGAATGACAGGGCGAGCTAGGCCATTGGTGACCTCTGTTTGCCCTTTCCTTCCTCTCATCCTTAGAGAAGCCAAGTCTTGTCCCTCCTCTTCGTAGCTGGGGTCACGGTTCTCACCCGGGTCCACACATGTGTGGTCTGGGGGAAATGAGCGCGTGCTCTGTAAATAACTCAGCCACGCCAACGCTGCTCCCAGGACGGCTGAGCTGGACGGCTCGGAAGCCTCCGGGGCCCGGCAGGAAGACCGAAGTGAGCCAGGCAGGCTGTGTGAACGGCAGGGAACCAGCCCGTCTCCAGGAAGCGGCCGGCTGGCTGACAGCTCCCTGGAGACCCACCGTGACCCAACTGTCCAGCTTCCCAGGACCAGCCAGACGCAGAGAAATGCGGTCTTTAAGTGAAATGCACTGTTTTTAAATGTAGTTAAAATCTTTAATGAAATGCCCAGGGGCTGACGGCATGTGACCTGCTCTGAGCCGCCCGCCCTTGCTGGCCCTACGGAGCAGGACGAGGAGCGTGGGAGAGCCAAGAGGTCTGCGCGTGGCCAGGACACACCAGCTCTGCTGTTGTGGCCCCTGACATCTGTCCTTCTCAAGCTGTCATAGCAGGAGAGACAGAGAAAGGCACCCTCGGGACGGGGTGGGTGGGGGAGGAACGCAGAGTGAGGGCTGGCAGGGGTTGGGACCCCTCCACCCCAACAATGGAAAGGACCATGCGCCTGACACAGTGGGTGAGCGGGTGAGTGCTTCTCGCTGCCATCTTCCCTCACCCTTTGGTCCAGGGTGGGGGTCCTGCAGGTAGGCCTGGACTCGATGGGGGTGGGCAGGGGTGGGCAGGGGGCACTGCTGGGTCATCAAGGTGAGGAAACCCAAGGCTTTCATGGAGATTGAACAGCGTCTTCCCTATTCTTCAGTAAGCTCAGGGAACTCTGGAAGGACTTTTGGTCACCATGCCGTGTATTTGAAGGCAGGAAGGCCATGTCACGATGGGGCGGAAGGTCTGGGCTGGGACTTAGTCCCGTTCCCATGTAGAAATGCTTTCTGCTCCAGAGGTGGGGGGTGGGGCGTGCCCACCATGGCCTGCAAGTTTAGGGGTATTTTTTACAGCATTTAAGCCCTTGGACTTGCCCAGAGTTTCCTTCTGGTTCCTGTCTTACACATGACAGTGTCATTCGGGACCATGAAGGCCAGGAGGGGTTAGGAGAGGAGCTCCTGATTCTTCTGGGGGCGGAAGCCTGGTGTGGGAGCAGGGAAGGGGGCCAGGCACAGGGGCCGGTCAGGGCTGTCAGCAGAACGGGTGGAACCCCAGAAGAAGCCCATTCTGAGAAGACGTATACAGAGGCGTCTATTGGGACAATTTTTCCAACAGGGAGCCAGGAGGCAACATCAGGCAGCAGCAAAAGCTTGGTCATCTGCACCCTGGTCCCGTCCCTAGATGTTAGTAGAAATCCCGGGAGATGAGACTTGGGGCCAAGACAGAAGGAGGGGATCCTCACTACCAGCCAGCCAGGCCTGGGGGCGCCAGTAGAGGACAGGGCTTCATCCCCTCTCGTCCCCCGAGCAGCCCCAGCTGGGCACCCAGAGGGGCAGTCCCCCTGGGCAGGACCCACAGGGTCAGCTTGAGTGGTCAGGGCTGAGAAAGCAGCTGGGTCCCCACGGAGGAGCCGGAGCTGCACTTTCTGAAGTACAAACGGGACAGGTAGCGATTCCCAGAGTTGCTGGAGGGAGGGGTTGCCATGCTCAGGGACGAGAAAGTTCATGCCTGAGTGTGAACACCATGCATTTCTTAGCTTCAGTCCTGGGACCCAGCAAGTACAGGGTGCAGGAAGACCGACGCCCCAGTATAGTTTGGGGCTGAACACCACGCTTTGCCGCGGCTGCCAGTTTTCAGGGGCATGCGCACGTGTCTCCTCTATTCCAGCCCCCTGTGCAGTGACTAGGAAAGCATCTGGTCATCATCACATCAGTCTTTCCTGAGCAAGGTCCCCGCCGAGCCTCCCCACCTCGGACCTCGACCTCCACAGTGCCCGTACTTTCTGTGGCAGCAGACCACTTCCTTGAACTAGAACCTCACGTGGAAATGAACACGCACCACAGACCAGCGCGGAGCAGCTCTGATCGGAGGGGAGGTGGCGTGAGGGGTCCATGCCCAGCCCAACCCAGATCCTCCTTGCTGACCCGGACAGCACACTGGAAACACAAATAGGTCATAGTGCAAACAGGGAGGCGGACCAGGATGCCACGGCGAGCTGTCCCACCAGAGGCATCAAAAAGCCTCCGGGTGCAGATGAAACCCAAGGCCCCTGCATGGACAAGTGGATAAAAAAGCTGAGGTGCATCTGCACAACGGCCTGTCCCTGGCCCATGGAAAGGAGCAAGCTCTTACCCCTTGAAGCAGCGGGGTGGACACCGAGGGCACATGCTGAGTAAAGTCGGTCAGTCAGAGGAAGACAAATACCATGCGGCGTCCATTTTACATGGAATCCAAAGAACAAAACAAGCTAACGCACAAAACAGAAACAGACCCATAGACCCGGAGATCAGACTGGTGGTTGCCGGAGGGGAGGGCGTTGGGGGCCAGGTGAGAGAGCGGAAGGGTTGAGCAGTGCAGACGGGTGGTTACAGAGCAGCCCCAGGGATGTCACGTCCAGCACAGGGAACAGAGCAACATTGCCATAGCCGTGTGTGGTGCCAGGCGGGGACTTGAATTCTTGGAGGGGTCACTTCAACTTACACGAGTGTCTACCAGCTGGGCTGTGCGCCCGAAGCCGATACAAAGTAGTGCTGAATGTAAACTGTAACCAACAAGTAAAAATATTTAAAAATAAAAGAAGAAGCCAAGTCTGAAGAAATGAAAAGCCTCAGGAGAAGAGTGGAGACACCCTGGGAACCTGGGAACGGCAGCTCAGCAGATGGCCAATGGAGGTGTCAAAGTCAAGATGACCTTCAGTTGGCACCGTGACAGGGGCCAGAGCCACCCAGACCTGAGCATCAGGCACCTCCCGCCAACCAGGCCGCACCCCTCTGACACCTCATGAATATTAATGGCCACTGGTTCAGCAGTTTTTGAATATTCCTCATTTCAAGTTCTGCCTCCATGCTTCCTGGGACAAGGAGTCAGGTTGAATCAGAATGCCGCCCTTGCAGTTTTAGGAAATGCTGAGTTTAATTCTATTATTATTCTCTGCTTCCCACCAAGCCCTCACACTTCGCATTTATATTGAGTTATTCCTGACGAGGTCTAGTGGCAATGTCACGATGTCCCTGTCAGGACACGGCCCATGCAGCCCAGCTGATCCTCTCTCTCCTTCACCTCGACGTCTCTCACACTTGCCAAATCTAATTCCAGAGAGTTTTTATTGTCTCACGTGCATCCCTGCGGGAGAGCCAGCTCCCTGCAGCTGGGCAGCGTCGACTCTGCCATCGATGGACCTGGGACCAAATTTCAGCCGTCATCTTTGCCTGTGAATGATGCCGATGTGGACAAGTCCCTGGTTGCCCTAAGTTTCGGTTCAGCATCTCTAACATGCAGGGAATAACACCTGTCTCTGCCTCCTGTTCCTACTGTAAGAAATGATCGCAGATGCGGGGGACTCAAAGTTAACATCTTACACCTCTGGAGGCCACGAGTCTCAGAGTTAAAATCAAAGCATCAGCAGGGCTGGTGTTTTCTGGAGGCTCTAGAGAAGGAGGTTTCTTTGCCTTTTCCAGCGTCTAGAACCCCTGGCTCCTTCCTCCATCCACAAAGCCCACACAACAGCGGGTTAAGTCCTTCTCTTGCCGTGCCACTGACTTCTGCTGGTCACGTTTATAAGGACCCTGGCGGTGACACTGAGCCCGTGTGGATTGTGTAGGTACATGGGTGTCCAACCTGCAGCCCACAGGCCGCCTGTGGTCCAGGATGGCTATGAATGCAGCCCAACACAAAACCGTAAAGTTACTTAAAACATTATGAGATTTTTTATTTTCGTTAGTGTTTGTGTATTTAATGTGTGGCCCAAGACAACTCTTCTTCTTCCAGTGTGGCCCAGAGACGCCAAAAATGTTGGATGCCCCTGGTAGGATGAACTCCCTATTTTAGGGTTGGCGCTTCTCATTCCCTTTGCCATGGAAGGCAATCACATAATCACAAGTTCTGGGGAGGAAGACATGGACACCCCAAGGGGCCGTTAGTCTGTCTCACAGAGCGGTGTTGAGGTTCACCTGAGGGCAAGCAGCACGGTGCTTGACATGTAACTGGGAGGCTTTTCCCAGAAGCTGGATGCCTGGGGCACATCGACACCTGGAAGCTGGAAGACATGCACCATCTTGCATTGTCCCTTAGGACCTGCCCTTCCTGAAAAGGTGACCACCCAGCTTTGCCCACCGAGCCTGCCAGCCTTAGGACAAAGCGATGACCTGTCACAGTTCAGCCAGCCTCCCTGGTGCCAGGGTTTGCCTGGAGCAGAATGGCACACGCACTCTTTCATTTTCAATCCTGACACCAGTGGCCGTGGCCCTGGGCAGGGGTCCCACTGGGAATCCAGAACAGACCTCCCCTTTCAACACTGGGAGCCAAGTGCCGGTGTCCATCCTAGAGCTGACACCCACCCCCAAATCCACCGCCCCCGCCGCCCTTAAAGCTCTCACAATAACTCACCCTCGTTCTCAGGAGACAAGTGTGTGGCCACTCCCTCCCTCGACGTGGTGGGGACGCAGGGGGGACTCAGAGGGGACTCAGAGGGGATGCAGGAAGCTCTCGCGTGGATGGGAGTCAGCTGGGCGGAAAAACAATTTCCAGTTCAGCCTCTCTGGGTCCTTCCGCGGGACGGCTGCTCCCCACAGTCCCTGGGCCTTTTCCCCAAGCCATCCTTGGCCTTTAACTCCCCAACAATTCCTACCTGGTGCTGGCAGGGGCCCTTGTTTCCAGGTGACTGGTCTGCTCCATGTTGGCACCGCTCACCGCGCTCAGAGCCGGTGCCATCCTCATGTCACTGGGGGTTCTGCCACAACTCTCCTCCAAAGGGCCTGCGGGAATGGGCCGGCTCTGCGGAAACCTTAATGATCGCAGCTCCACAGCGCGGAAGACACAAAAGGTCAGAAAAGGCCTCTGCAGTATCAAGTAACTGACCAAGTCAGAAGCGGCTGGCTGTGTGGTGGGGGAGGGGAAGGCGCGCTGAGGTCAGTGCTGGGTTCGAATCACTGTGCCACCTCTTTGGGGGCCTGCGAGCTGGAACAGTCGAGTCTCCTGGAATGAGACTGACACTCGAATCTCCGTCTCCTCGCCTGTACATTGCCGGCCATAGCCCACTCCGCACTACGGTGGTTAGAAAGGAAACAGGGAAGACCTGCCAAAGTCCGCACACCTGGTACCTAACTCTGTTCTGAGGACCTACCGCTGTGTCTCCAATTCCCCCAGAGCCTGGTGGATTCAACAGCAACCACTGATGGCATCTGACAGATCCGTGGGCCAGGCATCGGGCAGGGCGTGGCTCGGGGACCCTCTGCTCCTTGGGCTGGTGGCTCAGGCAGTTCTCTGCTTCCGACTCAGGAGCAGTCGGCTCTCACTATTCTCGTGGTTATGGTCACAAAACCACCGTGAGCACGGTGGGCAGATACCGAGGCACGCCGCCCAGGGAAAAGGCTGGTAAGGGTCCCGCAAGCCTCTGGTTGCAGCGTGACTGCCAACTCATCCATTGTTCTGTGCGTGCTTCTGTTTAGAGACACCTCATTTACTCTCTACTTCTTCAATAATTAACTTGATTGACAATCATGATTGATTAGAATTAGAATTAGCAGTGTTTCTTCGTACTAACACGCTAGCTGGGAAGGGCTCAGCATCCTCCTTCCCTTACCAACGTGACTGGGGTTTCTTTGGGTTTCAGACTCCTGCGCCTTTGTCCACCGCACCTTTTCCTATGTCCGTCAGCATCTCAGGAATCCGCAGAACGGCCTCTGGAGCAGGGGCGGGTCGCCTCTTCCTCATTCTCGGCAGCAGGTGTTGCTGACTCACTGACGGTGAACTCACAGCCTGCAGCCCCTCCCACGGGCCTGAATGAAGCCCATCGAGCACATGTGTTTTCTCCACGAGACACACCACTGCCTTCTCGAGCTTAGGGACACTGGGCAGTCCTTCAGCAAAGCACGTGGGGGCCACGTGAATCAGCAAAATCACCAAGAAAACGCATAAAAAAGTGACAAACGTGGCACCAAGTGGACCGTGACAAGGACGCTTGTTTGCCACGTGAGCTGGAACAAGGAGGCAGAGTGGCACCTGGTGGGACCTCAGACGAGGACATGCCTGTTGGGCCCGTCGAATTTTTCTGCCACTCCGCACACATCCACGGATGACCACAAAGATGGCACAAGCCTTGACTTTGGAGTTGCGGATAAATGTTAGCGAGCAGGAGAATTCACACATTCAGGGTGTGTGAGGAAAGAGGGTCGACCCTAGCTGGCGTTTTTGCAGGAAGGCTGGACAGCTGGACTCGGCTGCGACCGTCCACTGGGACGTGGATGTGTGGCCTTTCCAGGCCAGGTTCGAGGGTTGGTCTCCCCAGCCTGGTAGGGAAGATTAGGGGCATCTGTGGGAAACACCGCAGGCCAGAGTGCTGGAAGGAGCGGGAGCTACAGTTCGGTACAAACCAGCAAAAGCTGCTTCAACCAAACGCCCGCAGGTGTAGAAGTGATTGCTCCGGGAGATTACCTCTGTAATCTGACTCCTGGACCCTGACGGCACGTGTGTGGTCTCTGCAGACAGCCCTAGAATCCAGGAGTTTCAATCCAATTAGGACATAGTCTGGTCCCCACCAGTGTGAGGAGTTCACGTCTGGACCATGGTGATCTAGCATGTTGGTTTACTCAAAAACAAGCACCTGGAGAGCTCACTTAAAAAAGATAATAACACAAGATTTGTCCAACCCTGCCTGAAACATGAGCCTGTAGGTCTGCAGTGTTTTTGACAAATACTCCAAGTCATCCTGGTACAGTCATTAGAACAGGTAACCCTCTGCAACCTAGAAACAGAGGAAGCCACAGCCCAACATCACCCCCATCCTAATGCCTCAGGTGCCCCCAGAGACCGTGTTGAGGTGCTTCTAGGCCCATCTGCATTCCTAGGACCTATTGAAGAGGATCTGAGTGACAGGCAATGCCTGCCACCCAGCCACCATGGAGGTCCAGGGTCTCCCAGACTCAGAGACAGAAAGCTAAAGAGGAAGGTGGCAGGCGCCCCACAGGGGCTTGGTAAACCCTACTCCAAAAGCACCATGCGATCAACAGGCGCTGTGGTCAGGAGAACGATGCTCCCCGCAGAAGACGTGCATGCCCTACTCCCTGCACCTTGCAGATATGTCACCTGACACAGCAAGGGGGCACTGAGGTCGCCGACGAAATTAAAACATGCCCTGTATTTTTATCATCATTAATTGGCTGTGCTGGAAAAAAGGCAACACTGAGTTTGGCACAGAGCAGGGGTTCGGTAAAGGGTGTAGGAAGTGACTGGAGCGCGTCTCTATTCGCTTTGCTCTTGTCTTTCAGTACTTTAAAAACATGCTCCGTTTTACTTTTATAAAAGAGTAGTTAACACAAGAGGAGCCAGCACAGAGTGAGGAAATTAAGAGAGGCTTTGAGGGCTCACGTACAGCCTTTGGGTAAACATTGGACCAGCCATCTGCATCGAGTGCATCCAGGTTTTATAACTGCCTCCAAGTTTTACAAAGGAATGGAAATTTATTCAAATGTACAACGGATATTTACAAGTCAAATTGTAGGCAAAGGGCCAACCTCCCTAATATGTAGAGAGCTACTGGGAAGTGTTAAAAATAAGACTTAAAAAAACACAGAAACAAGGATACCTGACAAGAAGGAGATGAACAGACACTTGGAGGAGAAAATGCAAAGGGCTGTGGGTGTGATGGAGATACACCGAGCCCCACGTACGACGAGGGAGAACCCAATCACAGCTCCACGGGAACTGAAACGTGTCATGACGACCTCTTGGCAAGTTTCTTGAGGAACGAACGCTTTTTCTCCACCACTGATGGGGGTGAAAGTCTGCACGGCTCTGTTGGAGAATAATTTGACAACATCTATTCAAATAATAAATCGGTCTCCTTTGCCCACCCAGGCCCCTAGGGGAACTCATCTGACAGCCCCGCCCACAGAGAAGTGAAATGATAGATTGTAGCTTTGTTCGTCCTAGCAGACTGTTGGAGAGAGCCCACACACGCACTCACGCACGCACCAGCAGGGGCTGGTTGACCCGTTCATCGTGTGGAACAGTACACAACTGCAACAAAGGAAGGGGACACTCTCTGGGTGTGCCACAGAAACATCTCCAAGATACGCTGTTAAGGGAAAAAGATCAGGAACAAGGACGGCGTGCACAGTATGCCACTGTTGGGCTGAAACAGAGGGGGCGGGAAACCGACCCCACGCTTGCTTGTGTGTGTGCGTGGGGAGTCTCCACAAGGGTGCGTGGGGAGTGAAAGTGAGCCGGGAAACGGGCTGGAGGTACGGCAGGAGCTGGAGGTGCTTTCCCCTGGACGTCAGTGCCTGTGAGTGCACTGTCCGTGCTGGATTTGCATTAAACAAAAAGTGTTAGGTCGTCCTTAAAGCATCTGCTGTTCCAAATGATAGCTGTGTCCTTGGTAGGACGAGCGGTGTGGTGGGAAGGCGAGCAGAGAAGGGTCCCCTTCCCCATGCACAGCACCAGCCTGGGAAACACACTGCAAGAGGGAGGCCGATTGGAGGCACAGGTTAAATAGTGTCTGTGTAGCCTCCGATCTAAGTGAGATGCCTTTCCGTCGTGGTGCTGGGACATAACCCAGACGTGTTGTTGGTTTTCCGTGTTTACTTTGATTTTCTTCTGACCAAACAGAGAGAGAGAAGAGAGTCAGAACCTTAATGCCGGAGGAACTGAATGCCGTTACTATGTGTTCATTGTTCCAACGCATTCGGGACGGAAGTCTGGGGCATGTGCAGTAGAAAAGGGTTGCCGGACGCCTGACTTCATGTACAATATGCCTTTTCTCAGGTGCTTCTAACCCTGCACCGTTTTAAGCATAAGCAATCTGATACAACAAAAAACCCATACATGTTATTATAATCGGGTCAAAAGGCATTGGTGACGACAGTTCTTGGATGTTCCTGTTCTTTACTGGTCCCTTAAAAATGACCAGGTTTGATACATTTAGAGCATAAATCCATCACCAAATTGTAGTTACAGAAATCCCTTTCAGTTATACTTTCCAGCCATTTAGAAATGGTCTTTCCTACTTAATTAATTAAAAACCCACATCATTCATCATCCACCTGGGACTCTTTCAGAACTCACAAGACACTCCTCATAATTATGCGGACACCGAGGCCTCGGCCAGGCTGCGGCGGCGGCAAGCGGACACACTGCCGGCCGTGGAATTCATAATTAAACGTAAGCCGCGGCGCGTTTACAAGGCTGGTGTGGTTGTAACGAATTCCATCTTCCCAGTTACAACTCAAGCGGCTTCCAGAGGGCACAGGTGGAACTCCGTGCTGTAAAGGCACATTGAACGGAGCTGAGTCATTCTCAACGCCTTCCAAACTATCAGAGAGGCCTGCCCACGTCACCGCCTCGCTCTCGTCAAAGCCGAGGCATCCCCGTGATGAACAACTGTCTGACGGCCCCTCGGTCCCCAGAGCCAGTCTTGCAGTTTCTCTCCATTGTCTGTGCCTGATTCCCTGCCCAATCTAAAACTCATGTGTGCATTTTTTAATACTGTTATTGGGCTTTCTCGGAGAGCAGCTTCAAATTCTGATTTTTCTCCATTCAGGACACAACAGGCCTCCCCGGATGCGTCACAGTGGCCACCGTTCAGAAGCTGCGCCCCAGACTCAAGCCTCCCAAAGCCAGGCCAGCAAGGCCACGAGAGACCGAGCCCAGCCTGTGACAGGCACACTGACGTCAGTCTTAACTGTCCCTTGGGTTTTGTCAGTGAGCCTCTTCATGCAGACATGCCCCAAATGCCTCCCACCTGTTTGCCATGCGGGGACGGTCCTGTCCTCATATTACTGTCACTCACGTTTGCACAGAGTGTTGGAATCACTGGAGGACCCACGTGCAGCCCCTGAAGTTGCCGGAGGCCAGTTTTGTGTTTGGGGGTGCATGTTCGTGTCTCATGAGAAATAGTTCCCAGCATTCATCATGTTCTCGGAGGCTACCTGAGGCCCCAGGTAAGGTTAAATCAAACACACCTGCATTGGGGGCAGCTTCCCTCCAGGTGTTTGTTCTGCACACAGATGTGCCCCCTGCTTTCCTCACTAGCTTTTCACATGAACAGAAGTGGCCTGTGGTCACATGACTTCCATGCGGCCCAGCCCCCAGACGACAGTGCAGGTGGTCTCCCCGGGTGGCCACCACCCTGAGGTCGCTCATAAAACACATTGCTCCTTTTCCTCTTAACCCAGGCCTTTGCATGATGGACCCAGTTGGCACCTGCTGTCCTGATTCGGCTGCTGAGATTAAAGGGGTTAAAACTTTTCCGGTGACCTCCTGCTATTCTCATATTCTGGTGCCAGAGACAGAAGTTCTCCCGGTGCCCCCACCATGTATGGATGATAAATACAAATCAACTTTCTCTGTGTCATAATAGACAGAGGACTTGCCCTTCTGATACCTGTTTTGACAGAGAATATTTGGTAGAGAAAAACTGGCCAGTTTTTACAAGATGAAAACAAAATTTTCTAGAAATGACTCCGGATTCTATGAAACTTGAGCCTCCCCATAAACTCAGACAGAACAAGTCTGGTGAGAGGACCCGAGTCAGCTCGTTACACCCGGTAACGAGGACAGTCTGGGGACGTGGCTGCTCTCGATGGAACGAACACCTGAGACCTCGCGGAGCGCGTCCCCTGCTTGTGGAGCCCGCTCGGAGACCCTCGGCTGCGGTCGGCGCTCCTGGCCCTTCTAAGTGCAGTGTCTGCCGTTCCCTCTCCTCGTTCACGACAAAGCTCAGACCACGTCACCTGCCCACGGTTGGGGGGGAGGTCTCCGTGCGCCCCAGGCCCCGTGTGCCGAGATGGCATTTGACTCGGGCCTTTGAGAGCAGCTCTTGTTCTCTGTCACAGTCTTGTCCAGCATGTGCCCGGGACAGCAGAGGACAGTCACCTGTCCCAATGATGTGCCCCCGCAGAGAACACTGTTTTCTCTGCCCCATGAAGAAGGTGCCTGTGCATGAAGCAGTGTGACCTCTGCTTCTGCCCTTGAGTTGGGCGGGTTAGGGAATCGTAGCTCAGGGACGGACGTCCCTTGTGGGCTCTGCCTTAAATCCGCAGGAATTCGCTCCATTTTAGGTTGGTAGCTTTGCCTTTGCCAGCTTTATCTAGCCTTCTTTACAAAAAGGAAAGAGGGAAGGAGGCAGGCTAGAATCAGAGCTGGGCTTCCTTGCCTCGGGGCAGAGGAGGCTGATTGGAGCCCAACCCTCCTCCGAGCTTTTGGTCCAGGGCCAGCGACGTCTCTGAAGGCGCTGAGTCGCCATCCAAGGGCCCAGCTTCGCTCCGAGAACAGTCTGCGTGGTTTGAAAGTCGTTGCCTGATTAGCAGGCTGCGCAGAAATGTCTGCTGGAGTCTCCTGAAGCCCTTCTCCTCATTTTCAGTTCACGTGGGTCATCCTGTGGCTGCTGGGAGCTGAGAGACAGGCACCCAACTGCATCTGCCTGCCTGCCTGCCTGCCTGCTTCTCGTGTCCACGGTCACATGTTTCCTCTCTGGGAAATTTCACAAACATTCTGATTCTCTGCCTCTTAACGACCCTCCGTGTGTTGTCCCATTAACTATATCTGATTTCTGTATCTTCCTTAACTACAGAAGGCTTCCAAGCCCATAAACCTCACAACATCCTATTTTAAATGGTAGAACAGGCCGTAGCAGCGTTTGTTGGCTTTCTGAATCCGATTACATAAAATTCCCAACTAGGCAATTTGCAGTTTGAGATTGCCCATGATGGCACCCATGGTATGTTTCAGGAAATGCAGAAATAATAATATTGGCCAAACACACTAAGGTAATTATTCCTGCCTGACACATAACAATACTTTATAAATAGGAAACAGCTTCACGTCCAAGCTGATCTGCCTGTGTTTCCCAATCAAGGCCGACATCCCCAGGTTGCCCTCTGAGGAGCCAGATGCAGGCTCCCGGCTCGTAGCGGGAAGAGAGAGAACAGTGAGAGTTGCTGAGTCTCTCCCGCCCTCCTACCCATTGAATTCTGGCAGCAGCCCCAGAAGTCAGTGTTGCTATTTTCCGGTCACCAATGATGGTGCTGAGACTTTGAGAACTTCCATGCCGGGCCCGGGTCGTGCCAGCCTCCCGAGTCTGGATTCGAACCCAGACTGGGCTCCCTGTGAGTCTGTGCCCGGCGCCCTCCACCTCCCCACTCCTGCCGAGGAACGAAGAGTGACTTCGGGACCTGTAACCTGGAGCAGTACGCAGTGCACTGAACACTGAACAGTCGGGCGTGTGGCCTAGAGATGGGAGTATTAAGTGGTCAGAGAGGCAAAGAACCATCCAGGAAACAGAGGCAAAGAATTACCTTCACATATGACTTAACTCGGTCCCCCAAGGACGTCTGAGTGGGCTTTGGTGACAGATAGGAGGCACGGGGACTTGAAGACAGGTCCAGGGCAGGAGAGAAAGCGTCACACTGGAGTGGGGAGCTGACTTATCCACAGGCTGATCTGAGCTGAGCTGTGGGGTATGGTGGGGTCACAGTGGACCCAGGGACAGAGCACGGCAGGAGGCCTCCCTGGGAGGGTGCAGAGAAGGGGGGTCAGAGGAGGCCCCTAGTCTCAGGGGAAAACCAATGGCAGTGGGAAAATCAGAGGTGGCCTGGACAGCCGGTGAGGGTAAGTGGTGCCCAGCTGCTGGGCCGAGATGGGAGGGTGGGTTGGGATGTGTGTTAGCGAGCCTCTGTCCCGGGCCCCCCCAGCACGGCCAGCATCACCTGGAAATTTAGTAGGACAAGTCCTCAGGATCTGAGGGCCCGGACTGACAGAACCCTCCAGGTGGAGGTGGGAAGGCACTGGAAGCCAGCTCAAAATGTCTCCGTTGTCCACGGGATGGGAAATTCGGAAAGATGTAGGAGTAACGATAAAGCAAATCGAAAGTCCAAAGACAGAAGCTGAGACTCTTCCCTTCAGAAAAGATGTCCCAGTGCTGGCCTGGTTTCGTGAGCAGCAGTTAGCAGGAGGCTGGGGAGGACAAAGCTTCTGGTGGGGGCCTGTCCAGCACCGCCACAGCACACAGCAGGTGTCTGAAGCGTGGGTAGAATTGTGATGCCGCAAACTGAGAGGGTGGAGTGGATTCCAGGTGTGGAAAGAAAATGAACGGAAGCAAAAAGGTTGGAAAACACAGTGGGTGTCTGGGTAACATGGAGTCAAATGACTTTTCAGGTGCAGGCTGCGTGTCCGGAGTGGGGGAGGGCAGCGCTCAGAGCGGGCCCGAGAGCGGGGCTGGGCCAGGTGCTTTAATCTGCTGCACTGCAGGGCAGAATCCTCAGCGAGGTGAGCCGAACGGGATTTTTCACTCTCTCTGACAAGGAGACAGCCGCTTCCCAATTAAGCAGCCCATCTGCTGAATCAGCAGCTCTGCTTCCCTCCCAGCAAAAGTGCAGCCACTGCCCCAGCCGCACCTAGTGCCCAGGAACTTTGGAAAGGGGGGGCCAGGGATGGTGAATTGGGTGCTTCCTGAGACTGTTTCTAGACAGGATGCAAAACCAGCACATCAACATCTGTTGTTGGTTTCAGCGATGGGGCGAGCATGCTTCTGGGATGCCTGGAAAGAGAGATCTTCCCTGAGTTGCTTTGCAGGGAAATTATTGACTTCTCTCTCTGCTGCCTGAGCATAAACACTGTTTTCTTCATTTTGCCATATTTTTCTCTCTTCTGATACTCAACACAAAGACAAACCTTTTACAGGCTTGGGATATGACTCCCCATGATGATCTGCCCGGCTAGAAATGCGTGATCAGGTGGTCCTGTGAGGGTACTTTCGGCAGATTTGCTACAGAGCCTTTTCATCCACAGCATCAGCAGACTAAACAGGGAAATCACATGATCACGTCAGCAGATGCAGAAAAGGCATTTGACAAATTCCAATACACAGTCATGATTAAGTAACAAAACAACTCTCAGTGAACATGAAACAGGGGAACTTTCTCAACTTGATAAAAACCATCTACAAAAAGCCTGCAGCTAACAGCATACTTAATGGTTAGAAGACTGGAAGCTTTCCAGCTAAGATTCCAACAAGGCAGGTATGTTCTCCTTCACCACTTCTTTTCAACGCCATACTAGAAGTCCTTGCTAATGCAATAATGCAAGAAAAGGAAACACAGAAAGGTACACAGATTGGGAGGGAAGACATAAAACTGCCTGTTTATAGGCGATGTGATCATTTGTGTAGAAAATCTGAAAGACGGACTAAAAAACTACCAGAACTAATCATCGATCATAGCGAGTTTTCAGGATAGGAGATTGAGTAATAAAATAGTACGCAATACTATATTATTGCACTGAATAAGGATGAACGGTGCTTATTATTTTGTAACTTGTTTTTCTCGCTCAATGGTATAACTTAGGCATCTTCTAAATTCAGCACATGTGGGTCTCCCTCATTCTCTTCTGCGTATGGATAGCATTCCCTCAGGTGATGTCAAAGTCACTCATGGAGTCCGTCCTGAGGGGGTTTTGGTGGCTTTAGCAGTCGTTGGTTAGTTTGCTTGTTTGGTGTCTACTTGCAGTCTGATTTCATGAATCCTCTCGTTATTTCGGCATTCCCTTACATCTTTTCAAAATGCAAATTAGGGATCTTACAAAAATATCTCCAATGCATCCATTTATGTAAAGACTTTTAGGATAACATTGTTAATAGCGGCTACCTCTGAGCCAATCAGAGAAGGTCCCGTGGCAGGAATGGACTAACATATCTCACTTCATATCCCTTTCTACGACCAGAGTTGTCACAACATGCAACGCTTTCCTAGTTTTAATGAAAATATTTAAATATATAACACAGGCACAAGCACCGGTTTTCTTCTTTAGCGCCGTGTCCCAGGGGATGCCCGTGGACATTAGAGAACAGGCTAATTAAACGTGTGCTCTGGACAGCGCCGACATGGTCTGGGGTGGTCATCAGGGGGCGGCATTCTGCAGATGGTTCCCAGCATCAGGGACAATGAAATGAACTGTGGGTTCCACTTGCTCAGCGGGCGCGGAGTACTTGGTCTTAGACATCCCTGAGGGAGGACTCAGCGGGAGGAAGTGCTAGGAGAGGCCCTGCACGATGCAGCCGCACTCTGGCCTGGTGGCAGTTCTGCATGGACACCCCGCGGTGAGCACCGGTGACTTCCTCTTCCTACCCAAGCTCGGCGAGGGAGTCGCTGCACTCGGGCTTTGTGGAACCAGATTCCTCTCGCTCCCCCTTTTCCTGTCCCTGGCTCTGTCCTCAGGCTGGCTTCTTCTGGCAAGGTCACAAGGTGATTCCCATGGCCACTATGGCTTCAGCTGCTCTGTCCACATTCCGAGGCTGATTGGGCCACCCCTGAACAAACTCCCATGGCCAGGCGACTGGCACATGCTGCTTGACTTTAAGCCACCATCTTCAGAGCCAATCACACTGGCAGGAGGAGGAATGGGGAACTGTGATTGGCTGGGGTCAATCAAGACACGCCCCTAGAGCCCTGATTGGTCAATCTCAACCAAGCCTGGCCACTGCCGGTGAGAGACGTGCCAGGCCTGGTGGCGGGAACCCTTTCCCGTGTGCTGCAGTACAATTCTCCGAGGTGGGGAAGGAGAAAAAGGCCACTGTGTACGGAGCCAGATTGTGTACTGGAGCCTTTCATATTTATTTTAACCCTTGCAACCATTTTTGAGCCAGACGCCGCCATCCTTAAGGAGACTCCATCCCAGAGAGTCTGAGTTATTTGCCTCACAAGCATCGAAGCTCAGCTCAGCGGCTGTGCACGCAGCTGGCGCAGGACCCGGAGTTCATCTAGGTTCAGCACGATGATTATAGCTTAGATTCTGGTCTCTTGGGGGTCTGGGAGGGGTTGTTTCTGTTTGGCTTTCTGGTTGTTGTTATTGTTGTTTCAAAGCCATGTGGAGCGTTTAGAATATGTGTGTGTGCATGTGTGTGTATGTGTGTTGTTAAGACTATAGTCAGAGGGAAAAGCGAAGACGTGTTTCGGTTTTCACACTTGAGCGTGTTAATGGGGTACGCGGTTGGTGCTCTCAGATGCTGGCCTAGACTCGATCGCAGGAACGAATCGGAGCTGCTGTGAGCGCATCTCAGCAGAGCTGTTAATGTGGCGGCACCCAGTGCAGGGCGCTTTCTGCTGCAAGGTCAGACCTCCACCCTTGTCTCAGGGGAGCAATCACACTGTCACAAACCAGGTGCTTCGATGCAGTTCAAAGAGTTATGAAAACCAGGGAAAGCAAGCGAACCTTGGGATTCCGGGAAAGTCAACCAGTGTCCCCGTCCCCCTTCCCACCCCTGCCTTCGAAGCTGCCGCTGGGGGAGAAAATCCTGAGTCCGGGCTTTCCCGTCTCCGCCAAGGGTAGAGAAGTTGTCACCAGCCGTGGAGCCTCTAGGGTGGTAAATCTTCCAGAAACTGCACCGGAAGGCATCATGGAAGAGGAAATCCCACATTCCTGGCAAGCTTTGGGCCTTCCGTTTGGTTACAAGCCTTTGAGACTCTACCAGCAGTCCCTGCCTGCAGTTCCTGGTGGGGGAGGGAGGGGTGAGCACCTGAACAAAGGACAGGGCTTACAGGGCCCAATGTGGTAGTTGGGCTGGCCCAGGTGTGAGCCACCTTGCATAGCAGCATCAGGGAGGGAAGGCGTGAGCCTCCTCGGCGCTGTGTGCTCAGGAGGTCCTCACGTTAAAACCTGCTGGCCACCAGAGAGGAGCTACTTCACCGTGAGGCACGGCTAAATAATCAGAGACGCAAAAAGGACCCAAGGTCCTAATATTTCGTTAAGATTCGGTTTCCCTCAGAGACTGCGTGGAAGGTCTGTTGTGGGCATAATTGCGCGGATTTTCACCTGCGGTGTTTAAATGTCCTCAGATGGTTGCATTTTCTGCCTTGACTCAGAATAATCACTTCTTTTCTAATTAGTGGGAGCCCTGGTATGTGAAAGGTGTAGTTTAGGCCAACAATAAGGGAGGCGACACAATATTAACAGTTTCTCAGAAGCAATTTAAAAATGACACTCTTGCATGTGATCGGCTGAGGACGTGTGGTGTCCCAAACCTGTCGCGATACTGTTTAAAACACAGCAGCGCACCCATGGGTGAAGAGGAGGAGAAAACCCCAGAATAGTGCTCCTTTCTAAGGAAAATTCCCCCAAAACATTGCCCCCGGTTCATGCAGAGACGGCTATGTTTCTGTCATGTGACCTCTCAGCTCACAAGCTGATTGGACCAGAGCTGGCTACTCCCCGCCCCCAGTGAACTGATGAGACAGCTCTGAAGGGGGGAAGTCTTACCCAATTTTCATTCAAAATAAAAATGGGGATTCCCATAAAAGTGGCCACTCAATGGGACAGAACTTAAAGCTTTTTTTCTTTCTTCCGTCTCTGGAGGTGTTTTATTTACCACTTAATGTCATTTTAAGTATGAAAACAATAAAATTAAAAAATTTTACATGAATATTATTATTCTCCTTTATATGGTGCAGTTCCCGTTTAAATGCAAATGTGAGGACTTTTGACTCGTGCTGAATAGCCCAAATCACACAGTTTATATTGTGTAGCTCACACACACAGATGCTCTGATTCCTTCTTACCCAGAACATCGCCAAGGCTGCGCATCACTCACTCAGCTGTTTTCATGGCACCTCATGATGCGCACGTTCTCTGCGAACACTCCGCTCTGGGCTTGCTGATGAGGAAGGAGGGACTGAAAAAAAGATGTCTTCCGTCTTTTGTCCTTCCCCTCTGTGTCACCCTGGGCTAATACAAGAAAGTAACATAGCCGTTGGTAAAAATCAGGCTCTTCCATGAGATCGTGAGGAAAGCACTCCGAGAACCCACGCACGGGAGATTGGGGTGTGGCAAAATGGTTTATGCAGTGGAAATCTGCCCCTGGGTCTCCAGGGTCCCCTCTCCTTCCATCCTGCCGTGGAAAAAGTCCAACCGTGTCCTCAGCGAGGCCGAGACAAAAGCCAGAGTCTAGAGTTTCTGCTTCGTATTGTAGCTCAGTCCTTCGGAGCCTGTACCATCTGCTGCAGGCCCTGGTAGCTGCTGGATCTGTGTGCTCACGTGTTCCTGGGTGAGACAGAACATGCAAGCACACAGGGTGAGTGTGTTACCAGGTGGAGGTCGGGGGATGGGGGAAGAAAAGAGAGAGAGTGTCTTTGTTCCCCTGGGGTTATAGTAGCTTGGGTTTGGGAAGAACCAGGTGCTTTTTCTAAATAGCCAATCAACTTCCCCATCTTTTTCAGGCTTTTTGATAGCCCCCCCCCACAACCCCCCATTAGACTGACAGGCCTCTGTGGTCAAGCACCCTCCCCTGTGCCCCCAACACCCGGTACCAGAGTGGGAAGGGAGGAGTGTTAACCCCTCGGTGGAGCAGCGCTGTGGTCCCCTGGGGTGTGGAGCAGACAGGCTCCTGCTCCCAAGTTCACTAAACTCCACGCCTCGTTCCCTTTGCTCTCTCTCCTATTACTAACTAGTTAACTTACCTACGGTAACATTCCTTCCCACCCCACAAAGACCTTTAGTCTTGTAATCTTACAAAGGTGAATGGATGAAGGTCTCATCCTCTGCAGCTGCTTCCTGCTGTCAAAGGTGCATTGCCCTGCCTATCCCCAGGCCCAGAGGCTCGTCCTGTCTACCCAAGGAGGAAAGGAGGCTTTATGCAGGGAAGGGGGATTCTGCAACATCCAGGCCAGTTGGTTGTGTCTGGGAGGCGGCACATGCGATGTCTAGAGAATGCCATTGCTAGACAAGCTGGCATCCTTGGTGTATTCTAGAGGTGGCAAGTTGACAAGAAAATTAAAAGGTATCATCTAAAAATGAGGAGAATTACAGCAACTAAAGGTCCGGTGAGAGGTAAAACCCAGGTGATAGAGGCAGAGACTAACTCTCCAGTGTCCCAGGTGAAGCTGGAGGACTGGCTTCTAGGAGGAAGGTGTGTCACACCTGTCTACAGCCCTCTCATTCACCATTCCTAACTCAAATTGTGCTGAGGGGAACATTCTCAGGCTCCCCCCACCCCAAAGAACTGCGGGCCTTTTCTGCCTGAACCATTAGGGGTGAAGGGGGAAAGCAGTTCCAAGCGAAGCCGATGGACCGCCCTGTACTTCACCAGCTCAGCCATCTAGGCCTGACAGTAAGTCGATCCAGCCAAACCGCTGAGCCTCATTTCAGGAGGCGGCGATGCAGACAGGCTCCTAAAGTGAGGCCTATGCTGTGTGAACAAGCAGCCAGGTGAGTGAGGTCGCAGGCCCGCACCTGTGAAAACAGAGGGAAGGGCACACTGGTCAACGCACACGGCAACTCACAACCAGTCTCTGAGCCTGTGAGACTGTCAGAGGAGAGGACGTCCAAGGGCAAGGCTTTTGCTGGGATGACATCGGACAGTGTCAGGGGGACAGAGCCTCCTTGTGTGCAGTGTGAACACCTCTGGAGATGTCACCAGGTGCTGAGGGAAATTCTGTGTGGCATACACTACACGAGCAAGGTACGGTTGGATTCCCTGGTCCTTTGTGTTTGGCACAAAGCCATGGACTTCTCCCTGTGTTTGGAACAAGATCTGGATTGAACGGAAAAATTGGCTGGTGGGCTCATCTCTGTCTCCCTCCCCTTCCTCTGCCCAGATGTAGTGGGATGACCACTCCCCTTTACCTCGGGGGACTCCCACGCACCACGGGTCCGCGGAGGTCTGTGCTCGGGGATCACAGAGACTTCTCTCCAAATCAAATCCCACCTCTTTTTCTAAGCACACCCACCGTTGTTCATGTCTTTGGTCTTTTTCCTGAGGTTTTCAAATATATACCTATTGTCAATTAAATTGTGGCCCCCAAAATGTATCCAAGTCCTACGTACCCCACAGTTTCTGCAAATGTGACCTTATTGGAAAAAGGGGCTCTTTGTGATTGAATCAAGTTAAGCATCTCAAGAAGAGATTATCCTGGATTTAGAGTGGCCCCAGGTCCAAAGACAGATGACCTTTTAAGAGACAAAAAAGGCAGAGGGACATTTGGAAGAGGGAGACACAAAGACAATGGTCACGTGACAACACAGGCAGAGACCGCGGTGATGCCACCACCCACCTGCCAAGGACACCGGGAGCCACCAGCAGGGGATGAGGCAGGAAGGATCTCCCCAGGCCCCTGCCAGCACCTTGACCGTGGTCTTCTGACCTCCTAGACTGTGAAGTCACGAATTTCTGTCGTGGATAAAGCCACCAAGTCGGCGTTTTGTTCCCGCGACCCTGGGAAACTCAGAACGACACACAAGCAAAAGCAGACTATTCGCCGACCTTCGCTCACTATTTTACAGCTGTTCTTAGAGTTTTGATGAGTTGTCTACACCACTGGCAGAAGCCTAAACCCTGAATAGTTTTTAAACCCTAGGAAAGTTGGAAGGGAAATATTTTTGATTCTTTGATAATACCAGGGCTTAATCACAGTTTCTTGAATTGCAGCCTCGGGGAATTCCAGAACACGTAACTTGGCCTTCCTCTACCAGGCAAATGTTCTGTTGGAGCAAATGAGGTCAACTCTTCTATTCCGCCCCTCTCCCCCTGAAGGTAGCAGCAGTAATTCATCCTTCTGGAGGGAGGGAGAGAGAATGTGCCTAAGTAGCCAATTTTAATTTCTGCATTTTCTAATTTTTAACACTGGGGCTAAGGTCTAGTTAAGGCTGAAAATAAATGGATGTTGCTTGAAGCCAAAGGCAGAAAAAGCCCCGGGAGTCTCCTTGACCCTTTCCTTGCTGGACAGTAGAATTGGGTAAGGAAGGGGACAGGGAGGTTGGGGAAGTCAGAGCATGGGGGCCCCGGGGACTCGGGAGGGGGGCTCTTTGCACACTGGTGCCCAGGTCCTTCACCATTTTGACAACCCGCAGGGTCTGTGGGTGCAAGTGAGTAGGGATACAGCCCCAGTGACGTCAGCATAAGCAAGACACCTTGCTGAATACGTCCCCACTCACCATCCTGCCCGACTCAACCGAAAGCCTGAGGTAACTGCCATCTCACGTCACAGACACCGCCACTGCAGGCTCTGGGGCGGAACGGACTCCACCGGGGTCATGCACACAGCCCTGAACCCAGGGTCGTGCTTTTTCCATCACACTGCTGCTATTCTGGAGATGACAGTGAATCGGGCACAGGACCACGCTGGCTCCACTTTGGATGCAAGAACAAGCAAAGTCGCCCCAGAGTGAGAACTGGAAGCACCTGGGGGCCTTCGAGGATGCTCGGAGCTGGCATGAATACCAGCTTCTCAAAGAAAGAACCCTGCAGACTGTGTTCTGGATGAGACCCAAAAATCGGGGTGGGTGCCGATGAGTCAAGCCTCAAGTACTCCCCGGCAAATTTGCCTGACGGAGGAAAGGACACGTGCCTCCTCTCCCCAGTACACGCAGAAGGCTATAACCCAAAATGCGAAAGAATTTCCAAGGGGGAGTCTACTAATGCATGGGTGATGTTGGTCAGAGCTGTTTTCCAGAAAACGGTATTGAGAAGGGTACGTTCTTACGTTTGAAACTGGCTTCAGAGAGCAGTTCTCTCTTTCGGGGGCACCTCCAGGCTGGACTGACCCCAGGCTTCTCAGGGGGACAGCTCTTGTGACCTGTGGCTGAGTGCCGGGGAGGGAGGGCATGTGCTGGTCAGGGCTGCCGTGAGCCCTCCGGTCTGCGGTCCCGTCCGAGGCTCACCCAGGCTAAGGCGGAGGCTCCATGTCTTTCTGTTTACTTGCAGGAGAGGAAATGGAGCATCTCTCCCTAAAAGTCCCGTGGGCCCGGGAGCCGCCGAGACCGAGCTCCGATGTGCGCACGGCCGTGTGCTGCCTTTGCATGTTCCATTGCTGTTTCTTTTCATGCTTCGCTTTGTAATTTATTCTTTACTTAAATTTAAATTAAGTTGGTTAATAAAACTATGTAGGGTTCAAGTGCACGATTCTGTAACACATCTGCAGTGTGTTGTAGTGTGTGCTCACCACCCCAAGCCGGGGAGTCGCCACACTGTTGTCTGTGTCTGGGAGTCTGGGGTTTTGTTTTTGTTTTGTTTTGTTTTGTTTGCTTAATCCCTTCACCTTTTTCACCCAGCCCCTCAACCCCCTCCCCTCTGACAGCTGTCAGTCTGCTCTCCGTGTCTACGAGTCTGTTCTATTGTTTGTTAGTTCAGATTGCTCATCAGGTTCCACACACGAGTGAAATCATGTGGCACTTGTCTTTCTCTGACTGGCTGATTCCGCTGAGCATGATGTTCGCCAGGCCCATCCACGCTGCTGCAAAGGGCAAGGCCCCCTTCTGTTTTGTAGCCGAGTAGTATGGCATCGTGTAGATGTACCACGGCTTTTCTATCCACTTGTTCACTGATGGGCGCATGGGCTGCCTCCAAATCTAGGCTATTGTAAATAAGCTAGGGGTGCTTATGTTCTTTCGAATTAGTGTTAGGGTTTCTTCATTTGTTTCCAGAAGTAGGATCACTGGGTCTTAAAACAGTTCCGTTTTTAATTTTTGGAGGAAACCCCATACGACTTTCTATAGTGGCTGCACCAGTCTGCATTCCCACCAACAGTGTCCAAGGGTTCCCTTTCCTCCACATCCTCACCAGCACCTGTTTTTTAATGATTTACTGATGATGGCCATTCTGACAGGTGTGAGGTGGTATCTCATGGTGGTTTGAATTTGCATTTCTCTGATGACTAGTGATGCTGAGCATCCTTTCACGTGTCTATTGGCCATCTGTATGTCCTCTTTGGAGAAGTGTCTATTCAGGTCCTTTGCTCATTTTTCAGTTGGTTATTTGTTTTATTGGTGTTGAGTTTTACAAGTTCTTTACGACTTCTGGATATTAACCCCTTATCAGACGTACCATCATTGAACACGTGCCCCCATTCAGTGGGCTGTCTTTTCATTTTGGTGATGGTTTCCTTGGCTGTGCAAAACTTTTCAATTTGATGTAGTCCCATTTGTTTATTTTTCTTTTGTTTGCCTTGCCTGAGACAATTTATCAGAAAAATTACTGCTTCAAGAAATGTCCGAGATTTTACTACCCATGTTTTCTCTCAGGGCTTGTACGGTTTCGAGTCTAACATGTCACTCCTGTGTTCAGGCCGGATGGTGGGCTCAGGTCTGAGCAGTGGAGACTCTTCATCGATGGCTGGCCAGGCCGTGCTCCACTTTTGCTGTTGCTGTTCTTTGAGAATGAACCCTAGGCACGTGCACCTCTGAGCGCTGAGACCTGGGGGTGCTGGGGGCTGGGGGGTGGCTGGGCTAAAGTACGGGATGTTTGTCCCGATGGCCAAGGGGCGCCTGGTCTCTGGAATGTTAAAGAGCATGGGAAGCTGGCATGGCCTGACTATACCCGAGCATGCGTGTAAGGCTGCCCTGTGCTGGTCACATGACACTGGGGGTTGAGTGACCTCCATGGGGCACACAGCCAGCTCAGAGATGTAATCACGATGTCAGGAACAGATTTCTATTTGAGCAACCAAGAATGAATGACCTACCTCGTGTTCTGTCTCAGGCTGGAGAGAGAAAATAAGAAGAGTCTCCACCTAAAAAAGCAACATGAATTAACTGCATGTTATTAAAATGAATAAGAAAAGTAAATACATTGTCAGCCCCAAAATCAATATGAAAAAGTCAAAGGTGAAAATAGTATGAAGTCCAGAATTTACTTGAAAATAATTGGGCAGGGACCGGGGATTAGGTGGGGTAGAGAGAAAAGGACACTAGTCATGAGTTAGTGATTGTCGAAGTTTGGCTTTGCGTAGGTGAGGGTGCCTTACTCTCTCAAGTTGTATAAGTTTTTGAAACTTTTCACTATAAAAAGGTTCTTTTCAAGTATCCCATTTAAAATAACAAAAACCATCAAACACATTAAATTAAACCTTCCAAGAAAAGCACTGTACCTCTGGAAAGAATCCGCAGCACCCAGCTGACAAACTAAAGACGCGAACAGACAAACAGAATGTTCCCGGCTGGAAATCTTTATTCTCATCATGCCATCAATATTCACCCTAATTCATCTCTGAGTTTGATGTAATTCCAATAACAATTTTATCAGAAACTTAAAGGAACTTGATTCCCAACTTCACATGAAAAAGAAAATATTCAAGATGACCGTGAAATTTTAGAAACAAAATGAATGAGAAGGAAATTATCTCACCAAGCACCAAAACATATTACAAAGCTATAACTAGAGTCATGTGATGTCAGCATAAGAAAGGACATTTATTCACAGAACAAAGCAGAAGGTTCAGGAATGGACACATGCATGCTTGGAAATCTGCTTTAACATGAAGACGGCATTTCAAATCTGTCCTGTCCTGTCCTGATGTGGGACAAATGCGGTTTTTTTGTTTGTGAAAAATGTAGCTGTGCATACTTATTCATGTGTACGATACACTTTTCTATTGCTGTGCCTCTATATACCCTATTTCTACATTTATATAGTCACACAAAAGCATATATTTATCTCAAACACCTATGTTTTGTTTGTGTACATTCTTGCTTGAAAACTATTTAATTAGCAGCTGTTTCTGTCCTGCATGTGGGTAAATCTTACGAAGACCTCACCCCTAAACACTGTTGCAGACTGAGGTGCTGTGGGTTGAATTTGCGGGGAACATAATTTGGCCCGTAGCAGTAACCATGCTTTGCTAGAGGGGGACAAATTAGCCAGAAGGCAGCTTGGTGCCCTCAAGAGCCCTGCAGGGACAAGCTGTCAGCAGGTCCCATCTGATCAAGAGCTGGTGACATCCTAACCTCAGAGCTCCTGCAGGATGTACTTGAGGACTGTTGACCGCTCTGCTGGCCGCCTCCCCCGGACAGGGGTGGACGATGACTCGGGAGTCATGGGGGGATAAAGAGGACACTTTGAACCCTGGCTGGTGTGGCTCAGTGGGCTGTGCACCTGCTGGTGGACCGAAGGGTCGCTGGTTCCACTCACAGTCAGGGCACATGCCTGGGTTGCGGGCCAGGTCCCTGGATGGGGTCTACAAGAGGCAACTGATCAATGTTTCTCTCTCTCTCATCAGTGTTTTTCTCCTTTTCTCTCTCCCTACCCTCCCCTCTCTCTAAAAATAAATAAATGAAATCTAGAGAAAAGAGAAGAACACACTTTGATTTCCCTCAAGACCACTCTTGGCGAGTGTTTCCCGGGTGCCAGGCCGAGGTCCTCAGTGTGATCTCATGCTGTCCTCGCAGGATGCAATGGGTCTGCACTTATTATCTTTGTTTCTGAGATTAAAAAAAAAAAAAAACAGGTTTGGTGTGGTGGCCTGACCTGCTGAAGGTCACCGACCTGAGCCGTGGCCTTGACCTGGGCCCATCGAACTCCAGAGCCTGTGCCTCCCACTCCCACACTGCACCGCTTTACATCAGGTCATTTCCACCGCCCTTTGCTTAGAGACTTCCCTAGAGAACTTCAAGTCCTGTGGTAATCTCCGGTGAAGGAAGCCAGGGTCTGTCAAGTAGGTCACAGAGTTTGTTGTCCCTGTGACCACAAGCCCTTGGCCATGTCACGGACGTGACAGCTGGGGGCAGCCCAGTTAGACGTTCTCCAGGTGTCCTTGGAGCAGGAGCATTTCCAGCAGCCTGACCCGGAGATGAAGAAAAGGAGAGAAGAGCAGGTGGAGCTTGGGGCGGCCCCAAAGAGAGGACAACGCCCCATGCGGGGCCTTCTGATTCCCTCTCCTGGCCACACGCAGAGGGGGTCCCAGACAACCAGCAGGGCTCAGTCAGCGATGGGTTCCAGGGGCTGCTAAGCGGCCAACCCTGCTGGAGCTGGGGCAGGTGCTGGGGGAGTAGAGACGTCTCCCTGGACATCACAGCGTGAGCACCGGGAGGGCAGAGCGGTGACAGAGTCGAGGCCAAGACCTACCTGCATGTCCGCCAGCAACTGTCAGCCCCTCTCAGTGACAGACAAATGTCACTGCTTGCTGGAAGAAGCGTGGTTTAAGAAATGCCGGTGTCCTTGTATAAAAGCCCTCTCCATATCCCACAAGGAAGGAGAGGCGTTACAGCCAGTATATCCCCAAAATTGATTACCTGGGGACATTGCTTTAAAAAAAATTAGCCCTGGCCAGATGGCTCAGTTGTTTGGAACATGGTCCTGCACACCACAATGTTAGGGGTTCGATCCCTGGTCAGGGATCCTTACAGGAGGCAACAGATTGATCGATGATTCTCTCTCACATCCATGTCTCTCTTCCCCTTCCTCTTTCTCTAAAAAAAAAAAAAATCAATAAAAAATATGTCCTCGGGAGAGGATAAAAGAACCAGACAGAAACTGGGGCCGCCAGCACTGGGCCTTGTAACGCAGCGGTACGTGCTGGGCTTCAGCCAAAGGAATGGCGTTCTTAAGCCGCCGGTCTGTGATCCGTGGGGGTGGACGTGCCTGCAGTCTATTAAGTTATTTGCTGAGAAAATGTTATGTTAAATATGATTATTTTCAGAGCACACTCTTCCCGTCTCCAGCATATAACAGGATGAAAATTGCCATGGTTCTCCACAAATCATGAGTGGGGAACATTTGAGTATTGCTAAGAGTTGAATGAATTTGCTGGGGGGAAAATCGCCTTATTTTTTATAGATTGTCCAACCAGCACAAGCACACTCAAATAAAATAAATTCTCTTTCAGTGGCTGCCACAAGAAGCTATAAAAAATGTTGGCACTGTCATAACAGAAATAAATTTGTTTTTAAGGGTAAAAAATATGAGTTAGAAAAAATGATCCTTACTGCTTAACAGATAGGCTCTTAGCACACCCCCGAGGGACGTGATTTATGGGTGTTTTCTGAACTTTGTGGGCTAGCCATGGCCAAATTAATCTGCTGAGGACTTGCCCCGGCCACCCTGCACAAGCGTGGTCAGGTGCAAGTTCGGCTTTCAGTGGGCAGGTGGGCACGGCCGAGGAGGATGGGAAGGCGAGGACAGCGGGTCCCCCACCGGGGCAGGACTGGGAAAATGGTAGCAGATGTGTGACTCCAGGTCCGTCGTAAATCACTGTGAGCCCGTCTCTAGTTACATAACACATCTCCCAAAAGGAAAGGGTGACTAAGACATATAACAGATGCTATAAATATGTATAAACCTCAGTTATCCTGAATTTCAAATATTCTAATAGGACAAAAATGGATCTATTTTCCCCATTATTCATTCAAATAGATTCTCTTCTTTTTGTTCACATTTAATTACTTACCCACCCTGTGCTGACTCATCTGCTCCCCACAGTATTTCTTCTTTCTCCTCCCCAAAGGTACCAAAGAGAGCCTGGAGCTGGAGGCAGCTGCAGGGAGAAGGAGCAGGGAAGGTAGCAATCACCTTTCCAGGTGACATGCCACCATGACTTCCGGGTCTCCCCCGTCAACATAGGCCCTAGTGACCCAGAGACCACACATCCTGTATCCTGCTCCACATTTGTCCTGGCACCGCATTTGGTACCTCCTTGCTAGTGTTTGAAAGTTTGAGATTAGGAGATGAATAATAATTAACCAAGACTAAACGCTTGGCGTTCCCGGTTGAATCAGCTCACGTGGAACCCATAACAGGGGTCGCCAGGAGAAGACACCCTGGTGAAGAGAGCAGAGGACACAGACACACACAGGCAGACACGGGAGGGACTGGGAGGCTGGGCACCGCCAGTGTAGACGGGCTAGGAACTAACCGTGTGCCTACACCTGCACCTTAGCCAGATGATAACACCTAATGTTTCAGCCGGACCATCTGCAGTGTGCTGACCAGAAGCCTGCCAGAGCACTATTATTTAGTAATTATTTTAATGATTGATGTTATAATACCATTATAATATTATCAATTTTCCCCGTATGATCATTGAGGCAGAAGAGGATGAGAAGTTTGGGGAACTTTCTGGAAGTCACTTAGGTGAGGAGAGGAAGAGCTGGGACATGGACTCAGCTTTTGTCCATAACATGCCCAGGCTGCTTAGCCTGCCTTCTAGAAACACTTTCCCCGAGCACGGTCCTGCCCCTCACTTCCACTATGGGTCCCCCCGACACCCGGTCAGCGCCCAGTAAATGGCCCTGAGCAAACTGCCCTCCATACAAACGCTCACGTGACCCAGGTGCACGAAGTCACAGCCTGGGGACCCAACCCAGAAAGGAATTCAGGGCTTCAATGTCTCAAAAATGCTGAAGGAAAACAGCAAACACCGAGAAACAAACTTCCTTTTCCCCTGTGCTTCCTATCACTGCGCACTGGGCACCTGCTTCCTGAAGTGCCCGCTCCCCTCCAAAGAGCCCCCTGGAAAGCTTTTTCTTCCTAGCTCATTAGACACGTGTTCCTCTTTCAAAATCGCGATTACTTTTCTCTGTGCTCCAGCCTGTGGATGCACATGCGTGCACCCAAGTGCACGCGTAAAGCACACTTGCGAACACACAGGTACACATGCAAAGAAAGCACGCACAAGCACACACACTAGCCAAGTTGGAAAGAAGGAAGCGGTAGGCACAGCAGTAATTTTCCCATACAGAGTGGCGGAGGTCAGATGGTGTGCCCTGACATGATGACATTATTTTGTCCCAAATCAACCCATCCCCTCTTGGCTCTCCACCCGGAGCACACCGTCAGGGGGTCTCAGTCTGAAGAAGGTGTTTTAGGGTGTTAGATGCCCCCAGTGTTTGATTTAGGTGTTTGTTTTGTTTTCCAGCAAGGTTTCGTTTTTGTTTCTTGCTTTGTTCACGTAAAAGATTTCCGTTGAACACCCTAACTTTGAAAGTCTCGTATTTGCCTGTTGCAGTGCAGTCTATGCTTATGAAGTGAAACTCTCAGTGTTTATCTTTCGAATGATCTCTTTACGGTCCTGGTGTTATCTTTGTCTTGTTTATCATTTGTACAGGTTGAAGTCACCCGCCCCTCCTCCCCCCCACCCAAAAAAAAATTCAGGTCTTGAAATCCTAGCCCCAAGTGTGTCAGAATGTAGCCTCATTTGGAAGCAGGGTCACTGCACATGTAATTGGTTAGAATGACCTCATACTGGAGCAAGGTGGGCCCTAGTTCAACACGACAGATAAACTTACGAAAAGGGGGCACACAGAGGGAGGACACCACGTGGCAATGAAGACTGAGGTCTGGGTGATGTTTCTACAAGCCAGGGAAGCCCACAGATGGCCCCCAAACCAGCAGAAGCCGGGCGGGGCTGGCACAGACTCTCCCTTGAGACCTCAGAAGGAACCGACCCTGCCGACACCTTTTCCCCGACTTCCAGCCTCCAGCACTGAGGACAGTAACTTTCTGTTTCTTATCCCTCCGTGAGTGGTTCTTCATTATGGCAGGCCCAGCAGACTAATACAAACACTGAGAAATACTTTGTGTTGTTTTTCTTTTGATTTTTACTTGATTTTACCATTACATTTAGTCTTGTCGTTCTTACATCATTTATATTTCCCAAGGTAGATTTTTATCTGAATAGTGGAACCCTTTATTACTTCAAACTGTGGCTCTCTTGCTCCCTTAACTCTGTTTATTTTATTCTTTGGGTCATAGGTCATCTTGTGCCTCTGGCCCTGTCACTAATTTACCAGATGGGTTTTCCTAACTTTGTCACTGTCATCCACATGGGTTCTTCCCCCATGGCAGTTTGTGGCTGTCGTGGTGCACAGCCACAGTGTCTGGGTGTCAGGTACCTTTGTCCCTGTCCCTCTGGTCTCCAATTCCCCTTAACAGATCTCTCATCGACTCCAATGTTGATTCTCTAACAATTTTCAACTTCTTCATCTTGTAACTCTCAAGCCAAAAAAACCTCCCCGAAGACAATTTCGATTCTCCTTGCACCGATTAGACATGCAATCATTGGCCTGTGGTGTTTCCGCACACTGCACACCGTCAAGCTCCCTCCCACCTTACGGGCCTGCGACCCTGGCAGCCACAAGGAGTGCGGCCTGAAGACGCTGGGCTGGGTTTAATGCCCTGCTCCAGGCCTTGCAAGTTACGTAGCTAGTTCCATCGGGAGAGGAGCATTTTCTACAACGCGTACCCTCATGCCTTTGACCGCTGGGTGCAGAGACAGCTGCATGCACTTTGTGCTCTGGGATGGCAGGTCCACCAAGAAGGGGCGCCCACGTGAGGCACCAACAAGTGTCGCTGAATTTCCCTCCTGGCTCTCATGGGAGGAAGCCTGGGAGAGCCTCTGTCGTCGGTCTCCTGAAAGCGTTTCTAGGCAGCCTGTCTCAAAAAGGGTGTTTCCAGGAGGCCCGGAAGGCATCAATATGCAAAAATATGTCGTTTTAATTTCCGATGCCAGAAAGAGAAGACTGAACAAAAGCGATTCTCTGGGGGGGTGGGGGGAGAGGGGGCTGCTGGGTGCCGTTGGAGCTCTTACCGGGGATTCAGAAAGATTCACTGGGTCTGCAGACATGGAGAACTCCTGGCCCAGGTCTCAGGGCTGCCCCGGTCCCCTATGTACCCCCCACTCATGGCAGCACCTCCTCTCCACCTTTCTGCCAGGAGACAGAGTCTGGAGTCCACCTTGGCTCATCTCCTGCCCTAAGAGCCTCCCAGGATCGGGGCCCATCTTCACCCCCTGGTTAGATTGCTGTCCCCCTCCTCCCTCTTTCCAGATGCCTGCTCTTGGTGCCACCACTATAGCAGGACAGACCCCTGAGACACAGCATCACCCACTTGGGTTGGTGGTTTCTGGGAGGATCTCCCATCGCTCTGTGAGGGCTGTCGAGCTGGTCCTCACCAGCTTCTCACTTAGACTTCTCCCGGCTGATGAGGGTCCCTGGGCCCTGCCCCTGACACGCGTGCCCACCGTGCCCAGCACGTTCTTCTGGAAAGCAAAGCAGAGCAGAATCCCTCAGTCTGCAAAATCCATTTTCATCATCTCCAGAGCCCGAAAGAAAAAGCATGTTTAAACCATGCTGTAATAAGCAGATGATTTGACTTCCTCTTTTATCCCCAAAATGTTATAAATATTTTGTTTGTTTTAACAAAGAAGAAAACTGTATTTTACTGGTCAAATATTTTAAGTTCATCTGGAAAATAAATTCTTAAGAAGACCAAATAAATTTCTGAAAAATAAGGATAATCAAGTGAGAATGAAAACTATTACAAAGTAAAACAAAAACAAAAAACAAAGACAAAAAATCACAATAGTGCAGAGACGGCCCCGAACAAGCCACCCAGGCAGAAGGGACACGTACCTGGGCTGTGAGGAAGTGGAGCGTGTTGTTGGGGGTAAAAGGACAAATTAGTGAGGGAAGGGAAAAGTTTTTCCAGCAAATCATGTTTATATAATTGGCTAGAGATCTGGGAGACAGAATTAAATCCTTACTTTTCATTTTAAAGCAAAAGGAATTCCAGACAGATTAAGGGCCAGAAACCGGGGCGGGGCCTCCCCATCACATGCACAAATATCCAAAAGTTACGACTCAAGCTGAGCTTGTCAAAGTGGCTGGGCTTTACCCTTCCACCTTGACAAATACGCCGTCAGAACAAACAACGAAAACAAAACGTTTGCCCGAAGCTCTGGTTTTCGTATGATTGAAAGTTGGCCAACGTCAAAGACTGAATTTAGTAACCACGGTGCTGCGCTGGGTGTCCTGCTGCTGAGTCGGCCGTATTTGGTGGTAAGTCACACAGCAAGTGTGATCCTGACCGACAAAATATGTTATGTTTACTCCATAAAAATTACTTTCTTGCCTTCACTTCCGCACAAATCCCTGTATTATTTTTTTAATTTTCCATGTAATTTTCCCACCGACACTGATGACTGAAAGGATTGAAAGACACAATATAATTGCATTCCAAACGTGTAAAATTTGAATTATTTTCCTCAAAAATATAAATCGAAGATAAGAAATCTAAAATTGTTTTTCATAAGTTTTTAAATTATATTTTCTTATAAAATATCCAAGATTAGCTACTAAAATGAAGAAAATGAGGTTTAATTAATGGCATCATAATTTTAAATCCAATACTTATGCAGAGCTGAAATTTTCATTTATTTTTACTAAACCTCACAAAATATTTTAATAAAAATAACTCTATCTGCGAGTCCAACCTGCACTGCCCTTGTCGCGGATGTGAAGACACAGAAGCATGCTTCATATCTGCTATTTTACACGTGTGTGCATGTGCATGTGTGTGTGACATGACTCCTACAGAGAGTGGTGTACATGTGTGTGCACATGTGTATGGAGACGGAGGGCCTATGAATCAAGCAGCACTGGAACGTCTCCTGGGCCACCACGTGCAATTGCGAATGTCACACTAATCGGGGAGACCTCCAGATTCGAGAATGTGTCCACCAAGGAGGAAGGAAATAGACCCTGAATCCAGCCAAGAAATTGTGCCCTACCCTGCTAGAGCGTAGGCAGGTCCCACTGTCCAAGGGGCAGGTGTGACCATGCTGCCCTTCTCCCCAGAGAGCACTTGTGCCACCCAGCGCCCACAGACACACCCTCCTCGTGTGAGACGCCATCACCCATCCAGAGGTCATGCACGGGAGGCAGCTGCTCTCTAGGGTGCAGAACTGGTGCCACACACCCGTCCGCGGGGCGCTGGCCGTGACACTCAAACATCACCTTCTCACAAAACAAACAGAACAAAAGTCTGTGAATACAATGAAAAGCAACCTACCTGTGCAGTGCACACGACCCACCAAGGACTAACAGCAGCCTTACTATGTGAGAGCACGAAACCGTTCCAAGCATGTGCCCAAGGGCCCCCAAGTAAAACGTGTGGAGATAGCGACACCAGATGACTCACAGAAGGAGCCCACAGACGACTAAAACTGCACACACACCTCCAACGGCGACCTCTAAGGCAGAATTTCTGGATCACGTCGGAAACGTGTCTACTTCTGCCAGGTGAGCGCCATCTGGGAGGGCCGGGAAGACTGCCAGTGTGCGCCCTCCTTGAGTCAGGGAGAGCAGGGCACTTACTCCAAAGACCCCTCAGAGCAACTGACTTTGGCCAAGGGCATTTTCTTCTGCCTCTCGAAGTTGCCATGATGGAGGGTCAGTGTCCCCACCTAAGCCATGCAGCGCCCAAGGCACTGAAAGACCGGCTTTCGCCCTCCCTGGCTGTTCCCCGACAGCCCACCTCGAGGCTCTATGACCGGTGTTGTTTTGCTCTGTTTTCCGTAGTTCCTGTTTGCACTGTGCCGTTCTGCCGTTGAGACAGAGCTTAGGTTCCCGACCTCTGTCGCCTCCTGGCACACGTAAACGGATCACTAAAGTTCTGAGGCATGCCAAAACGCATATTTTTTGCCGACCTGACAAAAAAAATAGATGCAATTTTGATTCATGCACACCAGACGGCTATCACTGTGTTGGCTGTTGTCGCTTTTTTATTTGACAATCTGAGGGAAAAGAGGTCAGTGCCCCTGACTAAACAGTCAGGTATTACATTTTTAAAAATATTCTTGTGACACACTGGTTGAAAATTGCTTAGATAGAGAGATTGAAGAATTTCTATAAAAAGAGCTGACGCTGTACAGAAATAGCCAGACTACCAATACTTAGACAAGTGAATACTTTTAATTGCATAACTTTTGCTAAAATTCAAAAAACAATCCTGAGATGCCGTGTCACCAAGGGTCACACGGCTGGCGTTCAGGTGTGGCTGGACTTCGGCACCTGGTCCAAATTCGCATCACACTCATCACGTCTGTTAAGGGTTAAGGATAACGAGCCTAAGAGAGCAGGCGCATAGTAGGTGCTTGTGAACGATCTGTTTAATGGATACTGAAGAAAACACATTCACAAGACCTCTCTGCATTCCTGACTGTTTCTCACGGAGGATACAATCTATCTGTGAGATCTGGAACTGCTAACGCCTCATGGCCACTTCCACAGGGGAGAAGCCCTTGGCTTTGGCACTGGACCCTGCGCTGGGGCAGCTGCTGGGTGAACGTACCAAGACGCTCCATCCAGGGGAAACCGCCACGTTGAAGGGACACAGAGCTGCCCAGACGCGACTCAGGAAATCTACAGCAAGATCACAGAGGGAGGCTTGTCGGTGTGAGACGAGAGTGCTCAGTCATCAGGTGGGAAGTTGACGTTGGTCGGGCTGGAAGGAATTGAGCACAGGGAGGTTGGATTTCGGTCCCTGGGAGGGGCATGCCCAGCCCCTGCAGGACAGGGCCGGGCCGGGCAGAAGGGAGGTGGGATAAACCCACATTCCTTCCAGGAATGAAAATAAAGACCAAAAACCAAGGCCCAGGCAGAATGACTCAGACCTGCCGTGGGCACAGAGCCCTGGGCTCAGAAATAAAGAAATAAAGGAGGGCCCACCTCGACCGAGCTGGGCTAGTTGCAAAGGGGCAGCCTTGCTCAGCCCCTCGGGGCTGGTCTGGCTGAGTTTAAATATTTTTCAAAGAAGGCAAGGGGATGAGGGGCTGTCCCTGAGACCCCACCTGAGGGAAGAAGAGGGTCCTCGAGACTGGGTGATGGGAGATGTGGGGGCCCGCGTAGAAAATGCGGTTGGACTGAAGTCATTCCCCCAAAGCTACAGAATCATTTGATTTGACCCCACATGACTAAAAAAAGTCCTGTTGTAAAAAAAAAAAAACAGGGAGAAGGGGGGGAGTGTTAATCAGGATTTGTTCCCACACTTAACTGCTTTTAAAATCAGATTTCTGGTAGAGAACAAACAGTGCATATACCAAGAGGAGACAATCACAGAGAAACTTCTGTGTAGAAACTGTTAGTGTTGACTCTCAATTCTTAAATTGCACGCTCAGTTCCGATGACTTTTTGGGAAGGTTGTGGAAGACTCTAAAGTGGGGAAAAAAATAAAATAAAAACCTCACTGCGTTTTGTCTAACAGTCCTTTCCAGAGTCCCTGACCCTGTCTTTGGGCTACTCTACAGTCCTGTGAGCTGGGCAAAATGGATAATCCTGCGGATTATTCTTGTGCATAAAAATGCGGGATGAGCAATTGGACTTTGGTCACTTAAAAGGTGCACGTGGGTGGGGGGGCGGTGGCTGATGGACCAAGTCTAGTGGTCAGCAGTGACAATGTCCCGAAGAGAGGTTTTGATGTAGATGTCCTGGAGCAGAAGGAGCAGCCACCCTGACCCACAAGTTATTACCAATCAATAATTACAAATGAGCCACCGCTCTGCCAGCCCTGGCAAATTTCAATTTGCAATAAAGGATAACGTACAACCGAATTGACAATCCAAAGTCCATTCATTTTCATTACATACATATGTATATATGCACACATATTCAGAATATATGTGTTATATCTATGTATAAATCGCCAGAACCACTAACAGTAAAATGTTCCAAATACCTATGAAATTTTTAAAACTTAGTCATGTGTAACTCTTGCTGAGTATTTTGTAGGCCCAGACTCAACAGGGAGGGAGGGCTGTGAGTGCAGAGGTGTTACCCGAGCAGCTGGCTACCATTTGGGGACAAGCCGACTCTTGTCTTGCAGGGCAGCTTTCCAGAGACTCTCAGAAGTGACTGCAGGTCCCAGGTATCCACCCAGAGGGATGTGTGGAGATGAATGGACCCTCCAGCTTCCACTCCTGTTAGTCAAAG
Source organism: Macrotus californicus (assembly GCA_007922815.1). NCBI lineage: Eukaryota > Metazoa > Chordata > Mammalia > Chiroptera > Phyllostomidae > Macrotus > Macrotus californicus. Next base: position 318,525 of record VMDR010000082.1, on the reverse strand, counting down.
GTCGCCAGAGCATCAGGGTCCCGAGCCTTTGTGTAGGGTGGTCACAGACCTGGTGGATCCAACCTGGTCAGTCCTTGGTGACAACAGGGATGCTCTGACCAAGAGACAAGAGACATGTGGTGTGCATGTGAGGAAGGGCTCCGTGTCATCCTGCCCTCGAGCCACAGAGAGAACTGCCATAACCCCCTTGGCATGTCCCCAAGGTGACAGTGGCTTGGATCCCCATCACCGCCAGGGCCACTCAGGTCAGAAACTGAGGAAGCACACAGCTGTGGGGAGGAGCACAAAAAAGTCCCCAAAACCACGCTAATGTCCCGTGGTCTTTACCCACAATTCTGTCTTGGCTTCTTTCATGTTCCCATGAGAAACAATATCTCATTGCTCCCACGCGCACGCGTGGTGCCGACGGGAAGCCCGTGCGTTCCCTCCTGTCACTCGGTTCAGTGAATCAACAGGACGTGCATTTTAAATGGCTCTTTGAGGGGAGCCACATTCTCAGCGTCTTCACTAACCTCAGGAAAATCACCTCCTATATGGAAACGGTCACTGTCATAAGTTTTAACTGTCCCCAGAGCCAAAAAAAATCCCGGTCCCAGGACCTGTGAATATTTTACAGCCCACTTCCTGTTAACAGACCCTAAATCTTCTGTAAGGAAGGCGTCATTAAGCAGAGGAATGGGCAGATGCGTCTCATTTTTCTAGTGTCTGGTGGCGTGCATACTTCTGCTTGGATTAATGGCGGTCCCTCTAACTCAGGAGCGCTCTTCCAAGTCCCATTTGAAATAAATCGACAGCTACATCCGGGGGCAGCCTGGCCTTGACTTCCAAGCTGTTGCCCTTCAGCAACACTTCTGAACTTCCTTTGAAGTTGTTTTTGGTCTCTGGCTTGAGCATCGCACTCACAGTGCTCTCCGTTGGCGAAAAACGTCTTGACGAGCCAACACCAGCTTTCCACCACACGTGCGCTAGGACATGGCCGAGGACGTGGCATGACACATGAAAACTACCTTTCAAGTGGAAAGGTCGACATACACGTGGCAAATGGTCCAGAGGGTGCCACCCTGGAGATAAGTTCACAACCACACTGAGGATCACTCGCAGAATTTTCCAGTTTTGTTTCAGCCACCCTCTGCCACGCCAGCTACCAGCCCTCCCTCCCACCCACGTCAGCCCCAGTCCAGCCTGGCATCCCCCAGGAAATCTCACGGAGATGACAGGCAGATGCTGGCTTCTCTGGCGATCTGTAGCTGAGGGGCCAGCTACGGGCCAGCGAGGCTCATAGATGTTTCCTGCTCCCAAGCCAAACTTCATCATCTTTGTGAATGTTGATCGCCTTGCCCTGGACACTCTGCTGCCTGGAGGGGTGGGCTGGTGAGCTGGCTGCCTTTGCAGTGCCCCCCCCACCCACCCCCTGCCCGACCTGGGCTCCCAGGTTGCCTAGCTCTTGAACGAGGTTTGGCTGAGTGATGTCGCTGGAGCCAGAAGTCCTCTTGCAAAAGCCATTTACAGACAGTTGGCTCCTTATCACGGGTCTCAGCTCCATCCAGCAGTAATGAACCTCAAGTGCAGGGTGTCCGGGGTCATACCTAGGTGGTCCGCAGGCCAAGGACTGCTGGGAGGGACTGAGCCTCCAGCCAGTGCTCCAGTTCTTAGAGGTCCTGCACCTGTTTCCACACCTCGGAGTCCAGCAGCTTCTACCTTCTTTCCTCACTCACACCCACCTTCCTGCCTCATTTCTTGAAATGGAGTAGATTAGCTCTCGTTTCGTGTCTTTACACCCTCGGGGTTTAGATTTTTACCGAGTAGCTTATCACAGTATTTTCTTAAATAGCTCCCTTTCTAAGAATAATTCTAGTTCTAGTCATTAAGCAAATAAAATTATGACAGATAGATAGATATTCCTTAACAGTACAACACTTTCAGGTCTGCAGGCTAACACGATTCTAATGATTGTACTCTGTTGGCTGGAAGCTTCCAGTTTCTATGGCCATGCTGTGCCTCCAGCCATGCCTGCCTTTTCTGAGATCCCTTATACTGGGACTATGACATCCGACATCCGATCCTGAACACACAGCTGAGTGAATAGTACATCACTTTGACAACGCATTTCAGTGAAGTACAAGTGGCTGTGCTCTCAGATTGTACCCCCAACACATCTGTAGGATGTTAAATATTCAGAAATGGGAAGGCGGTGTTAGCTAGCGCTCCTCAAGGCTCACTCAGACCCATCCGCAGGGGAGCAGGGTGGGGACACACAGCCCTCCATGTCCACGTCCCTTTCAGAGGCAGACTCCTGGGAGCATATGTAAAACCTGCTTCGCAGCAAAATGCTTCACAGCAATATCCCAAACTGGCTTCCGAACACAACCCCGATCATAAAGTCTGTTGCTACAACAGCACAATGCCAGCGTGTATAGCTTTACGCTCGGCCTATTTGAGGACACGGAGTATAAGGAATCGCGAGCCCTTTCTAATTTGTGCCTGCTTTGCATTTCCTCCGGGAAATGCGCTCATCTGTATGACCTTCGTCACTGGGGAATTGAAAAGGAGACAAGACAAAGCGGGCAGTGCAGAGCTCAGTGTGCTGGTGGCCTCCCGAGGTCTCCCGCCCCAGGACTGAGCTGGGCACTGAGGAGCGGGTTTGAGAGTCTCCTGCCAGATCTGCAAGCCTATTCTGGGAAGAAAAGAAAAAGTGCTCAACATTATTTGCCCTTCTCTGCAGAAACCTCTATAAAGCCCAGGAAAGCATAAGGCCGCAGAAGGGCCCGCTCTGGAAAAACCAGCCCTTTCACTGGCAGATTCTGCCAAAAGCTGCCCCATCTTGCTGGGCCTGTTCATAGCAAACCTAGACCCACAGCTCAGCAAAGAGATCATCACGGCAACAGTGCATTTTACAGTGAACCCATGTGGCTCACCCTTGTTCAGAGACGACAGACCGGGGACGAAGGAGAGCTGAGCCACGGCAGAGGGCAGCACGGTGGTGCTCAGCCTCCCGCTGGTCCAACAGGCCCTGGATGCGCCCAGGTTCCTCTGTGGCACCATCCCAGGAGCTAGAGCTGAAAACAGCATCAGGGACCATACATCTCCATCCACCCAGCACTGCCCAGTGCTCGGCCACCTGGCCGTGAGGAGGTGTTTGCAGGAGCCCAGGCCCAGGGGGAGCCCTGTCTATGTAATGGCAGCGACGGTGTCAGCGTTGACCGAGCTCTCAGTGTGCCGGGCGGCATTCTAGACAGTTCTGGGTTGAATTGTGTCCACTCGAAATTCACACGCTGAGGTCCCAACAATCCCTGACCTCAGGACGGAAGGATGGCCCCCTCAAGGTCTATGAACGCGTGGTCTTAAAATCTGCTCAGGCACTCTGGCCAGAGAGAAGCAAATCACATGGCCATTTCCTGGGACTCTGCTCTGTGCAGACACCGTTGCCGGCGCCCCAGCTAGTAAGGGACAGAGTCCCTGCAATTAAAAAGATGAAAAATAAGCCTGCAAACATGTGGATGATTAAAATTCTAAATAACAGCTAAAGATAACAGTTGGAGGATACCATATGGCAGTTCAAGAATAGTTGCTAGGTGAATTTTAAAGATGAAACTGCTGTTTGTAGAATATGGAGTTGTAGACACACTCCCACAGGCATCTTGAAAACGTTCTCTTTAGCAGGAAGAGTAGCAAGAAGGACCAGTTCGTAAAGTGGTCCGTGTCACTAAATCTTGGTGACCTCACTGGTTCTTATTGACGAATTATTACATTTCTGTTTCCTTGTGGACCGTGCTGGTTTCTGCTTGTTTTTAATCAACACCTGGCTACAGGAGTGTAGATTGTCCAATTTGTGCGTTTTCAGAATAAATAGTAAACTGCAGGTTTTCTTCTACAGTCAGTTTGGAAGCGTTTCCTGTGAGGAGCTGGGCCCTGCTCACCCAAATGTGCACTCGGGGGAGCGGGGAGGGTGCCGGCTTAAGAAAACAACCGCCAGGACAGTTGATGGGAGACACACAGATGCCCGCTTAAGCTAGGAGTAAAGACCATTAGCTCTTATGTCCGTTTTGTATTATCTTCTGATTACGGCCTCCATTAGCACAAATAATTTAGTTTCACAAAGTACACTGAGGCTGTGTGCAAGTATGGATCGTGATAAACTCTTTCCTTAATTCTGCTCTCAGGTTCTCATTTCCAATCAGACGTCAAGTGCCTTTCCCAGAACTGCCTCCTTCACCTTTGAGAGAAAGAGAAGAGCCGAGAGCATTTCTGGAAAACAAGTGACATAATGCTGTCCTCCTCAGGCTTGACTCCCCCGAGCTCCACCCGATGATGCCAACAGGCGTGACACCTTCCCAGGCCTCAGGGGCTGGCTCCTGTTCGCTGGTGTCACTCCACCCTTCTCCAGGAAAGCAAGACGGGCACCGGCGAGTGGGGGAGGCCCTCCTGGCTCATTTTAAAGTGGACCAGTTGCCGACCTTGGTCTCTCACCTCTGATCAGCTCTAAGTGTGCAGGAGACCCTGCGTGCTCCAGCACCCGAAAAATGAGCTGAAACAGAGAAGAGCATAAAACCGGCCCTATCATTTTAAATGACGCACTCCAGGGGGGAGAAAAGTGGCATTTGTTTCTCCAGCAACTGCATACAACAAACGCAAGCCCAAAATCTCCTCGGAGAGTTAAGTGTGGACAGGCTTAAGAAAGCCCATCCTCTCTCACCAGGTCAAGTGCGGAAAGGCCACCCGTTGTGGAGGACCACACTTCCCAAGCCCCAAATTGGAACACATCTGCTACATGCAGCCAGGAAATGGACTGAACTTGAAATTCAAGATGGCCCTGTACCATCTAAGAGATGACATGGACTCCGACAAGGGAAGACCGCCCCACTCAGCCCGAACGGGCACAAAGATGGACCGTAGGAAAGGGTGACATTCTGGAAAGGCAGAGGGAAACCGAGCAGCCACCCTACCCTGGCAAGCGTGAGCTGTGCATTGAGTGTATCCCGGTGCCCAGGCAGGTGGCTTTGGGCTGCATCCTTCAGCTTGCAGTGCCGGAGGCTAAAACTGGGATGCTGCTCCTGACCCTCCGCTTTTGCTCTTCTCTTGGGGACTCGGAAGGGCTCCTCCTGCAGAGAGTTTGCACGCGTCTATTTTGGGGGAAGCATGTCTAAACGCAACAGAACCAAGTCTATTCATAAAATAGCGGCAAAGCCGACAGCCACGCACCTTTCACGCTTGTTGCTGAAATCGCTCTAGTTCTGTGAAGTGATAGCTGCTCCCACTTTCTCCAGGCACTTCCATAAACAGAACTTTGCCAGAGGATTCCTTAGAAATAAATATTTAGGAGGCCTGTTTGTCGATAAAAATATTGCATTAATAAATATTTAGGGAAGCCAAAGTGCTTCTATAAACGGTACCAAGATGAGCCGTTCTGACAACGCGTGGAGAAACGTCTTTGGTGAGTAGTAAATGGTGCAGCCATTTTAATACTTTATTTGCGGAATTCAAACTTATTCCACAAAGTTGAAAAAGCTTCAGAATCTTCAGAAACGGAAGCACGTTCGGAAGCTCAGTCTTTGGGAAGCAAACACAGGAATGCCGACAACGGGAAGCTGGCTGAAGGGCATGAAGCGATGAAGGCATTCTGGGAGGGTTCCTGTAAGAGAGGGGGCTGAACGGAGCAACACACACGCAGACATGTTTCATTTCACACTTTTTAAAAAATGTATTTAACTTTTTCAAAGACTTTATTTATTTATTTTTAGAGAGAGGGAAAGGGAGGGAGAAAGAGGGGGAGAGAAACATCAGTGTGTGGTTGACTCTCACATGTGCCCTAATGGGGACCTGGCCCCCAACCCAGGCATGTCCCCTGCCGGGGAATCAAGCCGGTGACCCCCTGGTTCTCAGTCCGGCTCTGAATCCACTGAGCCACACCAGCCAGGGCTGAAACAGTGTTTGAATGAGCCGGTTATTCGTCAGCTGCCTCGTGTGTCCCAGTGCAGTCCCGCAGCACACAGAGGTGCCAACTCACGCCATCGTCCATTCATGCATCCATTCAACCGATACTGACTGAGTGTCCAACACTGTGGGACAGACAAAACGCCACACAGTGTCTGTGTCCTCCCTCCGCTCCCAGGGCCACAGCCCTCACCCCAGCCCTCCGCACTTCTTGCCCCAAGCACAGGCTTTGCCCTCCTGTCCTCAGGGACAAAAAAGGCAGAAACAAACCTGGAATTACAATCTGTGACGAGCATCTGGGGGAAAGCAACTGGGCCTCTGTGTGACGGAGGGACTCAAGCTGGCCAACCATCCTGTGTGACTGGGACTGCCCCACCTTAGTTCCCAAAGTCCCCTGGACACCGACCGTCCTGGGTGCCCTGGAGCGGCTGGTACTAGGCAGGGAGGTCAGCAGACACCTGCAGGGGGCACGGAGAGATGACAACAGAAGGACTGGCAGACAGACGGATGAGGCAGGAGGGGAAGACTGGAATCGCTGGTGGGTCTGTGACAACGAATGCCAGCTAACGGTGGGAGTGGGAGGCGAGCCCCTAGGGAGCGTGCCCGAGGCCTCTGTTCTCAGGTGAGCTGAGCTCCATGGGGCTGGGGCCGCTTTGGCTTCGACTCTCCACACCAGCACCACGCAGCTCCCTCACCGCCCTGCGGCTCTCCTTCCTTCCTTGGTGCACCACGTGTGCCCCTCCTGATGCCGTCTGTGTCCTCAGGCCTCGGGCCTGACTTCTACAAGCAGCGTATCGTCCGCTTCTGTTTCTTTAATTCAATTCTTGTTCCGTGTCCTTGGAGAACTGACCTGCTCGTCCTCATCACCATCATTTCTAGTCAGTCTTGCAGCAACTTCTTTACTGTTCTTTTGTTTGCTTTCCGTTCTAATTTGTTTGGCTGACCCCACGCACCTTCTCCTTTTGCTGTATGGTGCTCTGCAGTGGTCTGCAGAACAAAGCAGCTTTCATTGTTGTTTTCTTTTTTTAAATTCTCTTTTCTTTTTGTTCCGCGTTTTTTTTCATGAACACTTAGTCCCTCACACACCACTCCCCCCCCCACAATCACCACACTGCTGTCCACACAAAACACCTTTGAATTCTGTTATTACATCAAAGGTTTTTTAAGTGCCCTTTAAAGTGCACTTTTGAACTCAGCCACCCAAGCCATCGGGAAAGTGGGTGGGAATCTGCTCTGAGGAGGACAGCGGGTTTGCCTGGGGACGTCCATTCCCACCTTTCCCTCCCGCCTCCCCGACCCCACTCCCATGGCCCAGGTCAAGTCAACCCGGACCTTTAAACACCATCATTTCTATTTTTCCCTGTAAACCATTTCTTTCAATACCAAAAAAAGAAAAATACTTTTTAAAATAGTGCCTTAAAAATTGGACAGCATTACCCGAGTATATTTTATCTGCTCTTTCAGCCATATTTCCCTCAATTTTGGGTTCCAGTTTGGGGACGATTTGCATTTTATCACACGATTTCTGCAATCCCCGGTTTTGCTCCTTCTCCATGTTAGGCGCTCTTTCTGAGGTGCTGCTGGGCACCACCCTGAGAGTGGGGCTCTGCGTAGATTGTCCTTCCTCTGTGAGTCTCAGTCGGCTCAGGCTGCGTGACAAACACCACTGACGGGCCCACCGCATCCGCCGGCTGGAGCCGAGGTATCGTTCTAGGCTTCTGCCCACCTGTTCCCTCCCCACAGCCCCCGAATTTCCACTGCTGCCTCCTGGGCATCTGTTCTCTCCGCCTGTGTCTCCCCTTCCTTCTCACTGTCACAGCCCTGGTCCCAACGTCTGCAACAACCAGTTAACTGTCCTCCCTGGCCTGAGCCTTGTCCCCTCTGGGCCCACCCTCCATGCGCCTGACGGGTTCTTTTGAAGAGCAGACTTCAACATTGCGTTCCCACTCTGCTTGAAATCCAGAGCATGTGGCAAAGGGATCTGCCCATCATTTGACCTAAAATGCCTTCCTCTCCATTGCACACACACACACATGCACACACACACACACGCACATGCACACGCACTCGCACACGCACCCTTCCATCCACCCTGAGTCACCACAGGCAGCCTTCAATGTCTCTTGCTGTTCCAGGTCCCCATACCTTTCCACCTGCTTGTCCCTCTGCTTGCAATGCCCAGAACCTCAGTCAATGCCTGCCTGTCGTCCTTCAAAATGCAACCCCTGCCGGTTAGGTCAGTTCTGGCCCGCCCACAGATGAGCGAGACACTCAGTCCACCAAGGAGGGGGCAGGGCTCTGCAAGGTGCTGCGGGGCCGTCACCAGGGTGACCTGGTGATGTAAAAACCAAGCCAGGGACCTGCACAGCTGTGTGTGTGTGGAGTGGGGTGGGGGG
>VMDR010000082.1:0-310098 GCA_007922815.1 Macrotus californicus | reverse complement strand
GGAGGGACAAGGTATTTCTCAACTTAGTTTTTAAAATGTCAGGACAATTTCCCACAATTTCAGGATAGGTGCTTCCAGATGGCAAGGGTGGTGAAACTGTCCGTCACGAACTACAATAAATGAAAATGGAACCATATTGAGAGGTACCTCCAGAAACTTCAGGACCCTGGGAACCAAGAGGAGTTTTCGGTCCACGGAGAGGGGCGAGCTGTGCCTGTCACATGGGGACAGGCTGCTCCCCTGGCTGATCCAGTCTCTGCTAGTGGATGAGGCACTTACTCATAACTCACTCTGCATTCCCTTCCCTCTGCCAGGGAGCTCGGAGTTCAAGTCTGTGGTGCTGCGACCGGTCCCATTCTGCCAGGATAAAAAAACCCCAAAACCCCTTCCACCCTTAACTCATACGATGAGACCCTTACACATTTGTTTCCTTGTAATGGCTTCATGGCTAGTAACTGTCTAAACCCTTTCAGAACCACATGGGCATGAAAAATAAGCCTGGACGGAGGTCTCCCTTATTTCGGGCACACCTTCCCAGGCATGCCCCGCCTCTCACTGGAGTGAACCTGCAGCGGGGGCATCTCTGTTTATGGCTACAGCCCCCCTCCTTGCCCGGCTCTGCCTCCCTCGGAGCCCAGGACGGTCTTCTTTCGTGGTGGCCGTCAAGTTCGCGGGAGGTCAAAAGGAAGATGACCGATCTGGACTTATTTACAGGCTCAATTAATGTCTGTGTCTTCTGCCCGGTTTTAAATTCTGTGGGGGCACGTGCACTGCTCTCTTTGTTGGGGCTGCAGCACTGCCAGGCACGTAGACATGCTCTAGGGCTGCCGCAGTCAAGCAGCACAGGCTGGGAGCTTAAACCACACTAGTGGGTTTTCTCACGGTCCCGGAGGTTGCAAGTCCAAGACCAAGCCACCAGGAAGCTTGGTTTCTGGAGAGAGCGCTCTTCCTGGCTTGCAGACAGCCTCCCCGCACCGTATCCCCACATGACGCCCCTCTGTGGGTGCAGAGAGAGAGCTCTCTGGCATTGTAAGGGTGCCAGTCCCACCGGATGAGGGCCTTTTGACCTCATTTAACCTTAAGTACCTCTCCATAGGCCAGTCCCACCGGGGGCTTAGGGCTTCCACACAGGAATTGCGGGGACATAGCGCAGTCCCTACCAGCCCTTACACAGGATGTGTTACATGAATCCGTGGATCTGGAATCCTGGGGCTTGGGAGGGCTTCACAGATGATCCAGCCCATCTGCTTATTTGGCCCAAACTTAGCTGTCCCTTCTCTCTTACCTGCGTTTCGTATCTTCTCTTCTCTCCCTGACGTGGGCGTTTGGCCATTAACTGATCCCACCTCACTAAAGGAACATTTTTCTTTTTATTTTCTTGTTGAGAGTGCCCTTGTACGTGGAGAGATCCCTTTATGAGAAGCCCACATGAGGTTTCTGAGTAGTTACTTCCTGATGCGGAATGTATCTTGTAGGTGTCCAAAATGCTATAACACATTAGTATATGGTCCGTGGAGAGTTATTCCTGTCTGAGCTACTATTTCGGGGAGTGTGGTGTCTATTTTGAGAAGCCTCTAGAATGAATCATGAGTGGTGTGGCTTAAACTTCAACGACTGCTGATTTTTATAACAGTGGTAACAAGTTGGCAGTCCAAACCCGCCCCCTTCCTCTGACTTCCCCGTCTTTTTACTTCCTGAGCTCAGGGGACTTCCGAAAGTGTCGCTGTTTTCTATGCATGGAGCAGGGCCACTGGAGAGGAGCCCATGCTGACGGCGAGATGCGGCGAGTGCCCTTCACTGGCCGGGCCAACCCTCTGCCCTCAAGCCACACGCTCAGGCTCTAGTGGCTGCAGTGGCTTGTGAAAGGCATGTTTGGGTACAGCTCATATCAAACGAGGCCCGTTCACTTGGGTTTTACCTGAACCAAAGAGTCTATAATACCTGTGTGTGTATACAATAATAATGACAACAGTTCCTATTTACAAGCCCCATGTAGGTACGGCGTGCTCAGCCCTACACTGAGCCATCTGCACGCGTGGTCCCGTTCCGTCCTTGCAAATGCCGCACCCATCTCCAGGTGGTGGAGAGGGACTGGAACCCAGGCGGCCTGATTTCAGACCCCACCACGTTCTGTCTCTCCCTATTTATTTGTGCATGTGTATGTATGTGTGTGTGCATGTACACTCACGTCACACACAAGCATCCTATGTACAGGCTCACATACACTGCACAGAAACGCTAAGAAAAAGGTTCTAGGTAGACAGGTAACACATTGTTAAGCACAGAATCCTGAGAAAGGGTCTGCAGCGGGGAGTCGGTGCTTGCTGATCCCTCTACACGTTTCTCTCATCGTTTGAATCATTCGAGATGAACTCGCAAAACCAAGTTACCGGGTTTGTGGGACACGTTGCCCGCAGACCTGCCTCCTGAGTAACTGAGTGTTCTGAGTAGCACGTGTTTTTTCTTCTTTTCTGTCTTTGGAAGGGGAAGTGATAGAAATTGGGGTGGGGGAGAAAGGTAAATTCAGCAGGGGCAACACCTCAAGGCCTCCTTGCCTTCCAGGGCATGGAAGACAGAATGGTCCGCGAACAACCGTGAGGGACTTGTACCTCAATAGGTCAGGTGTGTCCCAGTCTCACCAGCCCCCGGTGTCACCGAGCTGTCCTAGCAAGAGAATAAGGTAGAGGTTTGTGCCCTTTTCTGCTGCTCTCTTTAAACATTCTGACCCCCATAACTTCCGGTCCTGGGAGGAGGGCTCAGGGAACCTCCATACTGGTATTGTTCGCATGACTGTGGGCATCCCCAGGCACGCTCCCTGCCTCACCACCCCTCCCCCACACCCCGACCCTTCAAACCTGGCAGCAGTTCCGTTCATTCGTTGGATCCTGCACTTCCACAGCACTTGGTTCTTTGTGATTTTAGTGTCTCTTCCTCCCTCTCCCTGTGGATGCAGCTTTCCCTGCACGGGCTCTGTCTTTATTTGACTGTTTTGTGCTTTGCCCTTGTTCTCTGCAGCAGGCGCTGCCTCTGCGTTGGGTCATTCGTGGTGCCCTCGGGGATCGCTTTTTCATACCTTTGTCCATTTTCTACCAGCTTATCTTCTGCAATGCTTTATCGGCGTTTTTAAAAAAAATTACACAGGGAGGATGTTAGTCATTTGAAACGGCAGCAATATTAGCAGCTCAAACTTATTGATCACCAGTCTGTGCTTGGCCCTCTGCTGAGTGCTTCCCCTGCTGCATTCATTTTTCATCCTCACGTAGGAAACTGAGTCACAGGGAGGCACGATAGCGTGCCAGGGATGCCAGCCCAGCAAGCTGGCTCCCCCCTCAGTGTTCCTCATGTGCCTCTGAGCCACCGAGGACACCCGGGCCTCCACACGTCCCTAGACACCCTTCTCTTCACTGATGCCTCTCTACCTGCCCCTCCTTTAAAAATCTGCAGCATGCATGTCAGTGCTGTCCAAACAATGTAACCACAGCCACCATCAAACGGAGCAGAGCTGCCAGGACAGGGGAACTGCCTTGCGTGTCTCGTGTCTCAAATCTTTGGATGTGAAAACAGGGCAAAATAACCTTTGCACGGGGCCTGAAGCAACACCGTGTTCCAATGAATTGTTGGCGAAGATACGAAGGAAGTAGTTGATGTGACTCCTGGACGGCTGGCTGCTGGGCTGACAGTTTTTAAAAAAATTGTTGAGAATTAGCATCACTTTGTTATGTTGTGTGCACCCCTGGAAATGCCTTCCCTCTACGGATGGAACTGTCCTCCCTCCTTTTTCCGGGAACACCCCTTGTCTTTGTCTCCTGAGCAGAGTGATATCTGGGCTTCTGAAGCAGCTCAGCCCCAAATAGCTATTCTTATTGATCTCAAAGACGTGCTTGTTGCCTCTCACTTTGAAAGGCCCTTTTATTTTTAGGGTAGCAGGGCTAATTATAACCATTTTCAGGAACTCAAAGGTCCACACGTCGATAACACCAAAATCAGAACACTGATCTCCACCCTTCTAGTCCCTGTGTCTCCCAAAAATCACATGGGATCCAGAGGCAGGAGCCAGATTCCCTAGGCAAAAGGAGGTCCGTCTCCCAGGCAGAGGGAGCCCGAAAAACGGGTTTGAATTTAGATTCGCGTGTCCCCTGTGATCCTGATACAGTACCCAAGGTCTAAAGTCACGCGTCAAATGTGAATAATAGTATCTGCCTCTCGAGGTAAGGTGAGGAATGGCTCAAAGGGCATCTAGCTCTGGACCTGAAATAACTGTTAGCTTTTCTTCCCGGTGGAGACCCAGGCTTCCTCCTGGTTTCTGCCTGACAGGGGGGCAGTCCTGCCAGGGTGAGGGCAGGGGGGTACACTCAACGTGCAGTGGTTAGAACCCAGCCTCTGGGGTGGCCTGGGGTCAAATTCTGCTCACCACTTTGCTGGGTCCAAATCAACCCTCCAAGCTTCAGTCTACTCATGTGTGAAATGGACTAACGGGACTGGCCAAGGGTAGGATTTGCCGAGGATAAGTGGGCCATTCCACGGGACATGCTACCCACACAGTAAGTGAATTATTTTACCGAGCGTTTATTGAGCTCCTACTACGTGCTAGGCAAGTTCTTGGCGGGGACCCAGTGGGGCACCGGCCATACCAAGTGTAAAAGGTCGTGAGGCTAGGTATGCCATCTGCATCTTGCTCAGCAGGAAGTTCTCCTTTGTAATTTTCGGTGTGTCTGCTTTTTTCTTGTTCTGACTTTTTAACTTGGCATTTGCCTTCCAGGGTCCTCGACAAGAGTGTTGTAAGTGTTCTTTTCATTCGATTCTACCCTCCGGGGCCTGGCTGACGCCCTCTCGAGGATCGGAACCTCACCCAGGGGACCCCGAGAAGAGGTGAGGGGATGGGATGCCATAGGGACAGGAGCTCGGCCAAAAGGTCTCCCTGAAACAGCGGCATCTAGACGCGCCCGGTGCCAGGGACCACGATCCCAGGGACGCCCTGCGTCCGGGAGCCCGCTCCCTGGCCGGCGCCGGGAAGGGAAAAGAACGAGGCGCCGAGGACGGATCCCGCGGGACTCTGGAGACCCGGCGCCAACCGCCGCCCCCAAACCGCGGCAAAGTGCCACAGCCTCGCTCCTGGTAACACGCCCCGCCCCCCGGCCTCCCGGCGACAGCAGCTCGACCCCGCCCCCGGCCTCGGGCAGCCTCCGCTGGGCCCGCCCCTGTGCGACCGCCCCGCCCCCAGCACGGCTTGGTCCACACCCAGATCCAGCGAGGCCACCGCGCTGTCCCGCCTCTTAGACCCCGCCCAGGTGCGGAGACCACCCCTGCTGCTGGCTCCAGCGATTCCCGCCCGGGTCACCGCCTAGCGAGCTCTGCCCCCGCCCCCGACCCCGCCCAGACGAGGGGACCTCCTTCCACCCGCCGAGGCGGGGGCCGCGCGCTCCGGACACTCTCCGCGTCCCAGCCCCTCGCCCGCGCGCGGTGATTCCCGCGGAGCCGCGCGCACCGCCGGCCGGGAGAGTTCCCAGACCGAGAGGAGAGTCGCAGGAGCCGGTGGGACGCGATGCGAGCCAGGTAGGTAGTCGGCCTGCCGGCCGATCCCCTGCAGGAGCTCCAGCCCCGTGCCCGGCCTCGCTCCGGTGGCGCCTGCTCGGGCTCGGCGGGTTTGGCACCTCTCGAGCGCCGATTGTGCCCCCGCCGCCTGAGTTCGGGGTCTGGGGTGCTTTGGCGTGGCTAGCGTCTGGCGGCTTCTAGGAAGCCTCGCGCGCCCCTTGCGACTTCCCCGGGCTCCCTGGTCACCCGCGCCAGGCGGGAGGGTAGGGGTTCCGGTGCAGAGCCGCACTCAGAACCTTTGCCTGAGCCCGGCAGATCCCCGCTCTCCTGGCCCTGGTGCTTCCCGGGGCGGCCGTGTGGGGTGGCCCACATCGACAACGGGGCACGAATATGGGGGGAGCTCACTCGCCTCGCGCGGCCGTGGGGCGCCCGGAGGGCTGGAGGGTCCGGGGCGCCCCCTCGCGCGTCCCCCGGGTGGAGGGAAGAGCGCGTGGTCCCGGGTTAAACTTGTTGGTGACAATGCATATTTCAGTTTAGGAGATCCCTTGTTTTCGGATGGAAATGAAAACCCGGGTTTCTGGCTTAGTCGTGCGGTGATCGAGCAGCCGCGAGGTGACAGCGCCTGCGGCCGGCGGGTGGGGACGGCGGTGAGAGGCACGTTCTCTAAGGGGTGTTTCCCGGGAAGTCCGCTCCGCGGCGCGATCAGTGGTCAGTAGGGTCCCAGCCTTGGGGTCCTGCGGCTCCCCCCTTGGGAGTTGGCCCTGCAGCCTGGGGTCCCAGCCGTCCTGGCCCTTCCCCGGTGTATCGGTTGGGGAGGAGCAGCGGGTTCTCTACGGGCACGCTGGGCAGGCTTTTATACGGGCGATTCTTTCCAAGTTAGTGCAGCAGCCTGGTACTGCCTGCTTATCAGTAATAATAAGTTAGTGTAACTTTTGTTCTGATCACCAAAACAATAATCTATGCTTTGGGTGGAAAACGTGGAAATAGAGACAGATAAAACAGAAAGCAGCCAGCACTGATCCCGCATTTCCTACGGCCTTTAATATTTATTCACTTTTCTTGGGGTCCCACGCTTACACATTCCATTAATTGGCCACTGGAGCTTCTAGCCTAAAGCAGAAGTAACCTCTCCATGTCACTCTACCCTCCCCACCCATCAAAATGGGATGGTCTCCGAGCACCAAAGTTTGGGTTTATGGGCCTGGTTTCCCTCTCAGCGGGTGCCAGCCCCCTTTCGAGTGGCTGGTGTTTTCTGTGCCTTCTGTAGGCCCAAGGTGGAGAGAGAGAGAGGAGTGGTCACTTGGACACTGGCTCAGGCAGGATCGGCCCCGTGCCTCGGCACCCTCCCCTGTGGTTTTGGCTCCTTGCCTTGTAAAAATGAAGGTGATGATTCTTAATCTGCTTCTCAGGCCACCATAAAAATTAATGGGTGGTTTGCAAAGCGTATTGCCATCCTTGGGTGGACAGCGGCTATACTTTAAGGGACTGGGGGCACGGTGCTTGCTGGTCTGTGTTGCTGTCGTCACCCTGCAAACAGGCTGCCTCCCTCCTGGCCACCCTGACCGGGAGACAGACTCCGGGAGTGTCTGGTGGAGCCTGGAGGACCGTCCTGGTCCCCTGCTCAGGACAGCCTGTCCAGGCCCAGTCCCCCAGAAACTTGGGGCTGTGGACATAGACAACGTGCCCCAACCCTCCTCTGCTCTGCCTTCTGCATCTGGGCAAGGGGGGAGGGGTCAGGGAGCATCGATATTAACACAGGCCCAAGTTGCACGGGCCTGATGCGTGTCCAGCTGTGGACTGCCGTGGCCACACTGACCCGAGAGGGAACCGTGAGTGCTGGGAGAGGGACGCGGTGCACAAAGCTAGCTTCCCGGGGTCTGCTTTCGGGCTCAGTTGTTTACTAAATGAACAATGACCAGCTCAGATGGGCCTCGCAGGAGAAGCTTCTGTGAGCGCTAGTGTTTTTCCTGTTGTCCCAAGTCTGAGGCACCACACACCTCGGGGACCTTCGAAAACAATTAGAAGACACTCAGCCGTTAGTTCATTTCAGCTCTGAAAGGCCGGAGTGGGGGGCCGGGCGCACAGGTTGCCTTTTGTTCCCCCAGAACGGAAACCGCCGGGAAGATCTTCTTTCTGCGAACCTCTCACCGCTCCCTCTCACTGCTCCAGTTTGTCATCCGATAGTTTCATTTTTTTTATTGTTGCTCCCACCAACACTTTGATCTGCCCAAGGTCCAGTAGCTGATCCCAGCCCAGACACAGGCTTTCCGGAAGGGCCCAGAAAGGGGGCTGGACAAGTTGCTGATAAGGGTCCTTGGCGGGCTCATTGTCTGGTAATGTGCTCTTCCTAAGCTGGGTGCAAGGCGGAGGGGCCGACTAGCTGGATTTTCTCCTTTGCTGTTGTTTGTGAACTTGCTTTCTGGCTCCGGGGCCGCCTGGAATTGTTTTCCTGCAGGCTGCTTGAACGGACTTCTTTCTTATTCTAATGTGGGTTTCTAGTCTGATAATAAGATATGCTAATGGCGAGTGGGGTTTTAAGCCTTGGATCCCGGCCAGTGAGGTGTGGGAGCCTCCGGGGGAGGAGGCCCCGCCTCCCACCAGCTTCTTAGGGAGCCCTTGACTCGAACGAGCGGAAGAGCCTCCAGTTCACCCCTGGTGACCTCACCCCGGCTCAGGGCAAGCCTCCCTGTCTCCCTGTTTGAGGTGCTAGCCTTGTTTTGACAGAGTAGAAGTGGCT
Organism: Macrotus californicus; assembly: GCA_007922815.1. Classification (NCBI taxonomy): domain Eukaryota; kingdom Metazoa; phylum Chordata; class Mammalia; order Chiroptera; family Phyllostomidae; genus Macrotus; species Macrotus californicus. Next base: position 301,829 of record VMDR010000082.1, on the reverse strand, counting down.
GATCAGCGAGCGAGTGGGCCGTGGGCCAGCCATGTGGGTTTCCCTTAGCTTTGTCACATCTGACACCTGAATTGGGCCGCGTTGCCATTTTTCTTCTGAGAACTGGAGTCAGGCCCCTGGGATATTTTATTTCCTAAGGCCCTGGCGATGGGTACCAGGACTTTTCTGTCCCCAGGGCTCTGCTTGACAACCAGGGCCTGGGAGAGGTGGCCAGGCTGGGAAACCGACTTTGCGGATAGTGTGCGGTGTGGGCCGGCTTGGCCCCGGCCCGTCCGGGGTTCACACTCCGCTGCTGGGGCCAGGTCTCCTGGATCCTTGGCTGTTCGCACAATGGGAGCCCCGTGTTCTGCCACTGCCCTCTGGAGGGGTGACAGAACGGTAATTCAAGCCCCCACACACCCAGGGAACAATCCAGCTACTTACTCAGGATCTTCCACAGGCCCAAGGGCGTCCCTGTTACACGGCCACGGGAAAGGATGTTGGTCTTCAGCCTTTAGAAGGCGAGTTTGCAGGCAGTGTTTGAGAAATTGAGGGGGTGTGTGGTGTGTTCCAGGGAGGGGAAGGTGGGGTCCCATACAGTGGGCGCAGCCTTGGGGCCGTCGGGCGAACACAGACCTTCCGGAACCAGCAGCGGGCGCCTGCAGAGTCAAGGGAGAGAACGGTGGACTGAGTTAGCCTAATTTAAATGAAGATTTGGGGTGTTTTCAGGGGGAAGAAATAGGTAACACCTGCTGAGGGCTTCCGATGTCCCAGGCCCTACGCACACACTTTAAAATCCTCACCAAAACTGTGAGAATTTAAGTCGCTTTTCCAACGTGACGGCTCAGGCAGTAAGTGCTTGAGCTGGAACTCGAACCTGGACCTGCCTGTGCCCACCTTGATCTCCGCGCTGACGTCTCCCAGGAAGCAGAAGTTAGACAAATGGCTGGCCGTCTCACATTTTGGTAGCATGAAGGCAGGAAACTGCAAGCGTGCCTGCCTCCCGTATACCATGATAAAAAAGCTTCAGAAATCTTAAAAATCCATGAAATCTTTTCAGCCTGAAGGGAAGACAGCTGGTATGCACCTTTGTTCCCAGAGGCTGGTTCCCGCACCCTGTCTGCAGGGCAAAAGTGGGTTTACTGGGAAGACTGTGGCTTTGAAGTGGAGATAACCCAGCCCTGTGCACCAGGAAAGGTATTCTGGGCAGATGAGGTCACTGGAATAAGATTCAAATTCTGGGAAAGCAGCAGAGTAAATGTAAGATAAGGTTTCTACCTTCCCTTCCACAACCTCAGAAATGACATACTGGGAGCTTATTCTTATCTGTTTGACGAAAACTGGTACCCCGGAACTCTGCTGTGGCCGGTTAGCCCAACCCTCCTGATCTGGTCGAAAAGGATTCTTTCTACAAAACTGATTCTGTGGTTCTGGATTCTTATAAATCATCCTTTCCTCTCTCTCCCTCTTCCCGCTTCCCCCAGTCTGTGCAGTTTAGGAAAAGCCTGCCCCCTCGCTTCAAAACTTGGAAGCCTCCTCAAGTCTGCAGGCCCGAAATGAAGACAAAGATTTCCATCTCTAGCTGCTCCAAGGTAGCAGGTCCCAAGCCTGCAGGGAGCCACTGCAGAGAAACCTGCTCTCTGGGGGAAAAAGCCAACAGCCTTGATGGCAGCGTCTGCCGCTGACCAGGTGTAAATACCTCCCACTGTGGCTGACCAGTGTCAGAACTGCGCATTACTAAGCTACGGAACAGTCTGGGGGAGCCAGTGAGGGCCACTTGGGCTTACCCTTCTGGAACTGAGCCCACCTGCCCAGCCTCCTCCTGAATGTACGAAATGGTTGGCTGGCCGCTGTTTGCACCCCGTCCGCTTAGCTGAGGGGGAGGAGAGGGGATTTGGGTCTTGTTGAGCCGCCTGTGCTGGCCAGCAAGCACAGACCCACCACACATGAAAATTACCTGGGAGCTTAGACGGTTTTCTGTAAAGACCTTTGCTGCCCCCTTCTCCTGTGGAATCAGAAGTTCTGCGGGAGGGGCTGAGCTGCGGCAGTTAAAAGCTCCCAGGTGGAGTCGCCGTGTCTGTCCGGGGTTGAACTTCACCGGTGTAGGGAAGTGTGTGGGAGAGGAGATTTGGAAAGTGCTGGTGTAAGAAACGTCCGAACCGTGGAACGTTTTTATGAGTTGATTGGAGCCAAAGCAGTGACATTGCCAGGGACCAACGTCTCAGCGCTCTGTGGAGGACATTTGCAGTTCCTTTCACACATGTGGGACTCGGGAGGGGACGTAAGGAAGCTCCCGTGGAGGCCGTGGGCGGCAGCACTCGGGGACTGGGCTACAGGGTCGTTCGCATGAGTATGTGCTCTCTGGAGGGGCGTCGTTCTCCCAGGGGTCTGAGGAAGCGGCATTTCAGAGATGTGAATGAACCCTGAAAGCGGGGCAGGGGGTGGGGAGACATCTGCTAAGGAGAGCTTCTGGTGCTCACTGGGCTCCCCTTTGAGAAAGCAGCCATTTCTGCACGGGGAACGCTCACACAAACCGCCCCTCAGGGAGCAGCTGCCCCGGGCTGCAGCCACATTGTCCTTGCGCCCTCTGAGCTGCCCTCATAGAGGTTTCCCGGGGTCCTGTTTCAACCCACGGGACTGCGGCTTTGTAAGTTTCCTTCTTCACCGCACCCCGAATTGCAGATTCCCGTTGGCGGTGAATTGGCACTGGTGGCCACCGGTTGATAGCGTGTTAACCTAGATACCCAGAAACCAGGGTTGGGGTTTGCCTGAGACCAAGGTCAGCCTTTCTCTAGGCCTGGCGTGTAAGTCCCTCATGACCAGGCCAGTTAGTGACTCCCCCCATGACCTGCCCAGTTAGGAATTTACGTGAGATCAGAGCACCCTGTGAGGTGACACTCTGGCCAGATTTATGACAGAGCTCCTCTTTCGTCCACAGGAGGTGGTAGTTTGGGGCCAGGCGCGGCGGGTCCTGTATTTGACATCAAGAAGTTGGAGCTTTCCCCGGGGGTCCCTGGAAGGGTTTCCAGCAGAAGGCGCTGAGTGAGGACGAGGCAGGCAGAAGAGCCCCCATCTTCCCAGGTGTCAGCTGTGGGTCTCACTCCAGCGGCCCTTTCCCTCCATGGTGCTGGGCACATTACCTGGCGGAAGCCTTGGCTGCATCTGCTGGGCTGGCACGGACAAAGGGCCTGGATGAAGTGAGGGGATGGCTTTGGGTGGCCTTGGCTGATCTTGGGTGACAAAGCAGAGAGCTGGTGTTTAGAGGAGCTTCCCGAGACCCCCAGGCAAGGAAAGGAGGGACTTGACAGCTGAGAACTTGGTGTAAGAGTCCTTGAGCTTGGTGGCACGTGTAAGCTGATTACTTTTTTCTGTGGCATAATTAGCAGTAATGTTACTTTAAAGCAGGAGAGCATTTCTCCAGTGTCATTGAACTTCTGAGCCGTCTTGTTAGCAGATCTGGGACTGGGAAGAGGCACACCAGGCCCCTGGGCTTTACGAAGGGGCTGTGCTCGCGCAGGACTGCCCGGCTGGGCAGGGAAGGGCCGATGGACAGAAGGTGGGCTTGGGCTTGGGGCTCATTCCCTTAGAGTTGATCCCATGAGGGTGGAAGAGCTGAGCGGAGATTTGAGTGTGGACAGCGGGGCCTGGGAGACTGGTCTGGGTCAGCCCCACAGATGGGGTAGGGAAGCCCAGGAGCAAAGGAAGGAAGCCACTGGAGGTGTGTGCCTGAGGCCCAGGAGGAGAAGGTCGGGGGTGGAAGCCCCCCACAGACAGACCTGGGTATCGGATGGTCAGAGACTGGGGACCACGGTCTTGTGATTGTGGTCGTGGGAAGCTTCTAGAACAAAATAGGGAACACAGAGCATAGGCCACAGAGTAGAATATTAGTGATGAAATAAGTAATTGTCCTTTGAGGGTGTCACAACAGGAGGGACCCCAGGTTGGGATGTTGGGGCTGGGGAGGCCTGGTGGGAGTGATAGGGAGTGGACAGCAGGGACTGAGGGAGGGTTCCTTGAGTGGTGGGTGACCCCAGAGAGGGCTGTGAATGGCTGTCATCGGGAGGGACTGGCATGAAGGCTTCCCCAAATGTCTTCTCAGGCTGAACATCTGCCTCTGGTTCCCAGCGGCCTTGGTGGGGGAGTCTGGGTGCCGGGTTGGGGGTACCTCATGTGTCCCTCAGACCCAGTTCCCTATGGCTGCCCTTTCTGGGAGATCTTTCCTGAGCCCCAGGTGAGGAGCTGACCACTGTTTCCATCCTTATCTGCCTGCTGTCCCCCCGGGGGTGCCGCTGGGTGCAGGGTCGCATTTCATTCGGCGGCTGTCCCTTGCTCAGTGCACACAGACAGCAGGTCTCATGAACGACAGGTTGGGGGGGCTGGCCAAGGGTGGCCACGGAGGGTGACAGTTCCCCCAGGACCCCACAGCGACAAGGCCAATGTTCTCTTCCCAGACCCCCTAACAGGTTAAGACTTACAGTGTGTGGCGGACGTAATTTCCGGCCTAGGGGTCCTGATCAGCTGACTCAGCTGCCACGGGGTCTGGCCCCCTTCTCTGCAGTTCAGTGTGTCATTCAGCCGGGCTTACCCAGCTTTGCTTACCTGTTTTACATGATTGCCCTTTCTGAGAGGGACTGAGTTCTTCATGGTTTTAGGACACAAAGAAGTAGATGGGATATCTAACGATGCGCATGCACTGAAACCTTTTAAACCACCGCGGCATCACATGTTGCCTGTGTCCCATGCACAAATGCAGAAGGAAGAGACCATGTTCAGATCGAACTGGAGCTAATCCCTGGAGACGATATGGTCCTTGAAGGTCATTTCTGTCGAGTGTTGGGCCTGGGGCCTGGGACCAGAGCAACTGAGGAGGCTGTGTGGACGGGGTGGGGGGTGCAGAGAGTCGTGTGCTGGGGTCTGGTCTCACTCACTCTCCCTCCCCGTTAGCCCCGCCCCAGACACCCCCCAAAAGCTGTGTTTTTGTTTCCTTTCGTTTCCCTTGTGGTTTCAGAAATCAGCGTTTCAGGGGTGGACAAGGAGGGAAGCCCTGCTCTGCTCTCCGACGGGTTGGCTGCCATTGAAAACTCACCTCTGTGGTGCTGGCGTTTCAGATTCTGCTCACATTTCAGGACTCTGGTGACATGACAGGAGATCGGTCACTTGCTGGACATCTAAAATGAACTCCCTGGAGTCTATTAAGTGTGCTTTTTCTTTTCTTTTATTAGAACCACCGTGATTTCGGGACTGTTCAGTTAGTATACATTCAGAGACAGGCCGGGGATCTGGTTAGTGTGGAACCTTCTGGGCTCCGTGGTCTGGGCTGCGGCCGCCATGAGCTCATTTTCTCCAAGTGGGACCGGGGACTGTCTCCTCGCTCACACGTTTTATTCTTAAGCATTTTAAGAGCCAGAGCAATTCACGTTTCAGGTAATTTGACACTTAGGGAGATGCTAATCTCTCAAATATGGTTGCTGTTGGGGGGGACCTATACACACCTGAAAACTTGAACCCCCCCTTTGAACAGGAGTTTTCTGGGTGTCACGCGTTCGCTGGGCTTCTCGTCCGAGTCCGTGTGCCCGAGTTTCCTGTAAGTGGTTCTTCCTTTTTGGTTAATCAGATAGAAAACAGCCCAGTGTGCGTAACTGCAAGTCATCACATCTGATTCAAGGAAAATCCTTATTGAGAATTGAGTGACTCATCATTTACCGTGTTATGCCAACACCGTGTTTCATGCCCAGGCCATTGTCAGGGACCAGAAGCAGCTGGAACCAAGTTTTCGTGGCTGGACTTGGGGAAGTTCCTTTCGTAGCGGGGTCTCCAGTGGCCCATCCTTAGGAGCTGTCTCATTTCCGGTGACATCAGGGCTTCTTGACACCGCGCACCTGTCTGCATTCGAATCTTTGGCCTCTGTCCCCTTCTGGTTTTGACCTTGGGCAAGTTTTTGGACTTCCTCCAGCCTCAGCTTTCTGATCTGTCAGTGGTGATGGTGCTGCTTACCTGGCCCCCTGGGGCAGGGGATCGACATGTGGAGACAGGGACCCACCACACCACCCCCTGCCTGTCCGGGAGCCCTGCATCACTGTGGCTCCTCTGCCCTGTGTGCGCACTGTAGGTTACCCTTCAGTGCTGAGTGCATGGAGGCTTCTCTTTTTCACGTTGCACCATCTGAATCAGGTAAGGGTGCAGCATGTGGACCCTTTTCGGTGTTCCGCCTGACCTTTAGAGAGTGTACCACGCACACTAGCAGGTGACACACTACATCGGAACTCGGACCCCAGACCGTGCCTGTTTCTCAAAGCCCTGGGAGCAAGAGAGATGTGGGAGCAGCAAGGTGTATCCCAGCCCCAGACCTGGGCTGGAATATAGCTCTGCCTGGTAGCATGGGCGGGGGGCGGCAGCCCCTTGCTGGAGGCTCCGTTTGCAGGGGGGCCTGAGTGGCCCTGACTCCTTGGGGGATGCGGAGTGGGGCAAGAAGCATCCTGCATTCAATCTAAGTACTTCCTAGATCTAGGAAATGTTTGGGGACTAGTTTCTTTGGACTCTTCTTCTTTTCTTTAAACCCTGTCCACTTAAGGTTTTTGTTTTTAAATATTTTATTTATTTATTTTTAGACGGAGGGGAAGGGAGGGAGAAAGAGAGAGAGAAACATCAATGTGTGGTTGCCTCTCACACGGCCCACATCGGGGAACCTGGCCCACAACCCAGGCATGTGCCCTGACTGGGAATCGAACCAGTGACCCTTTGATTTGCAGGCCAGTGCTCAATCCACTGAGCCACACCAGCTGGGGCAGATTTTTTTTTTTAAATTATTCAAGTAATGTTCATTTTGGAAACATTAGAAAATGCAAAGGGAGAAAACGTTCCCATCAGGGAAACTCTGCCACTCAGGATAACCCCTTCGGCCACTGGACAAGTAAATCTAGACTTTCCGAAGACAGCAGGGATGGTAGCGAGCTTCTGACCCGACCTGGCCCGCAGCAACTCTTCAGTTGGTGTTTGCCCGGGGAACACTGTGCTTTCTGCCTCAGGTGCGTGCGGACGTATTTGCAGAGGAATAGGCGCAGATTTGGGCGTTCAGACTTCCTGTCAGGTGTGTGTGTGAGGGGTCCACCCTCTTTAATTTAATAAGTCCTTGTTCCTAGGCAGTTTCCCATTACTGGGGTGTTAGAAATGGGACTGCAGTGACCAACTTGAGGTTACCTTAACACGTCTGGAAGTTTGTCCTTGGAACGATTTTTTTTTGCTTTTGCTTTTATTGTGCTGAAAATGTGCACAGAACTACTTCTGTGAATTGCTGGGTGAATGTATACTCGCGACTCAGGAAAGCACCCTCAAAGGGAGACACGGGGGCAGCTTCTTCATCTCTTGAGTAAAATTCGGTGAACTTGTCCATCAGCCTTAGGCGTGCCGGCACCCTTCCGGGGCGACTCATTTCTGATTGTCCAAACCCTAACATGCCTGGCACTGTGAGTTTTGGGGTGGGGTTGGAAGTGTACCCCTCAGTTTTAGGGTGCACACTGACATTGCCAGTTTCAGGAACAGTAAAATGTGGGGGAGCCTGCTTTCGAACACGAGAAATGGTTCTCCTGAGTGGTCTGCAGGGCCCACGGCCCCGTGGGAAGGCAGGAGTGATTTCCATGTGTTCAGCTTCAAAAATGGCCACTGCGGACTTCCCAGGGTCACGTCGTTACGATCGGCTGTGACAAGATGGACAGCAGCTGATCTGTCACAGGACAATGGCACAGACCTGGTTTTCAGAAGCTCGTGAAGAGGAGCGTGCCCCACGCTGTCCTCGACGATGAGACTGTGATTGCTGTTTCTCACTGCAGGCTGGAGTGCCAGGGCCTCCTCCGTCTGGCAGGAGGGAAAGCTGAATTGTGGCCGCAGACTCTTTGGCCTGTCTCCTGAACGTGGCTCTGCAGGGGGCCCTGGCCGCCGCCTCTGGTCTTGGCACCCACCGTGTCCTGAGTCATCGTCCACCAAGTGGAACCTGAGGCCACCTGCTGGGGGCTGCCGGGAAGCCAGGAGATCTGCTTGCTCACTCTGGTTATTTATTCCGGGGGGCAAGGAGTTGGGGGCCCAATGCTGGGCCCTTGGGTAACTCTTGGGGACACCATCCTGGCCGTCTTCTCCTCCTTCTGATCAGCTCTTGCGTGACCTGAGCTCCTGCATTTCCTCACCCGCGCTGAGCTGCAGTGTGCCAGGTGGGGGGAAGGAGAAACTACCAGAGATGGCCCGGCCCTCACTGCGGAGGTCGGGGTTCATAAGGGAGATGTGAAGGAATTGTGTGGGTGCAGGCAGGGGTCTTGGGGATGGTGACTGATTGGGTAAGTGCAGGGAACCACAAGAGGTGACCGCTCTCTGGGAGCACCTGAGGGAGACGGGGTGGGGCTGGTGGCTGGGTGGACAGGCCGAGGGGGCTGCAGTAAGCTCTGAGCTCTGTCTCAGGGCACCGAGGAGCCTTGATGAAATGTGCCGCAGGATTGGAAAGGGGCCAGGGAGGGGACGGGGCACGCCATACCTCATGCAGGGACCCCTCTTCAGGCTCCTGGGACCCTACTTGATGACTCACAGCGGTGCCTGTCCCTCATGGGCTATTTTGAGACCATCTGATTAAATGGCCCCTTTGTAAAAAACGAGACTTCAGAAATGAAGCTTCCTGTCAGTCATTAAGGGAGTCATACAGCATCTTTCTATTCCAGAAAGGAAAAGGTGTGTGAAGTTGCAGAGATGCCCAGTGAAATGGCATCGGAGGGACCCGGTGACATGGGTCCCTGACTGTCTTTGAGGCTGCCCTCCAGGCCCCAGCACCCGGAGTATCAGGCTGGATGAGTCCCGGCGTCCCTTGTCAGGTGCCGAAACTCCCCAGGCTGGCCCGTGGCTCCCTCTTGACAGCCCCCTCCTGGCCCCATGTGAGCTGCTGAGAGGCTGCTGTGTTTAACCTGCGTGAGCCTGGCGACTCCTGGGTCTGCTTCTGGGGACACTTCAGTACAACCTTCCACTCCAGTGGGACACCCAGCTGTCCTCAACGCGCTCAGAGTAAACCACCACTTCAAGGTGAAAAGGATCAGTTGGCCGAGAGCTAGAAAATGACGTCATAAACAGCGCTGTTTTTGTCATTCATGAAACTGTCAAGAAATTGGCTGCTTGCTCACTGGGGAGTCTGATGGGGATTCTGGGAGGAAGCGGGCCGTTGGACAAGCAGGAAAATGGAGCGAAGAGCAGGGAGTCCCTGGGGGTGGGTGGGCGGGAGGCTACAGGGAACAGGTGAGCCAGGCAGTCCGGGCAGACCGCTGATTTACGGTAGATGATTATAAATTAGGCTCCATGGGAAACCTTGCGTGCGTGGCCTTGAATGCACCCAGCTGTTGGTGACTGTGCTGTGCCCTAGGTTACAGCTGGGAATTGCAGATAGGGGCCCCGGGACGTGGGGTTTGGTACGGATTGATGAGACTGAGCTCATTGATGAACAGTCCTGTTCTTTGCTGTGTGCCATATGGTCCATCTGTTGGGTGGTCATATTTTGGGAGCTGGGTGCACGGTTCCCCACACGCCTGGTTGTGTCATTTTCTCTGGAGCAGCACAAAGTTTTCTTCCTCTATGTCCCTTCCGTGAGACGCTTGGGTCTTTCTGTCCCCTGACAGTTTTGTGTGTATTCAATGTCCCCCGTCCCGAAGGTCACCTTCTCTGATCCTCCTGTATGGTGGCCCTACCTGGGCCATTTTCTTGTGGGCGCACCTTGTGCGGCGCGTAAGCTGTCCTTTTTTCTGGGTTAAAGTGTCCTGTCGAGATACTTCACATCTGCGGCAGTGACGCCTACGGTGGGTTCGACCGCGGCCTCTCCCTCGACGAGCCTGCGTCTCAGGCCCTGTGGGCTTTCTTCCTCCGTGGTTTGGGCTACACCAAGTCAAGGGCTCAGTCTACCCAGCTGTTACCTCTCAGAAAAGGAAACATTCCCGCCGAAATGCCTTGGTGAGGTCAAGAGTGAGTGCAGCGTCAGCACTCACGGGGGCTGCTCCCTGGATGAAGTGGCACTCTCCCCAGTGACGTGCCCCATGTGTCCCATCCCAGTGTCTGAGGGCGCAGCTCGCTCTGAGAAAGTGGCCTTGTGTGCTGTCGAATCTGCTAATCCTGCCGTGCGTTTTTCGTTGCTCTTCACATTGTTGGGTGGTTTGGGTTTTGTGCATTTCATGCCTTGATCTGGGGGTGACTCAGCTGAGAGTCTAGGTCCCATCCCCCCCCCAGTGCTCAGGGCCCCCATCTCTGCATTTGGGAGGCTGCATGTTATTACAGGTACTAACAGGTGCCCGCGGGACTCCATAGTCCCACGATGTCCCGTGGGTGCCAGCATCGGCAGTGAGTGGCATGGCTCTGTGACCCCAGCCTCCTCCTGGGAAGCCGGCCCCCCTTGTTCCCACTCATTCATTCCTTGGTTCCCTGGCAGACACGCACTGGTGCCTTCAGTGCGCTGGGCTCGGTTTGGTCACGGCCTTCGCCCTTTTCCAAGAACTGAGAGTGCCATGTGATCGTGTTTCTTTCTTCCTGGCCTCAGACTCCCACTCCCCCCCTGGTTTCCCAGAGGGAGCCCCACCTCCTGGCCTGGCAGCTTGGACCTGGCAGGCCGGGGTGAGCACTTTCCCTCTGGCCTGCCCCTGTCTGCGTCCTCCAGGCCCGACCCTAAGAGGCCACAGTGTTCCCCCAGTGACGAGTGCACCTGGGCCTTCCCCCTGGGGCCTGCTGCCTGCCTGTTCCCGCTGCAGCTGTGTAGGTGAGGGCTCAGGTGTAGGCTGTGACACCGAGGACTGGCCGGACGTGTCCCTCCTTATGTACGTCACTCCTGAGCTTCAGGGACGTCTCTGTGGGGCTTCTTGTCCACTCCCCACCCCCGTCCTCCCGCATCAGAGTGACAGCGAGGGCTACTTACAGGCGTGCACAGGTTGCACCCCGAGAGAGCCAGTAGGCCTGGGGCCGGAGCCCGAGCATCCCTGATTTTCAAAGCCCCCTAGGTGGCTGTGTCCAGCCAGAGCAAAAACACCAGCTCAGAGGGACCGCGTTGTCTTCAATGGTATCATTCCTGAGAGGGCGTTTTTTCCTAAATGTTTGGTGTGCTTGCATCTGTTAGTGATAGGGTAACGAGTGTTTCTGTGACCGTTCCAAACAGACAAACTGACACCTGGAAGGTGACAGGGGAATTGCTCTGCCCAGCTGGAGCGGGCAGTGTCTCCAGGCTCGTCACTGCTCTCCAAGGAAGCTGGCCTGGACGTGACTTCTTGGCCTTGACCTCTGGGGCTGAGCCCGTCGGCCGGTGGGGCTTTTCTTCTGCAGATGCCAGGTCCTTGCATCTCCTTTTCCGTTTCCCAGCTCTGGGCGGCAATTCCCTCCTGCCACCGTGCACCTCAGGGACCTTGAAAACAGGCACGGCCTGACCATTTTGGGGCACTGACCTCTTTCCCCTTAGATTGTCAAGTGAAAGAATGACAGTGGCCACCACGACAATAGGCGTTGGGTGTGAATCCCGTCCTGAACCATAAACATACAGGTTACATAATAGAGCTGCATCTTACGTCCTGCTGCACGTAATAAGGTCGCATCTGATTGGCTAATTCTTGGTACCAGAATCCCTCTTATGCAGGTGTACACACCAGATTTTTTTAAAAAGTCACTTTGGAGCAAAAAGGGTAGGTATTTATTTTTTATAAATCAGTCAAAATGATACCTATTTTTTTTCAGATAGGCAAAATACATATTTTTTGGTGTGCTGCAGAATTTTAGTAGTGAGTTTCTGTGCCCTGAGATGAGATCGGTTGGAAATCGCTGGCTTTCGGGATTAGGACCCTTTTTGCCACCCTGCAAAGGGGACGGCAGAGGGGATTGCTTGTTTTCTTAAACACTTTACAAATTTCATGAATTTATTTTTAGGGAGCGGGAAAGAGGGAAGGAAGAGGCCCAGGCCAAACGCCCCTGACAGATGGACAGAGAGCGTGGACAAGGGACGGGCAGGCTGCGCAGCCGCCAGAGGGAGGAGCTCTAGCAGGCTGCAGTGGGGGTGGGTGTTGAGGGCACTCTGCCAGGTGAAATGAGCCGGTCACAAAAAGACAAACGCTGTGTGACCCCACTTCTACAAGCTGCCTCGAACAGTCGAATTCACAGAAACGGGAAGCAGAATTGTGGTTACCAGGAGCTACGGCCTGGGGGCGGGGGCGGGACCCGTAAGCCAGGCACATGCGCTGACGAGGAATCGAACCTGCGACCTTTCACTTGGCGGTGGGACGTCCAACCCACTGAGCCATGCGGGTCGGGGCTGGCTGTTCTTTAACCTGCTTGACAGCGGTCTGGAGGGGCACGAGACCCAACCTGAAGCAAGGGAGGTGCGGCGCTGTAGCGGGTCACGAGACCCATCCTCTTCGGGAACTGCACGGAGAGCACAGAAGAGGTTAGGGTTTAGGACCACCCTCTTTTTAAGAAGTTTTATTTATCTATTTTTAATTGTGGTTAAAAAAAAAAACATGTAAGAGGGACCCCTTGGCTGTTGTGAATAGAGCGGATGTGAACGTAGGTGGGCAGCTCTCTCTTTGAGACCCTGTTTTGGATACGGACCTGGAAGTGGGATTGCTGTATCGTACCATAATTCTGCTCTCACTTTTATCTTTGGAACCTCCATACGGTTTTCCACAATGGCCATATCATTTGATGCTCACCAGCAGTGCGCAGGGTTCTGGGTTCTCCAATCTTGCCAACACATGTTCTTTTCTCTTTTTTTTAAGATTTTAATTTATTTTTAGAGGGGAAAGGGAGGGAGAAAGAGGGAGAGAAACATCAATGTGTGGTTGACTCTCACATGGCCCCCACTGGGGACCCTGGCCCACAGCCCAGGCACGTGCCCTGACTGGGAATCGAACCGGCGACCCTTTGGTTTGCAGCCCATGCTCAATCCACTGAGCCACACCGGCCAGGGCTTTCATTTCTGGCTTTGACCAGCCTCATCCCTGCGGCCGAGGCGGCGTTGTCTTGTGACTTGCATTCCCTAGTGGTGAGTGCAGCTGAGCACCTTTCCACCCACTCAGTGGCCTCCCTGCCCTTTTTCCAGGGCATGAGTTTACTTAGGTTTTCTGTGAAGTGTTCTCGACAGTCCTTCTTGACTTTATTGGTTCCAAAGCTGCTTGTGGTAAAAAATGAAAGCTTGGCCGAGTTGTTTTCGATCGCACGGTTCCTCCCGTTTCACACGAGCTTGGGGAGCTTCTTTCTGAACAGACCGTTTAGAAGGGTTTCCTTCCGTGAAATTGGGAGCAAACCTCCTCTGGCCTTGCTCCTGGACAGCTGCCTCCCCCCACCCCCACAAACTGTTCCAAGGGCCCCTGTAGTTCAAGTCCGTGGTCATGAAAACCACGGATAAAACGTGCTTGTTGCCCCACGGATGGGAAATCTCAGAGGGGCCACCCACCCAAGCGACTACAAACCGCCCCTCGAATGTGTTTTCTGATGGTTTACAAGCACTCCGTGCTGATCACAGGTTTAGAAAATAGACCTCGTGGAAGAAACTAAAGACCCTCTGAGCCTCTGGGAGGTGAGGCACGGGGACAGCGTTTCAGAAATGGGGTCCTTCATATTATCCTGCAGCCTGCGGTGTCCCCGGCTGTCCTGGAGGCAGGCCACTGGGACATCACCCATCTGCCTGCCAGGTGCATCGCCATCTTCCCAGAGTTGTTTTCGTCATGGCCCCTGCGTGGACAGTGACGGAGGTCGGAGGTCAGCATCTTTCATCCCACCCCCCCCCACCCACCCCCCCACCCCCCGCACACCCTGGTTTACATACTTCCCGCCCAGTCCTGCCCTCTGAGAGGGGTTGCAGCAGGCACCCCCGCAGGAGCAACAGCTTCCCTGCGGCCCCGGGTCTGGCCGAAGGGCATGAGGGGGCGGCACCAGGGTGGAAGCCGTCCAGCGTCTGGGGAAGGCGTGCATGTACAGACCCTCGGGACAGCCAGCGAGTGCTTTCTCCTGCTTCCCTCAGGCCGTGGGCTGCCCCAGGGCCACGCACCCCTTCTGGAAGCCTGGTTTGGGGGGGCTGTAGGCGGCACTGCTCACATGTAAGCCCATTGCCAGGTGTTTGTCTGGGTCTGGTTTGGCAGATTTGCCTGAACCTTCGAGAAGGAACGTTTTCACCTGTCTCAGCGGCTCAGCTCCTTACCAGCCCTGGGAAAATGGTCACTTCAGGATTCAGAACAGCCTTGAACTTGACCCCACTTTGCTGCCCCTCAAATGCTGCGTTGGGTGGAGCGGGTAGGGTGGGCTGTCCCGTGGACACTCAGCTTGCAGTTTACAGGGTGTCCTGAGTTACAACTCGGGGTGCACTGGGCCCCCTTGGAGCCCAGCAGCTTCTGGAACCTTCAGCAGCACTCAGCCCGAGGCTTCTGCGTTAGTGATGGGCTGGCCCAGCATGGAGCGACAGCAAGGGGTTCATTGCTGGGCACAGCCCCTTGCTGAGGTCCTTCCCCCTCCCCGTGGCTCCCTGCCACTCACAGCAGTTGTCCGGCGCTCTTCAGCTCACAGGAGGGAAGACAGGGAGGGTTAGGGGACTCTGAGCCAGTCAGTGCGCCCACACGGGGGTGCGGGGCCTACTGCGACACGTAGCGATTTGTAACGAGGGTAGTCATAAAACTTACCCCGGTGACAGGGTGTGACATGTGCCCAGCACACCTCTCAGCACTGTCCCTGAGAGCCTCTGAGCCTGGCCCAGCCAGCAGCTGCCTGGGACTTCGCGGGGCTTGGGGACTCAAAGTGGGACGGCGGGTGTGGACGGGGGAACTGAGAGCTTGGCCCTGGTGGCGGCGGCAGCTCTGTGCCGGAGGTGCATGCCAGACGAGGCCTTCGGTTTGGGCTGAGTAGTTCGTTGTCCCAGATTGGAGTCCCTCGGGCCTCTGAGTGATGGGGGCGGTGACAGCTGCTCCTAGGGCAGTGGGTGATCAGTGGGTGTGAGGAGGTGCTGGGCGTGCCTGTGCTGCTGCCCTCTCCCTGCCTAGGTGGGACAGCTTCCACCTGCTGAGGCTGCCACTGCCCGAGGAGCTCAGGCCTCATTCTAGAATCCTACTGGTGAGGTGGGCACCGGGAGCCTCTTCATTTAGCATATGGGGAAACCGAGGCACCGAGCACTTCACCCAAGCTTTGAAGGTCAAAAATGGGACAAAAGTGGTCTGACCTGGAGCACGCCATCCTAACCCCCCTTCTCCACTTGTCTCCCCAAAAGGAACTGGAAAGAGGATGTGTTTCCTCTCCCCCCACCGCCCCACATCCTCAGGTGCCTGCTGCCCTGTGTATTCAGGCCCCACACAGACGCTGAGCTCTCCAAAGGGTGGTGGCTCCGGAGCACGGGGCGCTTGGCTGAGGGTGGTGCCTGGAACCTGTGGGTCTCCTCTGTGTGCCTGAGCCCCCTCAGGTCAAGGGCCATCATCTGATGACCCCTGGGAAGGACACTACAGACTTGAGGGACTTCACCAGGCAACCCATACATCCCTGCAGGGTGGCCACCTTCATCCAGCACCAGCCCACCTGGCCTGGTGCATGCCAGGGACCTGAGCAGGGCTGCTAGTGTTTGGGCTCTCCTAGAAGCTGCCTTTGTAGAAACCCAGGCCAGGGTATCACCTGTCTCATTTACCCAGCACCCCCCTCCCCGGCCCCCACCAGTGTTAACCAGTAGCTTCCGTCTATGCCTTTGGCTTCCATCCTTGTCGGGGAGCCCGGGAGTGGGAGTCTGTGGCTAAGAGGCAGCCCCCCGGTTCACGCAGAGCTGCCGCAGCTAAGCCAGACTCTGTTCCCCGGATGTGTGCTGGGTACTCGCTTTGCTTGTTTTGTTAAAAATGGAAGAGCTTGTGTTCACACCTGGCTGGCAGTGGACTTGGAGAACTCTTTCAGCTGAGAGGGAGGGCGGGGCCTGCAGAAGGGGCTTCATAGACGCCAGGGGGCCGAGGTCAGCATGAACAGCCGCTCCGTGCTGACAGCGGTGCGCCCTTGATAGAGGGGCACTTCCCATCTGTGGCCTTCCTCCCCTGAACCTGTGACACCGTCATGAGGGAAATGTCAGGCACACCCCAACTGAGGGGCTCTCCCAAAGCTCCTGGCCAGTCCCGTCCAAGACTGCCAAGGTCGTCCCGGTCCGGGAGTGTCTGAGAAGCCACCACGGCCGAGAGGAGCGTTGGAGACAGGGCTGCACCTCACGTGGCGTCCCGGGAGGCATCCCGGGGTGGGGAAAGGACGCTGGGGGAGACAATGGCCATGTGGGTGAAGCATGGACATCAGTGACAGTGATAGCGTGCCTGCCTCTCTCATTGGACAGGCGTGCTCTCCCCCTGCGCAACGTTGACTGTGAGGGGGCTGGGAACCCACTCTGCTCTCTCCACACCTTTCGTGGGGTTGTTCTCAGTTTCCTCTGTTCGATGTCTTGGCTCTGGATTTTTGTTCTGTGACTGGCATTAGGTTTGTGTAAAACATCTCATACGTACAATGGGCCTTTTTCACACAACTTTTCTACGAACCTAAGTCTGTTCTGAAGGGAAGAGTGTGTTTAAAAACATGCAGGGACGGCCGGTGGGGGGTGGCAGGGGGTTCACGCCCCCTGCCCTTTGCACCCACGCCCGCTCATGCAGCGACCCTGGCTGGTGTCTGGATCCGGGTGCCCCCTGCCAGGGAGAGGCCCGGGTCCTCCTCACCCCGGCCTGTAGCCGCCCAGTTCCTCAAAGCCCAGCGCCGGGGGCCCAGCCCCCTCCGGGTCAGGCCGGGGCCTGTCTCCTGCCCACAGCGCTTCCTTTGTTCTACCCTGGACCAAACGCTCAGAGGTGAGCTGCTCTCAGGCCAGCGAGGGAGCTGGTTTCCAAACGCAAACACGATCGTCTCTTTGCCAGGTGAACTTGAGATCGGGAACAGAGCGGCGGGGACAATGGGCCCGTTTATAAACTGCTGTGGGACGCTGTGGCCGGCAGTTAGGCTTGGGTTGGGGGCGGGGAGAGGTGTGCGTGGCAGTGGCCCAGCCCTGCCTGTCCTGTTACCCACTCGGGGTTGGGGGGGTCGGTGCGTGGGAAACGGGTGAGACAGTCTCCCCCGAGGATGACTGAATAAAGTAGGTGCAGAGTGGACACGGCCACACTGAGCTGTCTGCCCCTTTGGCCATGTCCTGCTTATGCCACACACGGGGACGGCAGCCATGCAGCCAGCACCGGCACTCAGCAGTCCCCAGGCAAGTCACAGAGTGCACCCATGCACAGCCCCGGGCCCTGTACTCCAGTCAGTGATCTTCGGAGAGAAAGGTGCTCACAGGACCCAGCTCCAGGGGAGCAGACAGACCTGCCTTCGGCCCGCCCAGCCCGTCTCCAATCTGTGTGTACAGGCGTCACCCGGGGTCTGGGTAGAAGGCTGGTTCAGACCCAGTAGGTCTGGGGCAGGGAGCCCTCTGGTCAGCAGAGGTGTGGCCTGGGCTGGCGGTAGGGTGGTCTCTGGGAGACGGGGCTCCTGCTCTGTGCCTTGGGGCCTGGGTCTGAGGTTTCCTCAGGCGTAGAAATCGGGAGATAAGCCTGACTGTGAGTAAAGGGACAAGAGGGCTAGTGGGGGGAGCGGCGGTGTTGGGAGGGGTCCTTGGTGGTCAGCCTCTGCCCACATTGGGACTGGACCTGGAGCTGCTGTATGTGCTTCGTGTGAATTATTCATTCCCCACAGCTGCCGCCTCTTGGAGACGAGCAGGCAGGTCAGGGTGGGAGCCAGGCTCCTGACCTCGGGCTGCCCCGAGACTGCCCGTAGCTCTGCACTTGCAGCTCCTCGCCAGGACAGGTGGCATTTCCCGGGTGAGGTGCTCGCACTTCAGACCAGAGTTTACTTCGCTCTCTGTGCTGGGTGAGCACCATAGGCCTGTGAGCGTCCGGTGTCGCCCTTCTCACGTGACGTGGCCACTTTGGTGTTCAGACTACCCCTGCAGTCACTCATGAGCCCCTTCCCTGCAGTCTGGACTTTCTAGAAAGTTCTTCATGTCGCCACTGTGCTTCACAAGCCCAGGCCTTCTGACCTGGTCCGCAACTGAGACTCACAGCGCCTTTCAGTTAAACCCACAGCATTCCCTGTGAAGCGCTCCAGGTGTGTTTGAGGAAACACACCTCTGGTCCCTTCCTCCGCTCTTCAGGAGGAGCCAGCCATGTGGTGTGGGGGGGGCGGGTTTCTAGAAAAGGCCAGGTTTTCAGGTGCTAGATTTCCAGGGGGTCTTCTTTCCTTTTAAGACCGTGGTGCAGAGAGCAGGGTGCCCGCCATGGCCCGGGGCCGCACAGGGGTTTGTACTTGTCCACATCACTGTGGGCTGTGGACATTGTGCATTTCCTCCATCTCACAAGGCTTGGTCACTCACTCATTCATTCATCAAGCATTGGAGAGCCTGAGACATTGGGGTGTTGGGCGGTGGGCAAAATGCAGGGTCCCAGGCCCTGACCAGCTGCCTGCCGTGGACCCCATAGCCCCCGAGGCTGCCCAGGTGTGCGCCTGGGCACTTGGTGCCTCTGACCGGTGCGGGGAGCTCTGCTTGGCCTCCTCCCCTGCAGCAGGCGTCTCTCCCTCAAGCCCGTGCAGAGATTTCTTCTGTTCCAAAATATTGGCATGACCAAACCCTGGCCACAGCCAAACAGGATGTGGCCTGGGTGGCTCCCAACTTCCAGCCGCCAATGGCTCTTGTTTTCAGATGCCTCGAGAGGGACAAATCGCCCACACGGGGGACTGCGAGGCTTTGGGGGGCAGCGCAGGGCTGATGGGGAGAGGCTGAGGCCTGCCCAGCCCAGCGCCCACGCCCTAATTACAGGGAAGGGAGCCGGCAAGGGGTGGGGCCATTTCTGGGAGCTGTATCCAGTCGGGGAGGAGCCTGGAGTGTGACTCCGGAGCAGAAGGCTGCCAGGTAAAAGCTGGAGGCATGTGAGTTTGGTTCGGCGGGAGCAAGAGAAGGATTTCCAGGTGGGGCCGTGCTTCTAGGTCGGAGCTGTTCTGTTCTTTGTGGGGCGGGGCGGGTGCATGGGAGGTGGAGGCATTTCCCGAGGTCCCACCCTGCGCAGGACACCTGTCCTGACGATTCCATGGGGTAGCAAAGAGCCAAGCCACAGGGTCCCTTAGTCTTGAGCGATGAATAATACTTGAAAATATTTAGAATGAATAGAAAAATCACAAAAACCGTGAGCACCCCTATAGACTTGTTCAGCCACTACCCCAGCCAAGAAGTGGAACTTCACACTTGACTTTGAAGTTCCTGGTGCCTCCGCCCAACCCCATGTCCTTCTCACCTGCCCCCCCCCCAAAATGCGTTTAGTCTGGCGTGTACGAAGCGTTCAGGTGACCCCTGTCTTGAATTGTGTGGCTGTCATTTCCTTCCATTTACTTACGGTTTCCCCTCATAAACGTGTAAACGTGTGACCCTATGCGATGTCACTTGTTTTTTATGTCTGTGATCTCTGTATAAGTAGAACTGTGTCCTGTTTGTGCCTGGCCAGCTCTCCTGTGGCCCCTAAATCTCCCCCACCCTGTAGTCACACCCCGTGGGATTCCTGCCCTGAAAGTGGCCGGCCCGGCAACCTGCTTCTAACGGACAGAAGCCACCAGACGGGAGGGAGGCCACTTCCAGGACTCGATTAGGAGGGTGACTTTCTTCTTGATACCTCATTTTCTGCCTTGCTGGTTGGTCTCCATGGAGCAGGCAGCCACACGGAGAGCCCCAGGCGGCAGGAGCTGAGGCCCCCAGCTGCGGTGTTCTGGGGGGACGCCTGGTCTGAGGGATGTGGTTTCTAATTTCTGCTTTCTGTGTCGTTGGCCATAAACTAGTGCTTACTGGCTCTTCTGCTGTCTCCTGATGCGAAGATCTTTTCCATGGTTCTGGCCCATCTTTTTCTTATTGAATTGTAATTCTTTGAATTTTCTGGAAGAGGGGCCTTTCTTGGCCATGGGCATCGCCAACGCTGCCTCTCAGTGTGTCGCCTGGCCACGTGGGCTTTAAAAATCCAATGAGGCACGTTCTGAACCCTGTCCCGGGGGAGGCTCTGCCGGCTTGTTTTCGAGGTGTTCCCGGTCCTGGTCCGTTGCCTGCTGGTCCTTGGCATCGTGCCTGGGAAATGGGCTCCTGCTTATCCCAATGATTTGACGCTGCCTTCCTGAGGTGGAGCCGGCTCCCTCTGTCCCCGCGCTGTGGCTCGCCCCCTGGTCTGGGAGTGCTTTCCTGTTCAAACTCCGCGGTCTGTCTCTTAGTCACTTTGGAGAATCTGTGAGTCAGCACCGCTCCTTGGGCCCGCCCCTGCTGCCAGCCGCTGCAAGTCTGCGTTTCGTCCCGGGCCCTGGGGGGTGCCGGGTCTGCGAAGGAAGGAATGCGGGGTCTGGAGAGAATGTGGCCAGCCGCTGGGAGCGAGTGCATTCCTGGAGAAAGTTAAAATTAGAAAGAGCGGCTCCGTTTCCTGCTGCTCCGCGGGTTTGGGTTGTTTTCACAAGGATTCTGGCACACGGTTTGGGGATGGAGGTGATCTGTTTCCATGGAGATCTTTGTTGTCGGAGGGCTGTGGCTTTGTTTGTGAATTCCTGCAGAATTAGGCTGGAGAGGAAAAAGAGTATTATTGAAACAACTCCTTTTTACAGCCAGCAAGAAAGATTTTCTTTTTCAAAAAAGCTCTTTAATGAGAAGAGAACCTTGTGGCCAGCACCCCTTTGTTAGTGAACTCGGGGAGGGGAGGGGTGGACATTATCCCCATGGTGGACTCGGCTCCTGATCCCTGCCCACCCCCCCAAGGCCATCTCCCACCTCTCCCCTTGAGACTGCGAGTCTTGGGAAACCCCTCCAAGTGGCACAGTCTGGCAGGGCACCTCAGGGCTCCAGGGTTAGCAGTAAAACTGCAAGACCCCAGGTACATCTGACTACATGGGACGCACATACACTAATAAAAGCGTTGTATCTGAAATTCAGCTGTAACTGGCTGTCCCAGATTTTATCTGGAGACCCACCCCCTGTGGGCTGGTGGCCCTTGTGGGCAGACCTGTGGCTTCACTGGGCCTGTCGGCTTCTGTGTTTGGACACACCCTCATGCTGGCCCTGGGCTGGCTGTCCTCCCCGCCGTGGCAAAGCCTGTCCTTGAGAACATGCTGTGCCCAAGGCAGGCCCTGACCTCCTGGTCGGTCTGATGCAAGGCCCAGGGGCTGGGTGGCACTGGGGAAATGTGAGAGCTCATCAGAGACTCGCCCTTAAGGAGCCGGGGGTCACCCATGGGCCTTGAGGTCACTGATGCTGGTCTGCCCGGAAGTGCTATCCTCCAGTGGGTGTGGGAGAGGTGTCACTACCTGGAGTCCTGGTACATGGGGACTGGGGCTTGAAGGAAGGTCTGAGGAGGCATTCTCTGCAGGAGGGAGCGGGGTGTGTGAGTGTGTAGGGTGAGGGTGGGCAGCTGACCTGGCCAGAGTGAAGGAACTTGGCAGGGGTGCTGAGGAGGCTGGAGGTGGGATAGGGCCAGCGTGGGGAGAGCCCTGAAACGGGCAGGTGGCAGGAGGAGGCAGGCACGTTGTGTTCCTGAGCAGAGAGGGATGCACCAAAGGGGAGTGGGAGAGACGGTGCGCTCGGGGGAGAGATGCACCTGAGACCATGTGGGATGCAGCCGGTGTGCAGACAGGCCACAGGTGCTGGGGACTTTGTTGCGTGTTCAGGAGCCAGGCCCTGCTAATGGAGCAGCTTACTGTGCACTGGGTGCGGGCCTGGGGGCTGGGATACCCCAGTGAATGAGACAGGTGGGTTCCTGCCCCCGGACCACGCAGGTTCACCTGGCAGAGCCACCATGCTGATCGCTTGAGGGGGTTCTGTAGCAATTTCCTGAGTGCCTGCTATGTTCCAGGTGGTCCAGGTGAGCCACCTGCCTTCACGGAGCACTCATTTTGGCAGAAAAGAAGAGGAATGAACAAACGCTAGACAAGGAAAGGTTGGCAGGGACGTGTGAGGCCTAGGTGAGGGGGTGGGGCGTGAGGCGTGCTGGTTTCAGTAGGGAGTGAGGCAGGCTGACCGACATGTCCCCCAGAGACTTACCGTCCTGAGCCCTGAGACCTGTGGCTGTCACTCTGTATGGCAAAGAGGACTTCGAAGATCTTGAGGTGGAGAGATCACCCCGGATCATCCAGATGTCCCCTAAATGTAATACGGTGACAAATGTCATTTTAAAAGCGAGGCAAAAGGTCTTACTACAGAGGAGAAGCCCACGTGGTGATGCAGACCGAGATTAGAACGATGTGCTTTGCAGGGGGAAGGAGGGACCATGAGCCAGGGTCCCGGGTGGTGCCAGAAATGGCAGGTAAACGGATTCCCTGCAGAGCTCACGCCTTGGCTTTGGCGGGTGAAACTGGCTTCAGATCTCAGACCTCCGCCGGGGAGAATAAATTTGTGTTTCAGGTCACCAAGTGGGTGGCAATTTGTTAGAGCAGCCTCGGAAGTGACACAGAGGTCAGGGGGGTTGAGGAGGTGACGTTCCAGCAGAGCCCCTCAGTGTCAGCGACTCCAGCTTGCGAGGCTGGTGGGGCTCCTGCTGCATGAGCTCCGGGCCCAGCCGAGGACTGAGATCCCCGCGGGAGCCGGGAGCTCCGAGGGCCTCCAGCCTGGCCACGAGCCCCAGGGAATTTGTGTATTTTTAACGTAAAAATGTCAGTGGTGGTATAAATACCCTTTGCTTTTCTCCAGATTTAGTTGAGTATAAGCGCATCTAATTGATGGAACAAAATACTTCCTTGGCTTTCTAAATTGGGAGTTTCTTACACAGCCAAAGAGCCCACCGGCTTTGAGTGGAGCTGACCAGGAAAGGAATACTCACATCACGCAGCCGCGTTTGTGTCTCGTGGCCAAAGGCCCAGCGTCCAGTGCTAGTTTCACATGGTCATCTGTTCTGGTCTTGGGACTTTCCCAAGTGCCGGACTGGAGGTGAGGACTTGGGGGCTGGTGTTTTGGGGAGAGGTGGCCTCCTGAACCGATAGGGGGACCTGGGAGAGTGAGGTGGGGGAGGGAGAAAAGCAAAGGCCAGGTGAGTGACTGAGCTCATGGTCACCGTGACTGCTGAGGACCCTCTTAGAATTGTCCCTCTGCAGAACAGGAGGCCTGGGTGCTGTGAGGGGGCACACCGCAGACCCCACGCCCCCCTTGGTGTCTACACCGTGTGGTCTTCACCAAGTCCAGACTTGACGGGGCCCTGGGGTTCCGGAGGGAGGCAGGTGTCTCGGCCCCATCCCATCTGCCTTGGTGATTGTCGGCCACCAGTGAGGCAGCAGGTGCCCAGGAGATCAAGAGGAAGTTCACCTGTGCTGGGGGGTGAGCGGCAGAAACAAACACAAGGGGAGTTGAGCTCCTGTGCGTGGTGTCCTCTCCTGACGCCTGTTGGGAGCCCCGTCTGCCGAGGGACCCCCTCGCCGGGTCCCAGAAGGGAGTCCCTCTCCCTCTTGTCAGCGACCAGCTTTGTATCTCGGTGTCTGTGTGTGCAGCCTGGTCCGCCATCTAGGTGCCTGCTTTTCCTTCCACTCCAGAGAGCGGGGCACACGGGTTTGGTTAGCTCGCCAGTCCCTCTGTCGTTCACGGGGAACAGAGCCCAGGGAGGACACGTGAGATGGTGGAAGGGACGCACCGCGCCAGCCTCGTGTCCCTCAGAGCCAGAAGGACACCAGCCCAGACCGTTGACTCTGTGTTTGTAGTCAGGGGACGGTGGCTGGTGACAAAGGTAGGACCCAGTCAGGATCTGGAGCCATCCGTGACAGGGAGATGGCCCTGGGGGCAAAGGAGAACAGTGGACAGAGCCCGCCTCTCCTGTCCTTTAATAACTACCTGGTCTGCTGTGTTCTGACCAGGACCCAGTTCCACTCCCATTCCAACCTGTGCTGGGAGCTCGGGGAGCCGGGGGAACTGCCTTTCCACGTAGCGGTGTCCTTTGCTCATTGTTGCTGGAGGCAGGGCTGCTTAGTCAGCCACCCCCGTGACCACCAGTAGAAGCGCCTCCCGAAACACGCGCCACGCTGCACCATTGCACAGCTGCCTTTGGATGGCCTTGTTCAAGTCTGCGTTCTTTCATTTAATCAAGAACAACAGGTTTGCTGGAAGACTGCGTCTCTTAAAATATCTTGTTTAAAAAGCAGGATGTTCCCTGAGGTTGGGGGCTGCCTGGCATTTCTGGCTAACATGGCGCTCATCTTGATGAAGAGATTAGAAATGGAGGATTCATTTGGGGGGAATATTTAAAAATACACAACGCCCCTCTTATGACCGTATTCAGGTCTTGGGACTCAGAAAATGTTGGTTCCGCGGCTGTTTCTGACCCAGTGTCCGTGTGTGCTCCGAGGGCGTGGCTGTCTGTCTGTCTGTCTGTCTGAAGAGGGGGTGGCCGCTCTGTGCGGTGCACTGGCGGGAACGCACCAGGGCTAATTTGATGCTCTTATAAAGTCGGTGTTCTGCCCTGTGCTGCACCGCGTTGGCCAGGTTTTCTGAACAGTGATGGTTTCCACCGTCCTGACGGTACGGCAGGCGGAGGCCGAGCTCCACCTTTGCACAGCTCGGCAGGGAGGGGCTCCTGAGGGCCTCAGCCCGGCGTGAGTCAGGTGTGGGAGAGAATTCGGTTCTGCTCAAAAGGCCAATTTGAGCCGCGGTGGGCAACGTTTTTCCTTCTCTTTCCCCCTTCACTGTGGCTAGGGTGAGAGGTTGCCAGGGGAAAGAGTTGACCCCCAGGAAGGAGAACCCAAGAGGTCAGTGGCTGGAGGTCCAGCTCGGGGATAGCTCTCTCCACGAGGACACTCTGAGGAAGGCTTAGCTGGGGATCTGGGAAGAGAGGCACCAGCCCTTGAAGGCCACACGTGTGGAGACCCCGGTGACAGCGCCGATTCACTGTTGCCACCCGGCGCCCGTTGCTGAGGTCATGGCAGTCAGGGGCAGGGCCAGCATTCGAGTCTGTGTTCAGACGGGATTGTTGGGGGGGCTGTTGGCTCTGGGCCTTCTCCCAAGACTCACCCAGAAACTCCCTGCATCTGGTCCAGGCAAGACCTTGACCTCCTTCCTACTCCAGCACACTTGGGAGGCTTTGTAGCTTCGGTCATGGAAGGAGGAAGGAGGAAGTGCAGCATTGGGACCCTGTCCCGCATCCTGCTCCCTCCCTCGGAGACTTCCTGTCTCTCCCAACCTGCTCAGTCGTCCTTTGTTTGCCTTGCACTTGACCATGATTCTGTGTATCAGTCACTGGCACGGGCTTTGCCTACCACACAGGGGTGATCCCGGCTCCCCACTTCTTGATCTCGGACCATCACTGAAGCCGTTGTGCCGTAGTTCTCTCATTTGCTAATGTGCCCATGCCAGTGGTTTCCAGGGTGTGGTCCCGGGACCAACAGCGTCGCCATCACCTGGGAGGGAGTGAGAAATGCACATTCTCAGGCCCCCTGGCCGTCCCCTGGGGGTGGAGACCGGTGCTCTTTCATTGAGCCTCGCAGGCGAGGCATCTGCTCGAGCCCATGTTGAGACCCTCTGCCGGACTCGGCTTTAGGGAGTTTTGTGAGGGCTTCTGCTACGTGTTGGCACTCCGTGCCTGGTCTTGCGTCTGTCGAGGAAGAAAAAGGCAGAGTGCCTGCCCTCGCCGTGACCCACAGGCTGGTGGGAAAGAGAGAAGAGGAAAAAGCCACTCTCGCATGCTATGGGGAACCCTGTTTTCCACTTGAGGAAACTGAGGCCCAGAGCCCAGGTAAGGGACTTAGCACAGATTGCGGAGCTGGTAAAGGGCAGAGCTGACATGAAACCGATGGGGTGACACGGAGTCACCTCAGAAGTCCTGCCTTCCCAGGCCACCTCCCCCCACCTGGACCCCCACATGCACGCAGCTCCCGGACTGCTGCTGTCCCCCGTTCAGCCGTGGGAGAAGGTTCCGGGTCAGAATCAGGAGTCTGAGGATTTCCCCGGGAAGGGCTCCTTCATCAGCTCTTAAGAGGCAATTGGCAGGACCCTGGCCTTGAAGCTCTCACCTGCTGCTGCTGCAGCCCAGAACTGGAGCCGGGGCCGACTGGGGAGTCCTAGAGCACCTGGTCAGTGCGCTGGGGCAGCTCGTCAAAGCCTGGGTGAAGAACGGTATTTTATTTTGTTCTGTTTTTAAAAAGGAAAACAGCCCAATGGATGTTTACCTCCCGGTCTCCCTAACGTTGGGTGGAGGCCATTTCTGGGTGTCGTTTGACAGTGGTGTCTTGTGTGAATGAACAAGTGCACTGGATCCTCCGATTTCTGGTTTAAAACCGAGCGGTGGCACGAGGACCCCGGGCAAGCACTGAGCTCAGAGCCCTGCCACAGTTTCCGCCCCCCTTCCAGGGTGTGACGCGGCCCAGTGCGCCAGGCCGTGCTCGTGATTCACCATTGTCGTCTTTCTGAAACGTTCCACTTGGGTTGTTGTGGAAGCTGCTCCAGCCTCACTTGTGGCTTGTGGCCATTCACTCGTGTAAGGTGAAATGCATAAAAGTTTCTGTGACAGGGCACGGCACACAGGAGGAGGCAATCTTCGGGCCACAGGTGTGGGCGTCCACATACCCAAGAGGGCACAGCTCACACCTGGTGCCTCCCGCCTCACGCACAGAGACAGAAGCCTCGCCCAGGGAGGAGGCGCGGTCAGAAACTCGGCCGCACAGGGACCCAGACCGCTGACCTGATACGTGGCGGGTCCCAGGTAGGGGAGCCCGAAGGTGTGGGGAGGGAAGGGACACACCCACAGTGAAGCCACGGTGGGTGTCTGGTGGGTTGTCTCGGTAAGCCCCTCCCTCTGTGCTCCCTACCGAGTGCGGGAGAGGACAGGCTCTGCCTTATCACCTCTGCAGTCAAATCTGAGCTATGGTGTCACCAGAGAGGTGAGGGAACTGGTTCTGGGTAGGAAATTTCACCACCTGAACCGGGGAGATGCCAGACATTCTCGCTTGGCCTTGTCACCCCTCCTCTTCCCTCCCCCGTGTCACCCCTGCCCCCCCACGTCCCGAAATACTGTTTCCGTGAACTGTTTCCACGGCATTGACTTTGGTAGTGTTAAACATAAGGTCCATCGCCCGTCTACCCGAGTGTCACGTTCCCGATTTTGTGGGTGGGTTGTCTTCAGGTTTTACTGTGAGCCATGAGAAGCTCAGGGTCCGTGGCCAAGCCGTGAAATCCTGGTTCGTCCTGAACGCCACTTTGTACAGGAGCTGATCCTCACCAAGTGTCGGGGCTGGGGGCCCTGTGTGTCGAGGCCAGGAGCGCCTTCCCTCTTGAACTTGGAGCAGGCTCTAGAGACCAGGTCTGACTGGATGAAGTTTATCTTTGGGGCCGTGTCCGCCTCCGCGTCCAGCCACACCTCACACCTTCCTGGCATTTTCCTTCCTGTCCTGTTGCTGCCTCTCACACACCCGCTCCCTCAGCCAGGACTCGGGGGCCCAGCCATGCACCTGTGGGTGCACGTCCATGGCCCTGTGCTGTGCCCGCCGTGGCCTGGCCTCGCTGCCCTGTGTAAGCGGGGTCAGTGTGCTTTTCCTGGACAGTAAAACATTTTCAACTTTGTGGTCCAGGCAGTCCCCATGTCCTCGGATGCACAAAAGGACTGTGGACAGATGTGCACACACAGGTGTGGCCGTGTTCAATTCATACGATAACTTTACTTAAGGGTGCTGTGCTTTGAATTTCCTGTAATTTTCACATCATGAAATACTCTCATTTTGAGTTTCTCCCCGACTATTTAGAAAAGCTAACCCAGTCTTTGTCCCCGGGCCACACGAAGACACGCTGGATTGGATGCATAGGCCAAGGTCCACTTCTAGAGCAGGGCAAGGATTTCCGGGGCCCCACTTTGCCCTCTCATTCTGCTGTGGTGCTCTCGGACATGGGCAGCGGGCGGCGAGAGCCACTCCCTGCCCCGGAGAGACCCCAGCCCTGAAGTGAGCAGAT
Source organism: Macrotus californicus (assembly GCA_007922815.1). Taxonomy (NCBI): domain Eukaryota; kingdom Metazoa; phylum Chordata; class Mammalia; order Chiroptera; family Phyllostomidae; genus Macrotus; species Macrotus californicus. Next base: position 273,922 of record VMDR010000082.1, on the reverse strand, counting down.
GCAGGATGTGGGGGCCCTTCGGCCAAGGGGTCCCTGCATGTCCTTCGTGGTGGCTTGGAAACCTGAGGAATAGGCCTCGCCGTTTCCACTCACCCTAGAGCTGCTCTGCAGTCTCCCTGCCTCCTCCCCTGAAGAACTGTGCTGGGCGGGTGGGTGTATCGGGCCCCTGAGCCCGTGCTGAGGTTGTTGGAACCAAAAACAGAGCTGGGGTGTTTGCTGACACAGGAAACCATGCGGGTCCTGCCCTGAGAGGCTTGGCCCTGCAGCGAGGACCAGCTCCTGGGGCGGGGGCGGGGGCTGACACGGGGCCACTGACAAGTGAGGAGTGTGCAGTGAGCATTTTCACACCTGCCCCTGGCTCAGAACGACCCGGGCATGTTAATGAACCCCTTTCCCCATTTGGTAGCTAGAGTGTGTCAGTTCGCTGGGGCTGCCCTAACAAAGGACCACAGGCTGGGTGGCCTAAACGACAGAGGCTTATGGTCTCGTGGGTGTGCAGGCTGGAAGTCTGAGACGGCGGGTTGGTGGGCTGCTTCCTTCTGGGGCCGGGAGGGGGCTGTTCCAGGCCCTGCTGGCAGTCCCTGGCTTGGATCCCTGCCTTCAAGCTCCCGTGGTATCTCCCTGCGTGAGTGGGCCTCCTGATGTCCCCTTTGTAAGGGCGTCATTCAGGTTGGATTAAGGCCCACCCCAGTGACCTCATTGTAACTCCACTACCTCTAAAGGCTCCGTCTCCAAATAAGGGTGCATTTGGAGGTCCTGGGAGTCCTCATGTGAATTTGGAGGTGGAGTTCTACCTATACCGTAGGAGAAGGGGAAGGAATGGCTGAGTGTCTTGTGGGCGACTGTCCGGGGGTGAGGATTTAGGACAGAGTTGTCATTTGTCTTTGTGTGACTACAGTTTTCTAAGGTCCATGAGCCTCTCCTTGTTGGTTCAGGCCCCGGGCCTTGCAGCCTCCTGGGCAGGATCACCCCTGCATTCGCATCCTCGGCCGCAGCTGTGAACTGTTGTGGTGGCCCCCACTGAGACACCACGCAGCACGCCAGCCAACGCCACTGTCAGTGGACGTGGAGGACATTTGTTTTAGAGACCCCTGCGGGTGCCGGGGCCTGGTCTTCACATGTTGCTTCTCTACAGCACATGGTCCTCGGAGATTTACCCCAAATTTGGTCTAATGATGGCACTGATGTTTCTCGACACACACCCAACCCCCAGTGAGGAAGTTAGGCATCTCGTAGACTTCGGGACTTGAGACTAACTTGGTGAACCCACACGGTGAATGGCAGCTCCTTCGGGAGAAGATTTTCGCCGGGAGATCATGATCTCCTCTCGGAAAAGCTGGCATCAGTGCAAAAACTGGGGTTTTCAGAGCAATAGAGCATGGAGCGGGGGAGGTGGAGATGGGCAGCCAGCCCTGTCCACCGGACCCACCCACCCTGGGCCTCACCCACAAGACTGTTCACAGCCAGAGGGCTCCATGGGTGCCCCTGTCCCTACCCAGAGTCCAGCATGATGTCTTGCTGCCGCTGGGTCAGCCTGGCTGGGCAGCGGTGGGTCCGCCCATCATGTGGGGGGTATGGGTGTGAGTTCGCCTGACCCCCCGCCCGGGGCCCTGCCAGGGGTCCCATGAGGAAGCACAGCTCAGCTTCAGTCCTGGGTTGTAGGAGAGCTGTCTCCCCACCAGCCCTGGAAGGAACCAGTGATGAGCCCCTGAAAGCCTGCAGGACCTGACCCCAGACACTCAGGGTGCTTCAGGCAGCGGTGAACAAGGGTGCTGGAGAGGAGTTGCCCTTGGTGAAGGGAGAGGCCTGGCAGCCCTGGGAGCGCAGATGGGTGGCCGCTGCCTCCTGTTTTGTTCCTGGGGTGGGGCGAGCGCGCCAGAGGATGCTCCCAGCACCAGGAGCTGGTGCTCTTTGTGGGAGGGGCTCGGTGGTCTCCCCTCCTCTGTGAGGGGCCCAGCAGGATAGGCACTGTCACCCCAGCCCAGGTGTGGGCGGGGGTGGAGTAGACCGGAAAGGAGGCCCCCAGTTCTCAGGCTGGTGAACTGACTTTGGAGGAGTCACTTTGAAAAGTCAGAAGGGGGGAAAAAACGCACATATTCACTGTCAAACAAATGGGAAAAACTGAAGCCTGGGCATTCAGAAAACACCCACAAATCCACTCCCTAGAGGCCCCTTCTGTTCACAGTTTCACTTCCTCTGGTGCGTTTTCAGTTCCTTTTCCCGCTTTTTTCGCGGTGAGGTTCTCAACCGTTCTGCCCTGACAGAAATCCTGGGACCTCCACAAGCACTTGGATGCATGTGCCAAAGCTGGCGGGACCTTCTGAGTCTCCTGCAGACCTGCGAGCAGCCCGGCAGCTGTGTCCAAAGTAAACCCGATGGGTGGACAATGGTGCCTGTGCCCTGTGTCTTGAGTATCCTGCCCCCAGCCCCCATTTTCCTGCCTCCTTTGGGACCCCATCTTTTGTCGTGCTGGGATGTGATGTTTCCTCGCGTGGAGTCCCCTGGCTGGGATGTAGCCCTTCCCCTCTACGTGAGGGATCTCTCGCATCGCCATACCTTTGGGAGGTCTGCGTGGACTGTGGGGATGAACTGTATCCATGCAAGATGGTCTCGCCTGCTGGACAGTTTCCTTCCCCTGCCCGCCTCCCGCCTTTCTGTGCATCTGGGATTCATTTTACTGTTGACGCCCCCAGGGAAACGGTGGCCTGGAAACCAGCCAGCTGTCCCAGCATCACGAGGGAGCATCCTGGCCTTCTCGTGATGCTCGTTTTAATTGCATGTGAAATATTTACATGGAAGAGGGGCGATCATGGGCTGTGCTGGTGGAGGGGACACCCCTGTTACAGGCCCGGTGGCCTTGATGTAGGGAAGGTGCCCAGAGCAGAATTTCCGCCTCCTGTTTCCCAGCCTGACCAGGCCTGGGGTCCTCACCAGCCCAGAGCCCCTCTGTGACCCTGTGCAGAACGTCAGCCCCAATGCAGGGACTTTAGCGGTGACTCGCAGGGTGGGTGACCTTCACTGCTGCTTCTCTCTTGTCATTGTCAAACTTGTCTAGGGAATCCGTCACAAACATGGACTCTGTATTATCACGTTAGTCCCCTGTGACTTGAACCAGCTGCTCAAGACCCCACCCTGTGGGGAGGAAGCCCTGCTGCCAGAAGGTGGCAGGGACATGTATTTAGGGCCCAGCCGATGAGACTCTTCTACTGAGCCAACACCACCAGTGTCTGCAGTGGAAGGAACAGCAGGTGGGGGGCGGTGCACCCCTGGGGAAGAAGTGACAGAAAAAGCCCTCATCTCTGACTGGGCTTCCTGGGTAGTGGACAGTCATGGTGCCGGAGGTCTGCGGGGACCCACAGGGATAACACTGCAAAGGAGGGGTCTCAGCGAAGCCCTTGGAGATCAGGAGCTTCCGCCCTGGAGGCCCGTCCTTGAGCGTTCTCAGTGGCTGGGAGCGGATGAGGGTCCTTCCGCCTTTTCACCCTGCGTGGGGTCCCAGGGGGCCAGTCCTAGGACGGGGCCCTGCAGGTAGGATGGAATGGGCACGTGGCACCACCTCGCCGTGTCCACCCCACTCTCCCTGCCCACGTGAGTGCAGCTGCCCTGGGTGTGGGCGAGCCTTGCGGGGAAAGCAGATACACGGGGTTTGAAGCTGAGCGAGCCTGAATCTTAGTCCCGGTTCCCTTATTGTCTTGCAGCGGCCCCCTTCTTTCTGGGATGGAAGGCCAGGTCCTGGGACGCCGCCTGTGACGCCAGGAGCTGGTGGCCTGTGGCAGGTGAGCGATGCGCACAGGGTGTCTGAGTGATTCGCCGTACTTGGGCCTGCGCGTGGCGGCGGCTGCTGTGTCCTGATTGAGGTGCACAGGTGTGTGTGGGGAGGCGAGCCCCATGCACGTGCAGAGCAGCGCAGCGGGGAGAAGCAGCTTCCAGAAGCTTCCGGTGGCCCCTGACCAATCTCCCTCACAGCCCAGCTTCATGGGAAGGTCAGATGTCACCGGTGTGCCTGGCACCACAATGTTCCCCAAACAGTCCCTCATTTCTGTTTCCTTTCTGCTGCTTCCCCCTCCGTGGCCGCCCCTGGAATGTTCTCGCTCTACCCAGAACCAGACGGAGCACAGGTTGGCCGTCCTGTTGTGTTTGCACAAAGGACTATTCTTACAACGTAAGAGGTCATGAGCTCCCAAACAGTGGCCAGCAGTGACGAGGGAGATGGGACTTGAGGGAGCTCCAGGTGGCCCTGCTGGTCCAGGTCACCCCCACCGGGCCCTGGGACAGCGTCTGTCCTCGGAGTACAATAGCAGAAAATGTTAAACGGAAGCACCATTGGTGCTCCTGAGGAGCACCTGGAGGCGGTTGGCACCCGCCGCAGAAAGGGAAGAGTAAATGATATCCTGGTAGAATGTTCTCGGCCATTCTCTTGGCTGCTCTTGCTATTCTCTGGCAATGGAAGGAAACTGCCTTTTGTAAAGTCAGTTACACCAGATCACCTCCATCATGGGTTGCAGCCTTCCTGTGTTTAAAAACAATGACAAAGAGCCCTTCCTCCCAGCGACAGGACAGTGGGCAGAATTGGTGGGCAGAATTAAAATGGACATTTGCATGAGGCTGGGTAGTGGGGAGACCTCAGAGCGAGCAGCCCCGGGGCTGCTTCCTGGAGGCTCACGTTTGAGCAATAAAAGCCACTCCAAAGCGAGTGGGAATCGCTGGAACTATTTCAGGTTCTCTCTTCACACATCCCTCTGCTCAGGAGTGGGGTGGGGGGGAGAAGATTGGATCTGGTCCCAACTTTCTCCACAGCTTTGTTCGACTGGATCCGCCTGTGCTTTAGGACGGAAAGAATGTTCAGGATGTCTTCAGGGTGGGACCTGGGGGCTTTGAGTAGGGAAGTGAAGAATTCGGGGGGCGGGGGACGGGTTCTGGTTCCAGGGCCAGTCCCCAGCGCTCTGAGGTCCCGCAGACTTAAAATACTTCTGCCCTGGACGCCGCCTGCGGCAGGTCTTGCCTTATAAGTGCAGCCCCCTGCCTGGGGAGGCGGCGGTCTGTCGGTCTGTTTGGGTGGTGGTGAAACCCGGAGAAAGGCATCCACATTCCTAGCATTCTTTGGGCCTGGCGTTGGCCAGAGCGCTGGGGGTTTTGAAATCAAACACAAGTATGCAGCCTGGTGCTTCTCTGTAGATAAACCTGAGAGATACCAGGGGCTGTGGTCTGACCCCGCTCGCCCAGAGCAGGCCCTCCCCTGGGCTAGACAGAGGGAGATTCATGGGGGCCCTGCCTGGGGCCCCTCCCTGGCTCCAGCAGTTCCCTGGGTGTCATTTATGTGGTTTGCTTTTCCTGGCACTGAGCCAGACTTAGGAGAGCAGCAAGATTTCTGGGAAGAGAAAACAGGAGGGAGAGGGGCGGGCCTGGCCGTCTGGAGATGAGCCAAAGCTGCCTCCATCTCCATCCTGGCATAAGGGACTTCTGGGAGTCTGGAGAGGGAGGTGCACACTTACCTGCCTGGGGATGGCGGAGTGGACCTGTGTCCCAGCATCTAAAGTGACCATCACTGGCTGTGGCAAAACCGGCATCTTGACACATTCGACCACATTTTGTGGGTTCCCCCCCACCAGAAACATAACTGCGTGTTTTCTCTGCTTCTTAATATTCAAGATCTGGTTTGTCTCAAGTTCAATGTGAGATGGAGCTTCCCAGGGTTTCAGTTTCTATGGAGTTTTGCCAGTGCCTACTTTTGTGATTTGCATGTTATTCCTGCAGCTCAGAGTCAGGATCCTTAACCTGTTAGTGATATGCTGTTGATCACGGTCAGGAGGAGTCTATCAGGCACCCATGGGCGCTGCTGCTCAAGGTGATGGGCCGAGTGAGGGAGCAGGAAGGAGCGGACCCCAGTGCCCTCCACATTAAGACCAGTGTGAATGGCTGCCATAACTGGAAGTGACAGAACTCAGCCCGACAGCACGCTCCCCTGCGATGTCAGCCAAGGCCAGAGCTTGGTGGAGGCGGCGGTCCAGCTTGGCCTCACAGCTGTCCAGCTCAGGATGCTTCAGCTGAGCGCCCTCTGCATGCCGTGCCTGCTGTAGCCCAGGGCACTGTGCGTCCTGCCCTCTTTACAGATAGGAAAGGAGGCTCTCAGAGTTCAGGATCGGGGGGCTGTTACTGATGAGAAGCAAAGACCAGGCCTGCAGCCCACGTTTGTGAGCCCCAAGGTGCTCCTTTCTCACTGCCTCCCTTACCCAGCACCTGGGAGGGCACAGGAGCTCCACGGGCAGTGAACCCAACGCCAGCACAGGTGACATTCGAGCCCCACATGTGAGCCTCACAGCTAATTTCTGGAGTAAAAGCCAACAGGTGAAATTAATTTCTTTTCTCTTAGGACGGTACACTGACTTGAACGTCAAGGATATACTTAAGAAATGAGTAGGGTGATCTCAAAGGGTGAAGCCCTTCAGCTTCCTGGACTCGTCCACTCTCCGAGGGGGTGGCCAGGCAGACACCCTCTGTCTGGACCGCTTGGAGAATCACTGACAAACGTTTGTTCTCCTGGGGTAATTTTTCAGACTGGGGATCTCCAAACATTCCTGATTGTGCGAATTTCATGTAATACCTAATGAATCATTCTGTAGTGTACCCCGTGGGCACTTCGTGCGTTCACAGCCCCGTGTAGCCATCGCCATCTCGGGGTTCTCCGTCCTCGTCACCTCAGGGGAACGCCCACATCCGTTCACACATGACCCTTGCAGAGCCCTCTTCCCTCCTTCCTTGGCGTCACCTTTAGGTTTGACTAGGGCTCCGGTCTGTTTGTTGGGGTGATCCCAGCTTTCAGACGTTCCTGGGTCAGAGCGCCTTCAGCCAGCGCCCTTGACGTCAAGCCATCCAGGCCTGCGTGGACGTCCCTGGCCAGGTGACCGAGAAGCACTGGTTCCGCACCTGCCGAGGCCTGCGTGGGCCCCTTTGGGACGTCCAAACCTGTATTGAACTTGGACAAAATCTTATTGGAGCCAAAGGACGTGCCTGGAAGCACGATCTCAACAGACTGAGCAAAGCGCTTCTTGAGAAGGACAGTTCGCAGCTTCTTTCATACATTTGGGATTAAAGAAGGGCCCTAAGGAAGGTTACCTGGAGGTGGGGAGAAAGCAAGGTAAGTCTGAATTACGGGAGAGTTAGGATGACGAAAGATTCTGAGCTCCATCTCGAGGGTGGTTGTGGCTTATTTCAACGACACGTTCGCCTGGATGCACGAAACAGTGGACAACGCCTGCTTCGGGCAAAGGTAAACCCTTCAGAAGTCGTGGGCTGGGGGTGTGACTGCCCACCAGGACCCACAGGTTAGGAATTTATGGTGGATTGCACTGCAGAACGCTTTGTGGTCCACAGGTCCAACCACCCCAGGTCCGGGGCAGGGGAACCCCACAGCCCTGCATGGACCCAATGCATTACTCAGCCCTTTTCAAAACCGTGGCATTAAAACCCCTGCATGTGGCTGCTTTAATAATAAAGGGCCCCCACTGAATGCGTGAGGTCACCAGCCTTGAAGTGAGGCCTGGGGCAGGTGGACAGACTAGAAACCTGAGCCGGGGCCCCCAGCCCCCCAGCCACACGCCACACGCCAGGCTAAAAGTGGCGTGGCATTTGCGTCCCTCAGAGCCTGGTGTTTGGGCCTCAGAGCTAGCCTTGCTGCCTTTCATGCTTCTTAAAGCAGGCTGCGTCGTGAAAGACACGGGGACATTTTTAACATACTTGGGGCCTTGGAGATAAAAGGTGCCAACGGAGAAAGAGTCTGCCATTGTTTATTTTAGGAGCCTTCCAGTCTCTGACTGAAACCTGCTCAGACTCACAAAGAAATCTCCAGTCTAATCAGAAAGCCCGGGTTTCCTGTCCCTGGGGCTGGCGTTTCCCCCTTTTGTTGGTTCGCTTTGTACCGGCCGCTCTGCAGGGCGGGCCCAGGCACGGCCTTTCGGTCCTGGGGCTGACCGACGGCTTTGTGCGCAGCTCACAGTTTCGATCCTGTTTTTCAATGACGCCCACGTGGCATAAATTCATTTCCTTGGCCCTCAGTTTCCTCATCTCTAGAAACAGAGCCTCAGAAGGTTCTTGGAGATAAAAGAAATTTGCTAGGTGCTCAGACTTGCTCCAGAGGAAACGTGGGAGGGTGGCCGGAGAGATCCAGAGACCGAGCACAGTAGGTCGCAGATAGCCTGGGCGCCAGAACTGAGAAATGAAGCTGCTCTCCCAGAGGTGTGCTTCTCCCGGTCACCCGGTGCCCCGCGGCTCACCCAGCACACACCTGGCCCGGGAGCAGCCCCCCAGCCAAGCACTGCAGTCCTGGACCGCTTTTGCCTTTCAGCCGGTAGGCTGTGGATCTGTGTCCGTTGCTGGCCCATTGGAGGAGAGGGCAGGGCCGTGGGGGTGTCCAGGCCACGCAGGCACCTCTGGACCAGGAGGTCATGGCCATTGGTTCTCCCAGGAAAGGGAGGTTGTGACGTGCTTAGTCCTCACCTGGGCTTATGTGAAAGCTTCCCATCCCTCCTCCCTCCCCCCTTCCTCCCTCTCTTTTTCCCTCCTTGTCTCTGGCTTTGCCACAGCCCCACTCCCCTGGGCCCGCCATGTAGCCTCTCTGGGACCCCTTTCTCAAGTCATCATCGAGAGTCCCCAACATTAGTCCAGCGGCTTCTTTGTGAACATGTAGTTAGTGTGTCCCCGGGGTGGCCCTGCCCTGACACTTTGGTTCCTGCCATTTCTCAAGCACATTGCCCTCTTGCCCCCAGGTCGCCCCAGGGGTCCCAAAGGTCCAAAGAGGGATTAACCTGACCTGCTGGCCAGAGTGCCTTACTCTGGGCCCCTCCTTCCAGGTGGTGAGCAGCTGGCCCCAGGGAGAGCCGAGCTGGACTGACCCGGGCCTTCTGGCATGCGTGCTCTGACATCTGTAGGGTGGATGGCCAGCCAAGATGCTGCTGTACCCACTGGGGGACACAGGGCCTGGAGTCACATGTGAGGTGTGCACCCAGTACCTCCCTGCACCCTGCTCAGGGGTGGGGAGGGGCTTGAAAGGCTGCCGAGCCAAGCTTTGCATTTGGCAGAGGAAGCAGCCGAGCCAAGCTTTGCATTTGGCAGAGGAAGCAGACTTAGCTGTTGGCTGTCCGAGGTCGCAGAGTGTCTTTCTATTGCCACCTGCCATCCGCCGTCCACCAGACCCGGGTCGGCCCCCTCTGCCGTGCCGGGAGGGGCTGCCCAGCTGTGCCTGTATGGTCGGGCCTTCGCCCTGGCTCCTTATGCATGGGGTACCTTTCCCTCTCCTGCCCTCCATCCGGCTCCGGCAGCCCTGGACTTTGCACTCAGTAAACTCGGCTCAAGTCTTCGTCCTTCCCTGCCGTGGCCCATAAATCCTGCCTACACTTTCTGTGCCTACAGATGGTCTGGGTGTGCGTATCCCTTCCCCTCTGCCTGCAGGTTCTGCTGAAATTTAAGCAAAGTTCATCAGGGCTCTGGGTTGGCCTGGGATGTCCTGTGATGAGAATAGTGGTCCGGAGCCTGGTTTGTCAAACGTAATTTTTTTTAATTGATTTTTTAGAGGGAGAAAGAAAGGGGGTGGGGGTGGAGAGAGAGAAGCATCCATTTGTTGTTCCATTTATCCATGCATTCATCGGTTGATTTTTTTTATATGTGCCCTGACCGGGGATCGAACCCACATCCTTGGGGTATCGGGATGATGCTCTAACCAGCTGAGCTACCCAGTCAGGGCAAGCATAATTTTTATCCACAACAGAAGAAGTATGTTTACCTCCATGGGCTCTTAGCAGCAAGCCTTACAGGTGTGGGTGGTTTTCGAAAGACAGAGCCCCTCGCCCTGACCCCATTTCTCTGCGGGTCTGTACCTTCCACAACGTTCGCGGCCCCCGACGTGGAGGAAGGCCCCTGGCCTGCTGGGAGACGGGTGACTCGGAACTGAGTTAGTCTGGGGCAGCCCGGACGGAGTGACCGAGCATCTCCCCGTGGCTGGGGTGCTCAGCTCACACCACGACTAAACTCAACAGCCACCGGTTAAAGCTTTATTTCCTTCATCTGCTCAGTATTTTTGTTTTCTCGTTCCACCCAGAGACTGCTTGCTCATTTCCAGAGTGGGGCAGACCTGGCTCACGAGAATGATCTTGGGGTTTTGTTGCACTTGGACCTACTCTGAGTGAAACCTGAAAAGCCAAGGGGCCCACCAGGTGGTTTGTGGAAACCCAGGGCCCAGGTGACTCCCGGGCCACCTGTGGGTGGTGACTGGAAACGGGTCCTTCGGAACAGTGTGGACTGCACGGCATTTGGGTCTCGCTGTGGCACTTGAGGTTCCAAAACACTTTACCACCGAAGGGAGAGCTGCGCGCAGCCACTGGCGAGCGCGGACTGGCTCCTGTCTGCGCGGGTTTACCTGTTCTGGATGCTTCTTGTGAGTGGCACCATCCTGTCCCATCACCAGGGCTCACCCCTACTATGGCGCGTCTCAGAATCGCCTCAGTTCTGTGGGGATGCTCCTCCGGGAGGCGGCCCATGTTGTGCCGGCCGTTCCAGCCCCTGGCTCCTGCAAGCAGTGCGGTGGTGTTGTGTTGTTTCGGTGTCCTGTTTCATCCTAGGAGCTCTTGGAGAGACCCCTAGCTTTTGACTCCTGCTCCATTCCCCACCCCCCGTGCCTGTCCCCAGTATTTTCTAACTCTTCAAGAGCCAGTGTTGCCGTGCTGTTGAAATCCCCCGCGGCATGGGCCGGTGTGGATCGCCGCCACACAGAGGCCGGTTTGCTGTTGTCCCTGTGGGTTCATTCAGCTGTGTGTTGACACAGCAATGCCAGGAACAGCAAGTGACCGCGGAAGGCGCTGAGGGGGTGTTGACAGCAGACCTACCAGGTGTTTCTGCAGGTGGGGTCCCCGTCACCTGCATCAGGACCACACACACGGGAGGTTTGTTTTGAGAAAAAAGGCTTCTGGGCGTCCTCTGTGCTGTCTGCCGTCAGTCTGTCCCTCTGTCCCTCCTAGCCTGTCCTTCCCTGCTGCGGGGAGATCTGGGTGCAAGGCCCTCCTGGTAGGACTGGCCACAGAGAGGACGGGGGGTGAAAGCAGGCTGGCCTCTCCCTGCAGCGTAGCCTGGCGCCCTTTCCGCTTCCCTTGAATGAGGGACCCTGTCTCCCCAGGTTCCACTAACTGCTGCCCCTTCCCCTCACCCCTGTTGTCCTGCACCCCGCCCCCCCACTTCTCTGTAAATTGTCCCTTTATTACACTTTTGGAAAGTGATGCTAATCCGAGTGCATGGGCCTTTTCCAGTCATGAGTGACGGTGCAGCCTGTCCCTACCTGGTGACAATGCCACTGCGGGGCCAGGAGCCTTCACCCCGGGGACCTTGAGCTCCTCCGAGCCAGGGGCCACCGGCCCAGTCGGTCCCTGACATTCCCTGCTCCTTTGTGTCCACAGCCTGGACTGACCTTTCTTGTCCCGCCTCTGCCTTTTGGAGCATTCCATCAGAGGAAGCAACGTCTCCCGAGCCTCCCTGACTCCAGAGTCTGCAGGTGAAACACGTCTTCCTGGAGCGGGAAGGGACAGGACAGACGGAGCCTGTTGGCTTTGGGAGGGCGACCCACCTTGGGGTCCCCTTGCACCCAGCCTCTTAGCTTCCTTCCAGGGCTTGGAATCCCATGGCTGTGTCCTCCTCACCCCTTGGTCTGTGTCCCGGGGGGTGGGGTGCAGTGCCCAGCGCTGGCTGCACCCCTGCAGCTGCTCACACCCAGCCCTCTGGCTCCAGCCTCTAATCCTGTTCTGGGCTGCAGGCGGGCGAGGGGAAACCTGAGAAAGCTGCCCCTCCAGACTCAGTACGCCCTGGGAGGGAGACAGCAGGTGGCAGGTGGGAGCCCAGCAGGTGGGTGTCCCATGTCTTTTCTTGCCTTGTTGCAGCAGGGTCTCCCCTCCGTTCCTCCTTCCCCACCTTCCTTCCGTCCTTCCTGCCTGCCTGCCTTCCTAGGGGATGGACATGTTTGCGTTCAGAAAATCTCAGGGGGGCCAGTTGCTTCCTTCCTTCAGGGTATAGTACCTAAATTCATGGGTTTTGGTTAAAATGGATCAGTCGGGAAACCTGTGGAGCCACGTGTTTATAGGAAGCATATTCCTGTTCAGTTGTAACAGATTTTAGCTGTTACAAAGACATCCCAGAGGAGGAAGCAGGGAGGGCAGCCAGGACATCAGGGACTTGGAGCCGCCATCTCTAAACTCTGGGTCCACCTCACTCCACCTTGCCACCTGGCTGTCGGCCTGAGGGCCTGCAGGCTAGCATCCAGGCAGGCCTGAGCACCCCATCCCCAGCCGAGGATGGTGGGGCTGGTCTGCACTGCCTGTTGTAGGTGAGGTGTTATTGGAGCCCAGTCGGACCCCATGCCGGCTGCGGTTGTGGCTGCGTCTGCCTTTCGAAGGTGGGGCCGGCTGGTTCCAGAAGAGGCCAAACGGCCTGCAAAGCCTCAAATAGTCACTGGCTGGCCCTGTGGTGTCAGCAGGGGACATGGGGCAGTGTCTGGAGAACATCTTCGCTCATCACGACCAGTTCGGGGGTGCTGCTGGCACCTGGGGGGGTCGAAGCTGGGGTCCCATTCTTTGATGGGACTAAACATACAGACTGTGCAGTTCGGGGGTGGGGAGACCGTGGGGTGACGGAACAGATGGCAGATTGGCAGCTGAGTGGATTTTTATTTGGCAAATAGTGAGGGCTTAGAGGGCCCTGGGGAGGGCCGAGACCTCACAGGTGGGGTAAGTTTGGTTGGTCCCAGCGGAGGCCGGGGGGGCGGGGGATGTCTCGGACCACCGTCTGCACTGAGGCCGGGAAATGGGGCCTGGGTCCTCAATGGAGGGACCACTGTGGATTCGTGGGGGGGAGGTGGGGGGGAGTGGGTCCCACAGTGGGTCCTACCTACGCACTGATTCTCTGTCCCGTCTGCGAATGAGAACATCCTGAGAACTTTTTAAAAGTAGAGGTGCTGCTTAGAAGCTTCCCCAGGTGGTTCCAGCAGAAGCAGGGCTGAGGAGCTGTTCACTGGAAGCCTCTGGGGCATGGGCTTGCCAGCACGGCTGGGAGGTGGAGACAGACCTGACCTTGACCCAGGAACGGGAGGGAAAGGAGCTGGAGAGACAGCAGTGTGCCAGTCAGGGGCTCAGACTTAGAGGCTGAACTACACAGCGGAGCTGGTGGTACCCACACCTTGAAGAGGTCAAGAGTGGTGTCGTCCCCATGGCACAGACAAGGACATGGAAGCGCCAAGAAGCTGAGTGACGTGTGCGTCTGAGGCACTTTGAGTTTGGGACAGAGCGACATTGTTCATGGAGCGGTGAGCGGGGGTCGTCCAGGCGCGGAGGGGCGACTCTGGTCTGGGTCGGTGTGGGCTGCTCCCAGCAGAAACGCAGAGACTGCGGTGTGTCTGGGCCACGCCCGTCTGAGCACACGGCTGTGGGGACCCAGAGTGGGGCCTGCACGTCCTCCTTCTTCGAGGGGACGACGAAGCGGGTGGCCCTTCAACGTGTGCCACGTGCTCGCCTCATCTGGCAGGTCAGACCATCCTCTGGGCTCAGGTGCTGGCAGCAGAGGCCCAGACAGGTTAAGTAGCACGTCCAGGAGTGCACAGCTGGCCGTGGCCCTCCGATCTGACTGCAAAACGCTGCGTCTCCTTCTTTGGGCCGTGTCATCTCCCCGGCTTCGTCCCCACTGCAGTCCAAGGAAGAGGGCTTCAGTGATATGTTAATAGTAATTTACTGAGGATCAGGTGAGGAAATGGAGGACCGTGCCGGAAGACCATGCCAAGCCTCGGGGACCAGGGCTGGGCCTTCCCGGGCCCAGGCGGTGGGGCTGGAGGCAGGAGGCTGAGTGGGCGGGGCCGCTGTGTCTTCATCCCAGTGGGGGCTTGAGGACACAACGACCCACTTATCCCCCAGGCTGCAGAGAGGCTCGGCCCATGGGGAGAAACGGCCTTTTCTTTGCTGGTCCGTTTCCAGAATCATTGGCTCTTGATGAATCCGTAAATGTGACATTCCGTTTGTCTGAGAAGACATGTTAAAATGCTCAATGCCGGTCATGGGCTGTCTGGCCCCTGCTGTGTGGCCTCCCAGCCTGGGCTGCCCCTCATGTCCACCCCAAGGCCAGCCCTCTCTCTCCTCCCTGGCAGAAGGGCCCACCGTGTCCCCGCTGCCATCAAGCAGGAACCTTGTGTCTGGAGCTCTGAGTCTGTGCAGAGCCCCAGCACCTCCCCAGCCCGTCTCTCACCTCGGGTTCCTTCAGCTGCTGGGATTTCTGTCTGGGGTTTTGCTCTGCGTTTTTCTATTTGAGTTACCAAGTATTTCTTTAGTGGGTGCCAATGCTGCTGCAGACTGGCTGCCCACCCCCCCAGAAGGAACTTGACAGGGGTGCCCCTGAGCTGCAGCGCGAGGGGGTCCGGCGCCTGTGGAGGGGGCCCCTGCCCGTGCCGTCTACCCTGCCCCTCCCTCCGGTTGTCTGACAGTTCCGGCATGTCCTCGGTTCGCCGCTGTGTTCAGGCAGCGCCAGCACCTTAGTGAAAGTGTCTCTTTCGAAGCCCCAATTACGTGGTTACCACTAAGGAACGCCTCTGCCAGGCGAGCTGGCGGGAGCCCCACAGTGATGCTGTGGGCGTGGGGGGGCGGTTCCCCACGGCCCGCCGACACCTGACTCATCCTGCGGGAACGTGGCGAGCAGCGATGGGCGGTTCCCTGCTTGTTGGGGATCTTAGGAAAGAATGTTCCGGAAGCGTGGAGGCGAGACCGCATTTTACATTAGAGGCCGTGACCCTCTGTGTTGGGAGCTTCACTTTCCTTTGCTTCTTGGACTCCTGCTTGTATTAGATGTGACCGAAAAGACAGAGCTGGGGACAGGCGTGACAGGAAGCAGCGAGGAGCAGAGGAGGTTCTGAGAAGACAAGTCTGCGTCCACATCTTTCCATTCTGGTCCCTGGGGCGGCCATGACCAAGTCTCACAGACTGGGTGGCTTAAAACAACAGAAATTCATTCTCACGGTCTACAGGCCAGAAGTCCAAGGTCAAGGTGTGGACCTACCGTGGAGGTGGAATTGATGCGCCTGCCAGAACTGCCTGACGGGAGACTCCCTCTCTGTCCCTTCACAGAGAGGGTTGGCCAGGCCCGGTGCCCCGCTGCCCTGGGACTCACAGACAGAGACCCGCTCGCTGTTTTGCTGGAAGGGAAAGAAGAGTGTGCAGAAGTTGGTTCTTACCAGCGCTGTGTCACCAAAGTTCCAGTGAGGTCATTTTTTAAAGGGAGGACGAGGTGGAACGGCATTGCATTGGGTTATTCTGAAGTTCATTTGGAAGGAAAAAATAGGTAAGAATAACTAGTAGGAAACTCAGAAAGAGGATGGTTCGTGGGACCTGGTCCTTCTTCCACAGAGCCAGGCATGGAGAGACCGCCGTGGTTAAATAACGGCTGCTGTCGGTCTAAAAATAGTCAACGGATGGCGCCGCAGAGCCCAGAGTCACACCCGGTGGCCATACAGATGTGTTTAGGGGCATCACCTCAGTCAGGAGCGGACAGACCGTTCCAGAATGATGCGGGAGGAGTCGTTCTGCTCCGCTCTGCTGATTCTGTTGTTCCGCTCTGAGCAGCAGCGCAAACCCTCGGGGCCTTAGCGTCGGGACTCAAGCTGCTGCTTTAAATAAAGGAAAACCGACGTGGTGGCTCATCGGATTTTTCGTGAGGGGCGGCCCCCTGTGCTTCGAGGCGAAGTCGCGATGGAAAGTCTCAGCTGCATCGCGGAGGCTTCGTAGCCTAGCGAGCGGATTGGGGCTTTCAGGGGCAGCAGAGTCGGGGAGATGCTGGCAGCTGATGGGGTCGGATTTCAGATGGTCGTTGAGCAAAGGATTCCGAGTGGCCGTCAGGAAGCAGGGAGTGAGAGCGGTATTTGAAACAGTTGCGGGCCCCGGGGTCAGAGGAATGAGAATTTAGAGGTTGGCGCTCCGCTTCCCGCACGCGAGGGCGGCAGAGGTTTGGGTGAACCGCCGAGGAAAGACGGGGAGCGGACGCCCGCTGCTGGGAAGTGCAGGACTTGCTGCCACTTCCCAGGAGGCCGTCTGGCCCTCCCTCCTGCCCTGCGAGAAGGTCGTCCTGAGACAGTGACCCCGATTCCTATGGGCCATTGCTGTGGAGACAGCCACCGCCTTGCACAGACAGCAGCATGCGGCCGAGAGCTGCTGCCCTCTCTCCGTTCCTTAATCAGTATTGATGAAGCATATAGGTTCTTGATCGGTTTATTGCTCTAGATATCCTGGTTAGCAACTCGTGGACATGGCAGATAGTAAATAAATGTCTTCCTTTGCTCCGCGAACCCATTGGTTGCTTACTCTGCTCGGTGCTGCCAGGTCCTCGGAAAGTGGGTGGTTGAAGCTGGCCTGGTGGAGAGGCAACGGGTAAAGCAGTGAAGTGAGGAAGAGTGCCCCCAGGACTGTGCCCTAGCCCCGTCTTCTCTCCTGGGCAGTACCCAAGGCCCATCCACGACATGGATCGGCACGACAGGGGTCCACTCGGACTGGGCTGTTTTCGGCTCTCCTGTTTGTTGGCTCAGTTTAGCCGGGGGCCTTGCAAGGGCCATTGCTCAGCCTCACACCTACTTCCGTTTCAGCGGTTCCTGCCATGCTTCACAGTATTAAATTCCTGTCTCGAACTTGAACCTCAGACGCGACCCCTGTGTATCATTATCGAGAACGAGAGGCTGGATCGGGAGGCCCTGGACCTTAGAAGCTGCCACCTCCCCACCCCCAGGCTTGTGTTTGCATCTGAGTCTCACGAGCGAACCTCAGGGAAAACCCCCTTTTAATAAAACCCAAACAAGCCTCAGTTTCTTCATCTGTGCAGTGGGTGGCATCGGCCAGATCTGTGTCTCGGAGCGGCATTCAAGCTGAACTTGGAAAAGAACTTTTAGTTCAAGTATGTATCCGTCCATCTGGCCGATCGACTGGCTTCCCCTTTAAAGTGATGGAAAGCTGCCTTCCAAACAACCAACGGCCCTGGATAAACTGAACTGGGCTTAAAAGGAAATACTAAATCATACTTGATTTATTTTTTTCTTGAGAACCACAGGAACCACAGTGACTTATGTTTGGCAATCACAGGTCCTTCGAGGGCTGGTGTTTTGCAGTGTCGGTGACCGTGTCAGGCGGGTCGGCCCTCGGGGGCTGCTCCTGCCCGGCCCCGTTTGAGTGAATGGCCTTCTCTTCTGGTCGCTGTCAGCTTTCCCTTAGACACAGCCTTGCTCCTTCCTCCTCGTCCCTGGCTGGGGGCCAGAAGTAGTTGTTGGGGCTGATCATGAGGCCCTGCTTCCCAGCCTGTCTGCGGCTGGCTCTCTCACACGGGCGGGCTGGCCCTCCCATGTGACTCGGGGAGGCAGACCACAAGCCGCCACCGTGACAAATGTGCCTGCCAAACCCATGGTCACCAAGCAGGTGACGTACCACCCGCTGGGTGGGTGGGTTAGCCTTTGAATGTCTTGCCGTCTTCAGCAGCAGGGCACTGGACAGGGGAGGTGTGCCGGTGCCCAGTCTCCCTCGAGCCCAGCAGACGTGGTGGAAGCCCCACCCCTTTCTCTCTTGGTGTCAGCTTCATGTGTGTTGTTGTCCCAGTCAAGTGACAAACAGTGGAGAAGGGACCAGGTCCTGCACTCCCTGTGTCTTTGGTGGTCCCCAGTGCGCTGGTTCTGAGTGCACTGTTTGAACAAAACATCGGCCCCTTCACCAGGCGACACCGAACACCAGCTGGTCCCAGGCCCTGTGTGTGCTGCTGGGGAACGAGCAAGATGGGGATGCCCAGTGTCCTGATTCCAAGGAGACAAATGTAGTGAGGGGACTGGGATGGCAGCTGCAGAGCAACCTCGGTCATGCTCGTGACCATCCAGGGCAGCTGACCGGGGCCTCCTGGGAGAGCTCAGCAGGAGATGGGGTCCCGGGTGCAAAGGTACCCCTTGGCAGGATCCCTCACAAGTGGGTGGGTTTTCATGCAGCAGAAATGGGAAGGTCTGCTGGGTTTTCAAGGAGCTGTGTTTGGCTAGAACGCAAGACTCACAGGAGAAAGTGGGAGGCAGACCTGCAGTGGGGGTGATGAGCGAGGGGCTGGGGAGACAAGCCAGGAGGCCTGGGTTGTCTTCTGCAGATTGAGGGGTGTCTCCTGAGGTTGTTGACTTCCCTCAAGGTGACGATTGCGTGGGCCCAGCATGGGGAGCACCCCCACAGCTGGATGTCCAGTCACCTCTGGGAGGGGCCCTAGAGACTCTCCCCACGCCCCTGCCCCTCCCACAACCCTCTGGTTCTCCAGACCCAGAGTTTCTGACTTTGGCACTGGTTGGCAAAGACATCCCACTTCGCTGTGCCAACTGCCAGCCATCACACTCCCCAGTTAAGCCAGCAAGTGAGAAGTGCCACACGTGTGGGCACGCCACGGCTCCAGGGCCCGTCCCGTTGACCTCATAGAGCCTGTGGGTGGTTTTGAGCTGCCAGCTCGGGGTGAACAGTGAAGGACTTGATGGTGTGCATGTGGCACACAGAACCTTCACCCTCTGAGTGTTCGGGTCTCTCTCTCAGACGCCGTTCTTTGAACACACATGCTCTTCCTTACCTGTGTGCTGTCCACTGTCTGGACAGAGCCTTGTTCCTAGAAATTGATGCTCAGCAGCTGTTGGCTGAGCTGATGTGGCGTCTGCCTGGGAGACGGCCACCTTTCTCAGACTTGGGGACCGGGGCGCATGGCTCTGCACTCGGATCTCGGGGCTGTACCCAGACAGCCTGCTGGGGGGCTCCGCACAGCCGCTGCTGCCCCCCGAACTGAACTCAGTTGTTGCACCGGAGTATAGTGCACTCCAGACGCACTGGTGTCTGAGGCCAGTGCGCCCCAGTGCCCTCCTGTGGGCCACAGGGCGGCATGTTTGTCTCATGCTCCAGGTGGGCACAGGACAGGAAGGTTCTGGAGGGGAGGCTTCTGTGACTGGGAGGAAAAGTCCCCCCGGGGGGCGGGGAAGGGCTGAGTTTCTCTGTGTATGCTGGTCCTCTCTCGTAACCAGAGCCTGTGCCTTCCCTGCCAAGGGAGAGACAGCCTGGAAAGGGGATACCAGTCACGTGCTGGCTTTTCCACTTGGGTTATCGCCCAGGTTGGTCAGGTCAAGGGTCAAGGCAGAGGGAGCTGGGGCGCTGTGGAGGCTGCAGGATCTGTACCCCTTGCAGGGGTGTCTGCCGGGAGTGTGGAGGAAGAGGCGTTGGCATCCAGAGACCCCCAACCCTCCTTCCTCCTGGTCTCGGTGGGACCCCATGAAGGCCAGGCGGGCCCCACAGCTGCCACGTGGCCGGTCAGGAGCCTGGGGCATGGGGACTCAGGTGGCTGCCCACTGGAGGACAGGTCAGCCGGGGAGGGGCATCTGTGGGTGATTTTGGTCCCCTGGGACACAGGTGTGGGGAGGGAGCGAGAAGGAGACTCGATGGAGTTTCTGTTGACAGGGCCTGGTGACTTAAATCACCTAGAACTGGCCGAAGCTCGAACTTCCTTTTTTAACCCCGGGGGACATGTGATGAACCAACCGGGTCCTCCTGCTCCAGAAACTGGAGGCAAATGTGGCATGAGTCACCTAGCAAGGCGGGGACAGTTTGCCAGGCAGAGCTGGCTGCATGCCTGACTCCCTCCGCGCTGGCACGGGGCGGGGCTGCCGCAGAAGCTGGCTGTCTTTCTGCTCCCGCTGAGGCCCCAGGTGAGCCTTCTTCCCCCCGGAGGTGCCCGCGATCTGTTATGTTCTTACTGCTCCTGGGACAGAACGTTGACAGGCAGGCCCCTACAAGGATTCTCTGTGCTCCTGGAACCTGAGCGGGGTGGGGCAAGCAGAGCTGAGGGGCTGTGCGCGGTTCCCACACCTGTCACCTGTCCAACAATGTCACCTGTCCAGAGGCCAGCCTCTCGGTTTCTGGGACGGAGCTGCAGGCAGGCTCCTTTCTCCCTCAATGAAGTGGCCTTTCTGCAAGAGGAAAACTCATTAGTGATGAGTCAGACACAGGTCAGCTTTACTGCCCCTTCCCGTCTTCTAGATCTGACGTCCATCCAGGGAGCAGAGGGTGGCTTCTGCAAGTCCAGGGCTGCGGGGATGGAGACGGGGACAGGTGATGGAGTGGCTGCTACAGCCTGCCCTTCTGGCCTGTCCTGAGGGCCAGTGCTGGCCGCCACCCTGACCAAGGGGACCTGACCTGCCACCACAGGCTGTCCCGGACAGGTGGCTGATCCCTGGGGCCGGTGGGGAAGTCCAGTTTCTCATAGACAGTGCCCAAACTCGGAGGCTGGGCCACCCAGGTAAACCCATCCGTGTTTCAGCATGTCTATAACTTAGATCTCCAGAATAGGGTGGGATTCCTGAATTCAGCCTGCTGTGTATAATCACGTCACATCAGCCATGGCGGGGTTGGAGGCGGGGAGCATGTTGGGGAGACTTGACACTTGGGGAGATTTAAATACACAGCCCATCAACCCGCTGCCCTGGGCACAGCCTTCTCCTGGCACTTCGGGGTGGCCTGGGGTGGGGGAGGAATCTCGGTGATTTGGCAGTGGAATGAGCCAGTCAGCATTGACTGAGGTAGCAAAGGCGGGATGTGGGAGGATGGGGGTGGGGCAAACCCCAGAGTTGGGTTTGGACCCGGGAAGTTCGATGCCTATCAGTCCTGAAGGGGAGCCCTCAGCGGTCTGAGTTCTGGATTCAGGGGTCACTTGTCAACTAGGCAGGAGCCTGGCCATGCCCACATGTGCTGGGAGGGAGGGGTAAGACCACCTGGGCATCTAAGTTCAAGGCTCCGTACAGGCTTTCCATTCACGTGGAGACACACCCTCACATTCCCGACACGTGTCTGGGAAGGCAGGTGATAAACGTTTCCTAATAGTACTTAATTTTTTTAACGTTTTACTGCAGATATGTGAACCATGTACAGACATAGGGAAGTGGTAAAAGTAAGGTAATACATGAAATAGGAAAACCACAAATAAATGCAGGAAACAATACAATGTAGAGTAAGCACAGCGATACAGTGCACACTGATAAACACAGGTGAACACATCTGTAGCAACAATGTAGCTGTCAAACGCAGCGCCGTCTTTCCTCCCCACATTACTTCTGTGATGAAGCCAGGACCCATTTGGAGGGTGCGGCGCATGAGCTCACGAGACTTGAATTTGAGGCTTGGGGGTGTTGACTGCGTGCTGCAGGTGTGAGGCCAGCAGGCAGGTCGCTCAGGTGTGAGGGGCAGAGCAGGAGGTGGAGAGAGGTTTTCCAGGGGCACAGGTGAGGGGAGCGTGTTCCAGGAGCAGAAGCTGGAGTGGAGGCTCACTGGAGAGGTGGAGCCTGAGCGTGACCTTTGATCCACTGGAGGGGGGAGCTGGGTGACAAACCTGAAAGGTCGCCTGTGGCTGGTCAGAGAGCAGCACGCGGGGAGGGTGGCCTGAGTGCAGAGGGGAGCTTCCCACAAAAGCCTGCTGGACCCTGCGCCTTGGCAAAGACCCTAGGAGAAGATAGCAGTGCCTCCTGCCTTCTCGGGGGGGAGGGGGGGGCAGGTGACTCCGGGCACCCTCCACACCTGGCTCCTGGCATTGGTGGAGGTGCAGGGCTCCCCGCCCCGAACGCTCACCTGATGGCATCTGCTCCAGGTGGAAGGGACCCACCAGGCTTGGTCCAGCAGGGCCAGCTGCCCTCCTTCTTGCCATAAAATAACATCTGCAAATGGCAATGGCATCCTGTGCTCACCATGAAGGGAGGGGGGAACGCCAGCACTTCCTTTAAGGCCTGTCTCCCGCGGCCACCAGAGACGGTTGCCCTTGTGGACTTCCCACAGGGCATTGAGCACGGGGGACAAAACAGCCCCCTCTCAGACGACAGGGTGAACGGCTTCACGGTCACTCAGCCCAGTGTGGTGGTGCCGCTTCTGGTCACCAGGGGTCGGACCTGCTGCCTTGGCCCCGCTCTGGCAGATAAGTGGCGAGGGCCATGCAGTTAGTGACTCATCTGGTCCTTGGTTGGCAGCCTCAGCGAGGGCACCTCTGTGTTCTCACAAGGGCAGCAGGTCTCCCATAACTGCTCACCCTTTCTGCCTCCCCACTGGCTCCGAGCCATAACCACGTTCCCTCCCCCCCACATCAGCAATAAAGAGAAACGGTGGTCAGTCCCCAAAAACTCCAGGGTCTGTGATTCGTTCTGCCCGCACCCAAGGGATGCAGAGGCCGAGGATCTGATCCCTCTGACCCGTTTCCCTCCCTTTTTACCTTGCCGATTCCTGGTCCCTCCAGGTGCTCCCTGGAAAGCCGTGTCAGTGTCCTGTGGGTGCTCGGGCGAGCTACTGGCCAGCACCCTCCCAGCCCCAGATAACCCCGCCCCACCCAGACTTCGCCCACATCGTCTTCTGAGGACGACGGGACTCTGAGGACTCTGAGGACAGTGGGGCTCTTCCCAGTGTCTCTCCTCTCCATGCCGTCCACCCGCATCCCCCATCCCTCAGTGCCATCCACCTGCATCCCCCATCCCTCGGCTGCCTCCGTAACTTTTGAAGATAACAGCATCGCTGCTTCCGTTTTCTCGTCTGCAGCCAGAGCTCGGTTTCTCAGTCAGGAGCCTTCCTGGGGTCTCCAGGGCAAAGGCTAAACCCTGTGCCAGGACCAAGGCTCTGGATACCCCTGCTTCCAGGACAACAGCCATTGAGCCGGGCTCCTTGTTCCAAGCACACCTCGTGGGTCACGAATTCTTCACACAAATCCAGTTGGGACAGGGCGCTCATCACCCTTGTTGCAGATGGGAAAACCAAAGCTTAGAGGAGCGAAATGTTCGCAGGAGGTCATCCTCAGCGTGGGTACCAGCCTGTGGCTACTCGCTGCCCCCAGGCCGTCAGCCACGTACTGCACCCAGCCTGGGGATAAGAGGGTGGCGGACAGGCCTCCAGGTCCCCCTGATTAGTGAAGGTGACACACGAGTCAGAAGCTGCATTCATTTCAAGGCGCCTTTGGGTGGAACAACAAGGGGCCTGGGGCTGGGTTGCAGGACCCCAGTTCCATTGGGATGGGACCCACCTGCCCGCAGTCGCCCTCAGCTCTGCCTGCTGCAGGCCAGCTGTGCTCGGGCGGGTCCGCTGGGCCGGCTGCGGGGCGCCTGCCTGCGCCTGTCCGAGAGCAGTGCCCTTCATAGCTGTGAAACGGGCTCGTAGCTGTTGCCTTTCCTGAGTCCGGCTGAAGGTCGCTCACAGCCATGCATCGCCTTTGTCTCCAGAACCCCCAAATGCCCGTGTGTCCCTTCCGGACACAAGCTGAGGCCTCGGGAGGGATTCTTGCATTCCTTCCCACAGAAACTTCCCCTGCTTGCACACTACAAATGACCCTGTGCACCTTTTATTTATGAGTGTTTGTGTGTGCAGGGTGCAGGGAGGGTTTAAGGAGACTGCAGGCAGGAGCAAGCCTGGCCCTGGGGCCAGGGTCGCAGCCCTGGCTATTCCCACAGCAGAGCCAGCCACTGCCTGGGCCGGCGGGGGCACCAGCAGTGTGGCCCTGGGTTGTCCTCTCTGACTGGAGTGAACGGGCGACCCAGGTGCTAGGCCAGCAGCGCAGACCCCCTGTGCACAGGAAGAGGGGGCGCCCACAGCGGGCCGGCCACGCCACTGGGCTGTGTGTGGCAGGAGCCTGCTCTCTCCCAGAGGCCGCGGGAGATGACGCGGGTCCGTCTTTATTGGCATGGCCTCTGGAAGGCGAGGGCCCCCCACACACAAAGTTGCCACTTACCCCACGCTTCACGTGCTCAAGGGCCCTTGTTCCTCCCCCTCTGCTTTCAGGAAGAAGCGTGTCACACGGTTGGCACCCCGGCCGTGCAGCATGGCCGCCTGAGACAGAGGCCTCGGCCGCGGCTGGAATAACCGGCAGAGCGATGGAGCCGTAGCGGCTCGCCCGGAGGAGAGCTCCAGGATGGCAGCTCAGCGGATCCGCGCCGCCAACGCCAGCGGCCTCCCGCGGTGCAAGTCCGAGGGGACGCTGATCGACCTGAGCGAGGGGTTTTCAGAAACGAGCTTTAACGATGTCAAAGGTGAGCTCCTGGGGACAGGCCTGGGTCCGAGGGCTCAGAGGCTGCTGTGTTCTCGTCCCGATCAGCACGTTGTCACCCTTGGGACTCACCATGTCAGCAGTGTACCCAGAAACGGTAGCCCGTGTCCCCCACTTTGTTTCTTTGGTGTGTGGGGAGGTTGTTTTGAATTCTCCCATTGGTAATGAGACTTCGTACAGAATATATTTTTTTTTCTCTTTTTGTGCGTTTTGGTGGCATTGGGGTGGGAAGCCTGGTGGCACAGAAGAGGCTGGGTAACTGCAGACTCTAGAGAAGGGAGCGGGGGATGGGACAGCAGTCTTCTTCCACGGGGTCATCGGGAAATGTTCTGAGTCTTGCAGGATTCATGACATCGGTCACAGCTGTCCGACTCCACCGTTGTAGCTGACGGCCGCCATCGAAGAGAGCGAACAAGTGGAAATGGCTGTTTCCATAAAACTTTATTTACAAAAACAGCCGGCAGACGTGGTCGGGGCCGTAGTTTGCCGATCCCTGGTTTAGAGGTGGCCCAGGGTCCGAGCGCCCTGCGCCTGTGGGTCTCTCTGACATCCACTGAAAAACCGGGCTGATGAGAACATCTATTTTTTGGACACCAAGGTTGATACTGGTGGGTGGTCTTCTCCCTAGAAGCCCACCCCGACCTCACGAGGCCAGGTCAGTGTCGCTGTGAGCTCTCCGGGTGCCATGCGCCCCGCCACCCACATCGTCACCGCCGTGAGTTGACCCTCCCACAGCGTTGGCCGCATCCTGTGGGAGTCAGTGTGCAGGGAGCTGCGTGTGTGTCTTTCCACGTGTGGCCCGTGGCACAGGGCCAGAGCCGCATAAGTCATCCCCGGCCAAACGGCTCTCCCAGGTGAAGTGGTGCTCCTCTCCCCTGATGTGCTGAGAGCCACACAGACGCGTCTCTCCTTCTACTCTCTCCTCTCTCCCACCGTGCTCCGCTCCTTCCTCCTGTCTGCGCTCCCTGCTGCGGCCAGGGCACAGCTCTGAATGCGCTCTGAACAGAGACTGGCCAAGGGAATCACAAGGCGCGTTAATGAGAGCAGCGGCGTTACTGGCTGGTGCTGTAACTCACCGCACCATTCGTTCCTCCTGGACGGGGAGTGGGGAGTGGGCACTCCTTTCGTACCTTAGCCCAGCTCACCTCGGGGGAGGCCGGAGAGTGTGAGCGGAAGCGTGAGGTGTCAGCTGGGGACTTAACGAGGGGCAGGGAGCTGCTTTCTAGCCAGTGATGAGAATCTGGGAGGTGCTGTTATTCGGAAAGGACAACAGACGGGCATCTGGGATGTGAGCGGGAGCTGGGCGGTGGGGGGGGGTTTGTGGAGGGGGCAGTGATGGGTGGGCAGAGACCCCCGAACTCTACTCTCCAGGGGCAGCGTGGGGCCCAGCAGCTTCACACACATCCACGTGGTGAACGGGCTTCCAGGTGGGAGTGGATTCCAGCCCAAACCTCTGCTGTGGAGTCTGCGGCTCCTGCCTGACGGAGGCCTTGCCGGCAGAGGACCTGAGGCAGGAGGGTGGGAAATGCGTTATCCAGTGCTCTGAACTTCCCGACGCCCAGGGAGCTTTTCAGTATTAAAATCGAGGTAGCTGAGAATGTGGGCGGCACTTCCCCGAATTCATCGAGCTGGAATTCGGTGGGGATTTCCCTGCATTCGATGGGGCAGAGGCCCCAGCCTGGTGTCCTGGGGCGCTCTGTGGCAGGTGACGGATGGGGGGCCCCTTCCAGAAGGGCGCTCTCACCACTGTCCACTTCCACGAGGTGCCCCACGGGAAGGAGCCTGCTCCTTGGGTGGAATCTATTACCATAGCCTTCTGAGGAGAGTGCTTGGAATTTTAAGTAAGGCCATTTTCATCCTTCAGTCTGGTGAGGCTGAAGCGGTAATTTGCGCTGATGCATTTTCTTAGGCCAAATAGCTTTGGTTTTTAATTTAAAAAATATGACTGTCAGGGAATTATTCTGGGGCAACATTATAGGGACGTAACCTTTGAGGGACTCTAACAAGATTTTAATAGCTTGCAGGCTTTCTTTAATTTTCATTTGGTTTTAATTTTCGTGTGACATTTTCATTAGATGTGTCAAGAAAACAAAAATGGTTTATGTTACCGGAGCCCGCGGCCAGACGACAAAGTGGGAGAGAAGGTCTTATATTGTCCCTGGCCCAGGACTGACCCTTCTCCCTTCTCCCCACCTCCCCTCTGAAGCCATTTCCTTTAGCGCTGCTGTCTGCATTCAGTCTGGTCCCTTCAGAGTTAAGTGTGCTTTCTTAGTAGAGGGCACACCCAGGCAGAATTCCAGCTCTGCCTTTGGTCGTGACCTTGACCCAGTAGCACAGATGAGGCCTCTGTTGTCAGCAGATGGGAAAAGATGCTCCGTGATTCCACGCGTGTTTATTGATTGAGCACCTGCTGTGCGCGGGGGCTTATACCCGGATGGGGCAATGGAGCCCTCCTCCCCGCTGAAGCAAACAAAGCCAATATCTAAGGTGTCTGGCATGTTGCTTGGTAACGAGGGCCGTGCAGACAATACAGCTGGGAGGGGATGCCGGTGCCGCTGCCAGTGCCGGCTGTAATGAGATGCTCGATGAGCCCTTCCCTGCGGCTGAGCATTTCACTTCCTTTATCGGCACCATTTCCTTTAATCCCCACCAGAGCCCCTGGAAGAAAGATACTTGTCTCCATCATGAAGAATCTCAGGCTCTGGAGCTCAGAGAGCTTCTGAAGGCCTGGACGGAAAGCCCAGGTCAAGTGGTCCCAGAGCCAGAAGCCCCCGGCCCCAGGTCGAGGGCAGTAGGTGGTACTCTCAGAGGCCAGCCGCACTTTCTGGTAAACGCACCTGTTACCTAGTTGGTGCAGATATGCTGACACTTCCTGCTGTAGACTGCCCAGGAAAGGCCATTAGAGGCTCATTATTTCCTTTCCGAGGACAGGGAAGGGAAACGGTGGGAGAGGGGCGTTTTGGAGGCCCGGCAGCGGAAGAGAATGCCCGTTGACTCAATCACACGTGGCTGCAGTTCAGCTAGAAGTGTAGAGGGCCTTGGCTTGTTTACAAAGGCCGCGCATGAAAAGGTTTCCTTTCTCTCTGTTGTTTGTTCCAGGGAGGCAGGGTATCGGCAAACTGTAAAGCGGGCCCATTCGTGCGGGGGAGGCTTGTTTCCATCGGAAGGAGCTTCATGTCCTGAGCACGCTCCACAGTGTAGAGGAGGCAGATATCACACGCAGATAGGGAGTTAGCTGCTGTTCTTCAAAGCCTCTTGTTTAGGCTTCGTTTGCCCTTCCCATTGCTGTCCACAGTGCCGTGAACCAGCTGAGTCACTGTTTCCAGTGCTGGGACATTTCAGACCGCTTAAACTGTTTGGAGATAATGTGAACACGGCCACACACAAACCTTTGATTTTTTTTTTTTTTATTGTGTGTGGGAGAGACCGTTTCGTGTTGTTGTTTTGAGTGACCAGTTCAAGGAGGTCGAAAGAAAGAGACTGGCCTGAAAAATCTCAGGTCACACGAAGAGTTAGATAAAGGACAGGTTCAGCCTGGAAGGGGGAGGAATGGGCCAAGTGGGAGAAACTTGGAAGGGGGTGCCTTCCGTGTGGCCGGCAGAGCGTGGACCCTGCTCCTGCCCACGCGGAGCCCTTCCGAGGCTTTTCCAGGGCTGGGCCACTGGCCACAGGGTCGCTGAACTCGGAGCATCTCTGCGGCTTCTAAGGAAACCCCACGCAGTGTCTCCCCCTACTTTGGCGGAGGACAGCATTCCCTCTGCCTGTCTAGGTTCTTTGGCTGCTCTCACAATTAAATGGACATTAGATACTAAAGGGGGGGATTTAATTGCGTGTGTATGGGGGCCCCTGAGACCAGGCAGTCTGGCAAACACAGGCTTCTGAGCCCGGTGAGGTGAGAAGGGGTGGGGTTGGGGCTTCAAAGGGGAGGGAGACAGGTCACAAGGAGGTGGGAAGAGCGTGGTGGATAAACAAGTGTCCGCTGCTGTTGCAGAGACAATGGGACAGGAATCTGTACCTCCAGGCCCCTTGGAGCTCCCTGCCAGCCCGGCCCACACTCCCTGTAGTTGTCTCTGGTGATAGCTCTTCCCAGAACAAGCCCTCTGTCTGAATTCTTGTAAGCAAGTAAGGAAGATGTAAAAAAGCTCTTCCCGAGTCCTTGGGGCCTCAGTGGTCTTCAGATCGAACCAATCCGTCGCCAAAGTGGCACATTGCGGGGCAGCCTGCCCTCACTACCTCGCCGCAATTCCCGTCACTCAGAGAGGTCAAGAACAGCTCCATCCAAACCAGACCTTTGGCACACAGGGACCGGTGACTCTTCCTGGTGCTAATTTGCACCTCTGTGGGTGTGGTGCGCATCGACCCCAGAGGTGACCGGGCGTGGTGAAAACCGCCATGCCCATCTGTGGGTTGGTTGCCCGCCAATGCCACTCTGGTCCGTTGCCATGAGGTAGGTGCCCGGCTCGCTGTCTGCACCTGGCAGTGGGTGTTCCTCGGGCCCCACCTCCCTAGTTTGGGTGGCGCCCGATGGCCCCCTGGCCTCGCCCTCACCTTCTGTGCTGTGTCTCTTGCAGTGCCTTCCCCCAGTGCCTTGCTGGGAGACAATCCCATGCCTTTCGGAAACGCAAAGGAAGTGATTGCAATCAAGGACTACCGCCCCAGCAACTTCACCACCCTGAAGTTCTCCAAGGGGGACCGCCTCTATGTGCTGGACACGTGCGGCGGGGAGTGGTGGTACGCCCACAACACCACGGAGATGGGCTACATCCCCTCCTCCCACGTGCGGCCCCTGAACTGCCGGAACTCCACCCTGAGTGACAGTGGCATGATTGACCTCCTCCCCGACAGCCCCGACGAAGCAGCCAAGGAGTTCGACTTGCTCGGTGGATGGACGGATGACAAGCAGGGATCGGGCAAAACCTACAGCAACAACCCTTTCTGGAACGGGGTCCAAACCAACCCATTTCTGAATGGGCACGTGCCGGTGGGGCCCAGCGTGGAGGAGCAGGCTCCCCAAAGTGCCGTGGATTTGCTGCTCTTCGACACAGGCACATCTTCCTTCACTGAGGGCAGCTTGGCCACAGCGAATGGCACCGGCCACATCTTCGATGAGCTACCGGCTACCAGTGAGCCCCATGCCGAGGGGACCGTCAGGCGGGACAACCCATTCTTCAGAAGCAAACGCTCCTACAGCCTGTCGGAACTCTCCGTCCTCCAAGCCAAGTCCGACACTCCCGCCTCGTCGGGGTTTTTCACGGGCCTGAAGTCCCCGGTCCCCGAGCAATTCCAGAGCCGGGAGGACTTCCGCGCAGCCTGGCTGAGCCACCGGAAGCTGGCTCGGTCTTGCCACGACTTGGACTTGCTGGGCCAAAGCCCCGGGTGGGGCCAGACCCAGGCGGTGGAGACGAACATCGTGTGCAAGCTGGACAGTTCCGGGGGCTCCGTGCAGCTCCCCGACACCGGCATCAGCATCCATGTGCCCGAAGGCCACGTGGCCCCCGGGGAAACCCAGCAGATCTCCATGAAAGCACTGCTGGACCCCCCCTTGGAACTCAACAGCGACAGGTGCTGCAGCATCAGCCCGGTGCTGGAGGTGAAGCTGAGCACCTTGGAGGTGAAGACCGTCATCGTTCTGGAGATGAAAGCGTCGGCCGAGGTGAAAAACGACCTCTTCAGCAAAAGCGCAGTGGGGCTCCAATGCCTGAGGAGCGACCTGAAGGAGGGGCCCTACGTCCCCATCCCCCTCACTTACAGCTGTGGGGACACGGTCCAGGTGCACCTGGACAACCTGGAGCCCTGCATGTACCTGGCCATTGTTGCCCACGGACCGAACATTCTCTACCCCTCCACCGTGTGGGACTTCATCAACAAAAAGGTCACAGTGGGTCTCTACGGCCCCAAACACATTCACCCGTCCTTCAAGACAGTGGTGACCATCTTCGGGCATGACTGTGCCCCAAAGACCCTCCTGGTCAATGAGGTCACCCGCCAGGCGCCCAGCCCTGCCCCGGTGGCCCTGCAGCTCTGGGGCAGGCACCAGTTCATCTTGTCCCGGCCCCAGGACCTCCAGGTCTGCATGTTCTCCAACATGACGAACTATGAGGTCAAAGCCAGCGAGCAGGCCAAGGTTGTGAGGGGGTTCCAGATGAAGCTGGGCAAGGTGAGCCGCCTCATCTTCCCCATCACCTGCCAGAGCCCCGGCGAGCTCTCGGACTTCACCTTGAGGGTCCAGGTGAAGGATGACCAGCAGGCTATCCTGACGCAGTTCTGTGTCCAGACTCCCCAGCCTCCCCCCAAAAGTGCCATCAAGCCGTCCGGGCAAAGACGGTTTCTCAAGAAGAATGAGGTCGGCAAAATCATTTTGTCCCCGTTTGCTGCCACCACCAAGTACCCCACTTTTCAGGACCGCCCCGTGTCCAGCCTCAAGTTCGGCAAGTTGCTCAAGACCGTGGTCCGGCAGAGCAAGAACCACTACCTGCTGGAGTACAAGAAAGGGGACGCCATCGCCCTGCTCAGCGAGGAGAAGATCCGGCTGAAGGGGCAGCTGTGGACCAAGGAGTGGTACATCGGCTACCACCAGGGCAAGGTCGGCCTCGTGCACGCCAAGAATGTGCTCGTGGTGGGCAGGGCCCGGCCCAGCCTCCTCTCCGGGCCGGAGCTGAGCACCTCGGTGCTGCTGGAGCAGATCCTGCGGCCTTGCAAGTTCCTCACCTACATCTACGCCTCCGTCAGGACCCTGCTCATGGAGAACATCAGCAGTTGGCGTGCCTTCGCCGACGCCTTGGGCTACGAGAACCTGCCGCTCACCTTCTTCTGCCGCGCGGAGCTGGACAGCGAGCCGGAGCGGGTGGCGTCCGTCCTGGAGAAGCTGAAGGAGGACTGTAATAACGTGGAGAATAAAGACCGGAAGTCCTTCCAGAAAGAGCTCATGATGGTGAGTCCCAGCGGGGTTGGCACTGGGGGAGGGCAGGGAGACACTCGGCCTTTCCCTGACACTGTTGGAGCAGTGAGGGAGCTCCTCCCTGCTCCCCAAAAGTCAGGGACAGGGTTTTAAGTGTGGAGAGAGGCATTCACATGGGACCCGGGGGGTGGGGGGGGCAAACAGCTCAGGAGCCACTGCGGTAAAGATCGTTCAGGGCCTTTTCCCTGCAGAATTTGGGGCCCCTCCGAGGTCTCAGAATGCGTCTCTGGGGTCCCAGGGGCCTGTGCTCCAACCACCTCCCTTCAGATCTCTCAAGAAGACCTGTGTTTCACCAGATTCCCAACCACATCTGTGACTCACAAACGTGCGGAACCAGGGCGCCCCTAGTCTGGTTCTGTTTTAACAGGTTTTCTCTCCACGTCTCACTGGAAGGTCTCACTGGGCCTGTGTTGTTTTCTCTTCCTCCTTTCCATGTGCATTCGAGTCGGGGTGAGGACACCCTGTTTTGCCAGCACAGCTGGGAACTGGAATCCAAAGAAGTAAAAAGGGGGGAGTTGGTGGCACATCACAGGGTACACCCAGCCCACCGGGAAGCCTTTGCTGGACCTTCCACGGCTCCAGCAGGCCCGGGCTCTGCCCTGGCTCCAGCCAAGCCCACAGGCAGCCCCACTCTGAGTTGCTGGATAAGGCCTGGGGGTGGCCTTGGAGAAGCTTAGTGACGGCCTTCCCTTGGCCTTCACCTTCAGCAGAGGCTGTCTCAGCTCCCTTCGCCATCCTCCCGGGCGGGCCTTTGTGACTTGGTCATCTGCTTTTCTTCCTTGTTCCACTGACTCCAGACAGCCTCTCTTGCCTCCTAACCTGAGTGAGGGTGACTCTCAGCACCCCTGGCATTCCTGCCGCCTCCACCCCCTCCTTTCCCCCTCAGCACCTGCCACTCTGCGTCTGCGCCTCAGAATGGGTGTGTCCCTGTGTCCAAGGGGCCTGTGTGAGCACTGGTGTGTACCTGAGGTTCACTCACAGCACATCTGTCTCTCTGCCGCCCCCTGGAGTCAGGAACAGAAGGGACAGGATCCCCTGTGGTGTGGCAGGGGGTGGGGCCTGAAGCAAGGCCCTGACAGTGTCCCACAAAGGTATAAAGCACTGGAAATGTGGGGCACAGCGGGAAGCTGGCCTCACCCAGAGGTGGGACCCAGGAACTGGGCATGGCGGGTCTAGGGGTGGCCTTGGCAAGCAGGGGGTCACTGTGGTATGGGCAGGTTTAGTGGAAAGGACAGGAAATTGTCAGGGCTGGGGGTGAGTGGGGGTGAGTGAAGCTCCCCCTACCCCCAGCACCAGGTGTGGTCCCCTCGGTGATGCCTCCTGTCCCTTCAGGGCTCAGCTCACAGGCCCACCTGTAAAATCAGGTCCCACCCGTGCTGCCCGTCTCCCTGGGCAGACCTCACACAGCGAGGGGCGGGGCCTCCCTCTCACCCGCCCCGGGCTGGAATTCTCTGCCGGTGATGGAATTGCGAGCAGAAACGGGACTGATTTTGCCTCCACACCAGCGCAAACCCGCTCCTCGTGAGTGGGCAGAGGTGAACAGTGAACCAGCCCGGGTAGCCCCTTCCCTGCCCTGGAAGAATCTCTGAGGGGGTGGCCTGTATCTCGTTTCCTCATTTCTTTTCAGAAGACAAGTGATCGCCCCTTTTTTTTCAACTTGGGGAACCCAGGATAACTCTTTCCGCGGGCTCCCTTAGGTTAGTCTGTGTAAGGATGCGGTTCCATGTGTGTGGGACCTTCGCCCCTCCCCCAGCCCCGCACCCCCGGGGCTCCCAGAGTCCCAGGGAGGCGGAAGTGAAACTCAGGCCTTGGCAGGAAGGTGCCCGGGGGAGGTTGGACCGGTGCTGGAGTGAAACCGGCTTTGCCACGTTTCCTCTGGACTCCCTCACTATCTCCTCGTCATCTCCGAGCCGCAGAGCTGAGTGGTTGGCCAGACTTCCAGAAACCACAGACGGGCTTATCCCGGCGTGTTGGCGGAGCTGCTGGGAACCAGGTGTTTTATTTACAGGAACGTAGAAACCTTGAGCAGTCAGGCTTCCTGCAACGCCACGGCAGGATCTGGCCTGCCCTCTCTCCCAGCAGGCCACGCCTCCCCGCCCTCTCTCCCAGCAGGCCACGCCTCCCCGCCCTCTCTGTCGATATTTTTCTGTTCTCTAACGAGTGCTCTGTTTGAGAGCCTGCGGAAATGAGTAGACAGGGTGAAGGTTTTGGACAGCAGACTTGCAGGGGGATGGGAAGGAAACAAACAGGTCCCTCTGTCCACTGCCTTCGGCGTGGGACCGGCCTGGTTCGTCCTGCCAGGTGCAGGCCCGTGAGCCTGCTGCTTTGGTTCTGTTTCTTGAAGCCAGAAATACCGGGGCAGCACAGAGAACGTTGGGCCGCCGGGCCCTGGATCGGGAGCCTGCCTGGTCCAGGCCCTTTCTAGAAGGGAATCCAGTCCCAGGGTGTCCTCGTGTTTGTCAGGGCCCAGCAGGGACTTGGGCAGGGCTCTGTCCCGTCTCCTTGCTGGGGTGGTGGGCATGCATTTCCCTCCCAAGTCCCCTCGTAGTCAGTCATCTCTGTCCTAAAGACACAGAAAGTTCCTTCAGCTTGGACAAGGGCCAGTCATACTGAGTCTGGAAAATGCGGGTCCGGGACCCCACACCTCTGCTGCCCACGGAGCCTCCCTCTGGCCGGCACCGCCAGCACACTCAGCCATCCAGCCTGCCGTCCTGCCTGCTCCGAGCCCTAGGCCACGCTGTCAGTCTCCACCGCTCTCAGTTGTCCCAGCGGGAGTGGGAGCAGGGTGAGCACCTGTCATCTGCACCTGCCCTGGGGGTTGCGGCCCTGGCCTGGCGGCTCGGTGGGTTGGAGCGTCGTCCTAAAGCCAAAAGGTCGTGGGTTTAATTCTCTGTCAGGCATATATGGGAGGCAACCAGTTGATGCTTCTCTCTCGCATCCATGTTTCTCTCTCTGAAAGCAAGTGAGAAAACGTCCTTGGATGGGGATTAAAAAAACACTGCCGGTTTATTCCCTCACGTTCCTGGAGTTGTTGACAGAGCTGGTTCCTCCTGGTGGCTCCGAGGGAGGCTCCGTCTGCACCTCTGTCCTTACTAGGGTGCTCCGGGGACGTGGCTGCATCGCCCCATCTCTGCTGCTGTCTCTGGACCCCTTCCCTCTGTCCCTGCGCCTCTGTCTCTCGCCTTGTAAGGCCCCAGTCCTTGGATGGGGGATCCGCTCCAACCCAGTGTGACCTCATTTCACCCCATGGCACCTTACTTCCAACCACGGGCACAGGCGGGGGTGCTGGGGGGGGAGTGCGCCCCACACATGGGTGGTTCTCTCGTCCGCCCTGCGTCACAGCAGTGCAGGGCTTCAGAGCTGCCCCTCAGGCTCTGCCCCTCCTCCCCAGGCCTTGCTGAAGATGGACTGCCAGGGCCTGGTGGTCAGACTCATCCAGGACTTCGTGCTCCTGACCACGGCCGTTGAGGTGGCGCAGCGCTGGAGGGAGCTGGCAGAGAAGCTCGCCAAGGTGTCCAAGCAGCAGATGGACGCATACGAGTCCCCCCACCGGGACCGGAACGGGGTCGTGGACAGCGAGGTAAGCTGGGCAGCATGTCCCTCGACCTGCCAGACGCAGGCGCAGGCTTGTCTGTTTCACGGCGTTTTTGAGCACAAAGGGAGCGAGAGCAGGAAAGCATGTGCCCAGCACACAGTAGGTCCCCTCTGAGTGGGCACAGGTCTTGTCCTCCTCTGGGTGTTTAGTGGTGGCTCCCGCTATGACACAGGCAAGGCCACTGCCGTGGCGTGGGACGCTGGAACAGCATCGGCGGAACTGCCCGTTGCTTGCTAATCCCCCACCTTGAATGACCTTCCGCCAGAGAGATGGACACGTGCTCGGGGCGCTTTGCGGTCGACCCGAGTCTCCCCCAGGTCTCTGCTGCTCAGAGACCTGGCAGGTTGTGTCATGTGGGCTGCTGGCTCGGTTCCTGCTCGGCCACTGATTTCTCACTTGTGTGCAGCGGTCACTTTACGCTTCTGGGGACCTGGGAAGCGGGAAGTTCCGAGAATAGGGTGTCCTTTGTTAACAGTGAATTTCTAAATGAATGGCCCCGCTAGGAAGTGCTGTGTCCCCACTCTCGTGCAAAAGGCACTGTTTCCTCCGAAGTGTGCCGGCCCGGGACAGAGACAGCTCAGCGGCGAGAGTAGGGTAAAGAACAGGCAGAGGAGCTGCACCAGGGGTGCAGGGTCAAATGTCTTCCTGTCCCTCACCTTTGTCTCTTCTCCTTCCTTTTGTTTGGATGGCTCCCCCTGAAGGCCATGTGGAAACCCGCATATGACTTTTTACTTACCTGGAGCCACCAGATCGGGGACAGCTACCGCGATGTCATCCAGGAGCTACACACAGGCCTGGACAGGATGAGGAACCCCGTCACCAAGCGCTGGAAGCACCTCACAGGGACACTCATCCTGGTGAACTCCCTGGACGTGCTGCGCGCGGCTGCCTTCAGTCCGGCCGCCCAGGACGACTTTGTGATCTGAGCGGGCTCCCCTCCCCCGGCCTGCCGCCTCCAGGGGACCTGTGCAGTCACGTTGCTGGGGGCGGGAGACAGACTGCCTAGACAGAGGAGGCTGACTCCGAGCTGGCCCCGTGCCCCAGGACCAAGCACATGAATGCTCCATTGACCACCTCCCTCACGGGGGAGGCCTGAAGGGAACTCCCACAGCAGGTCGTTGCCAATCAAATAGCTTTCTGTTTGTTAAGTATAAATTTAAATTTGAAATCCCTTTTTTAAAGTTTGGGGAGGAGGGGACATATGAGAAGGGTAGCCTCTAATTTTTTAATGGACCACGAAGGTTAAAAAAAATACGTCATGGGGCAGATGCTGTTGAGGTTTTTACGTTCTCTGAAGACCTTTTTAAATTATGTCACAGGTGTACATATGTATTTAAAAGTCAGCGGGGGCGTTTCCCGTTCCCAGACACACTCGCAGTTCAACACCTGGCGTGGGAAGACGCTTTTGTTGGCGCGTGGACCTTTTCCACTCCGTACGTGTAGACAGCAGTAAATCGGGTAGGAGCCGGGTTGTCAGTCAGCGAGTGTGGCTCAAACCCGTCCTTTCCGAGAACGTTCTGGCCCCTCCTTTTTTGTCTTCCACACCTTCGCCTTGTGGCACAGTGAGCAAGCCCCCACGGCGCACGTGGGCCATTCTGTGAGCGGAGAGCTAAGTCCGACAGGGGTCGGCGCTGTGGAGCCGAGGGAGCGGCGGGGCGTCCACGGGGCCCCTGCTCATCCCAGCAAGCAGTTCCAGGCGCGAGTGAGGTGGTCCCCGCAAAACCGCCCCCTCCCCCAGGATCCTGAAGGAGCCTTGGCCGCCCGGGACACCCTGTGCAAGGTGCCTGCTGCCGTTTGCCAAACTCTCCGCTTCGTTTCGTCGAGATGTGACCCCTGTCCCTTCTCGGCGTCCCCATGTGTCCTTGGAAGTGGACATGGGGAGATGAGTGTGGGAAGCCGTTTCACTGACAATGCAAGGGTTGTCTGAGCAGGACGGACAGTGGAGACACTTCCCGTGTAAAATCGGGGGCCGGGCGGCGTGTCGCACCGACAACCGTCACGGCTGCAGATCAAGTGGCTGTGCTGAGTCCCGCGGTGGCGTTGTGGTGGTGGTGTTGTGGTGGTGGCGTCTCAGAGGGAGACGCAGGAAGTGCCGTCAATGCCCGGCGAGCCCAGAGTTGGTCCCCGGGAGTGCGCAGACGCCCGGATCCCAAACCTCATTCTCTGAATCAGCGGCTTAGAATCACGTGAGTTACTCGCTGTAATCAATGAACAATCCCCTAATGGGCTGAAACACCCTTAGGCATCCGTTGATTCGGATCCTGAAGATCAGCTGGCTAGGAAGAAAACGACACAAAAACAAAACCACTATGTATTTTATGCTGCAAGAACCAAGACACACAATTAATCCACCAGTCACCCCACGAGATACCCTTAAATCCCGCTTTTCGATGACCCGCCTGCCTTCTTTCCAGAGACCCTCTCTCGCCTTTTCCCCAAAGAAGACACAGAACCAGTTGCACCTTAAACCGTGGTTATTTTTCCTCAGGGGCTTAAAATAGTTTCCTATGCAACATGTCTTGTAGCACAAGTTAAATTCTACAAAAGTCGCAGTAAACTTTATTTGGATATTTTGACCTGTTAAGTGTGTGTGTGTGTGTGTGTGTGTGCATATTTTCTCGTACTCACCAAACTTGGAATAAAACAGTGAAAACCCATCTTAGCGTCTGTGCCTGGAACAATGGCTACCCGCCCCCGCCCACGACAGTCAGTGTGACAAGTGGGTTCGCAGGTGTCCGTTCGGTTGCTACTAATTTAATTGCTCCTGGAACACAGGGCTCTCCATCAGCACTGGCCGCTGGGAGTCAATGGTGCCTGGAGAGCCCGAAGGGTCAAGTGAGTGCGTTCCGTTCTTGGCCTCTGCCCCAGTCCCACAACACAGTTTGGGACTGAGCCCTTTCTGCCTTTCCCGCGCCGTCCTTTAGGGGCTAGCTGCTGCACCGGTGGCTCCCACGGCCCACCGTGCACCCCAGGAACACGTGCTGTCAGGGAGAAAGCCTGGTGGGGGCCCACCCTGCCTAGGGGGAGTGGGGTTCGGGAAAGCTTCCTTGGGAAGTGACCCAAGGTCCAAAGGCTGAGTAGGAACCAGTGGCCCAAGGCCAGGCCAATCCTGGGGACCAGGGGGTGTGGCATTGCGAGGGTACAGGGGACCTGAAGAGGTGACCCTACCCCGGGCACTGGGGCGGCCTCTTCCATCTCCCTGCCTGCTCATTCCAGCCTGCCGGCACACACTTTGCAGTTAAAGGGTTGATGCGGTCCTACAACACCGCTAATGGAGCTGTGGTGTGACCCAGGGCTGTCCTGACACAGACGTGTATCTGTCACAGCCACGGAGGCCAGAAGTCCGTAGGAAATGGAGGCGTCACGTGGCCGTCTTCCTCTGTGTCTGTCTCCACACCTCCCTCTGTAAGGACAGCAGTGCTGGACGAGAGCCCCCTGAGCTGAGAACAGCCTCACTGGCACTGGATCACGTCTGTAAGGACCCTGTTTCCAAACAAGGCCGCACTCACAGGTAGCAGGGCTGGGACTTCCACATGCCCTCGGGGGGATCCCAGTTCAACCCACCCAACTGCCATCAGCGCCAGGGCCTGCGGGTAAGGCTTGCTTGGGAGGAGTGGAGGGGAATCCAGTGTGATTTGTCTCTGAGTCTTCTGCCCAATTCATTGGGGAAGCCAGAGGGGTGCAGGGAGGCCATTCTTAAAAGGGAAGCCCCTTCTGAGGAGACCTGCTGTGCTCTCCAAAACCCAAGTTCTTCCTAAGCAAACGGCCACTACACTAGTCCCTCGCAAACGGGTCCCCTTCCCATGGTTTCAGTTATGCACAGTCAGCCCCGGTCTGAAAATATCAAGTGGAAAATTCCAGAAATACAGAGTTCGAGGTTGCAAGCCGTTCTGCGTGGCAGGACATGAAGTGTCCGGCGTCTCCAGGCTGCAAGCCGCCTGCCCACTAGTCGCTCCGCAGCTGTCACCAGGGGGACTGCCATGCTGTCACCACAGTGCTGGGGTGCAGGCAGCCCTTGTTTACTTTGTGAGGCCGCATTCACAGAGCTTGCTACATTGTTAAATTGTTAAATTGTTCTCTCCTGCGTCATTGCCGCTGTCTTCTGTGCCTCACGTGGAAGTTCAGCGTTATCAAGCCGTTCCTCTAACCTCATGCACAGCGTAGTGGGATCGTGCCAGCGACGGGAAAGCCGGAGTGCAGAGGGCTTTGCTTTTAAGAGGGGGGCATCCCTACCCCGTCTGAAGGGCTCCAGGTAAAGGTCAGAAGAGCTCAGGCCCTTTTCCGGGCCTGGCAAGTCCGGCACCAGTCAGGACCAGTATGAATAGGAACAACTTTGATATTTTTACTGAGTTCTCCCTGGGCCAGCCCAAGGAGCTCAGTGAGAATGTCCTGTCCTTTACTGAAGTTGGTTTCGACATTAATAATGATAAAAACTCTCATGTAAAAGCCTTGGTGTAGGTAAGGTGTTTCTGAGAATCAAATATGAGAAAAGATTTAGTTGGGAAAAAACCTGATTTCCCGAGAAAAGGGCAATTTGGTCTGTGACTAATCACACTGCCGTCTCAAGTGGACCCACGTGAAATCGTTTCCTTCGAGATGGCCCAGCCCCCACCCGCTTGAGCCGTGTGTGTTCCCAGGTCCCGGCGGCCATTCCCAGGGCCGTGAACAGACGAAGGGCCTCCTCCCTTGGCTCTCCTTTTCTTTCTGTCCAAACCACTCCCACAGCACCCTCCTGGCCCACCTTCCCACTATTTCTCTCTGCTCCGCATCCATGGGGTACAAGAGTAAGACCCAGAGAGCCACTTGCTTCCTACCGTGTGGTCTCTGGCCTGAGCCTCCCGTCCTGCGGAACCCCTGACCCTCTGCCATTCTAAAAATAAATAAATAAATAAATAAAATCTTTATATATACATATAAAGAAATTCATCTCAGAGCGAGAATGTCTGTGTCTGGTGGAGGGGATAGAATGAGCTTCGTGATGTGTTTACAATCAATGTATAAAAAAATAAAGGAAAATCGGTCCAGCAGTGAATGCGTCAAAACCAGGTTCGGTTTTAAGAAGGGTTCAAAGAGGAACCCGCGGCGAGGATGGAATGCAATGATGTGCACACCGAAAGCAATTACCTTTCCTAATGATTCATGTCCCGGCACGTGGGAAACATTGTCAGTTTGGTCCGTGATTTATGCTGTAATAAAATTTCCTTTTACATAAAGTAGGTGGAAATGGTCACATCCTAAACAGTAAAAAATGACCTAATTTTGCAGGAGGCGGGGAAAGAGTGATGCCAAGTACCCAGCGATCACTATGTCTACGAAGGAGTTGTCCCGTTTAACCTTCATAATGACCTTGGTTTCAAACACTAGGAAACAGACTCAGGGAGGGCAGACAGGCCCAGCTGGCACAGAGGCTGATGCTGAGCCCTGTCCACCTGCAGGTACGCCCTCATGCCACCCCGAATAGAGCACTGGCAATGGGGAGCAGCGTCACAGCCAGGTCAGGAGGTGCGCGTGCCCAGAGCCAGACCCAGAGCGGGGCAGCCCACTGGCGTCTGCGTGTCGAGTGCTGGAGGGGCGGACCACGGGCCCTCCACGCCGGCCCTCACAGGCTGCTGCTGGGTCGCATGCGACCTCCGAGAGGCCTTACTGCTATTGTGTGGCCATCTCCCTGAAGCGCGAGGTGCTTAAAATATTTGCACTTCATCAGAGTGTTCCTTTTTGAAACAAAATGTCAGCCTTATCGAGGTGTAATTGACAAGTAAACAAAGTTTTCCTTTTCTAAGCCCCAGGCGTTCCCAGGGAAGAAGAGCCTGTCCTAGGTGCTTGCACAAGGTGGATGTGCGTGATAACACTACTGACCCTCGTGAACACAGGACAATAGTCAGGAGGGCACGATTCGCTAGGAATGTGTCATCACAATTTTTCTTAATGTGAACGAATGCCAGGTCCGGGCCCGCAGCCCTCCGGTGTGTGGTCCTGTCCGAGAGGGAGTGGGGTCAGTGGGGGGAGGGCGCACAACTGACTCCACACTCCTGCCCGGGACCGTTCGTTCGCAGCTTGATGAAGCCCCTAGCCTCCTCAGAAAGACGGGAATCCATAAAATAAACCTGGGGGTCGCAAATAAAAGCAACTGCATTTACACACGGTCCCCAAAAGATTGTTTTAATGGTGGTGTAGCACGGGGTGTGCTTTCGGTGCATTAAATCACAGCCTGGGGTCAGAGATCGTGACCACTGAGCTGAGCGTGGGGCGGGCTTGGCGATACCCAGCACGGAAATGAAATCACCTGAGGTTTAGCGATTGTCCGAGTCACAAGGGTCTCTATAACAATAACACTGCAGGGGCTCCTTGTCTACCTGCGCACGTGCACGTGAAGAAAATGCTGATGTTCGGGTAAAGGGCAATGAAAATGATGCGATTCTCCCCATTTTTTTTAAAGCTCCTCCTAAGGAAACAGAGTCACCCAGCTTTCTTATCCCCCTTGTTTTGAATTGCTTGTGTTGTTATTTTCTGCTCCAGGTTGGCTAGAATGGCATTTTTGCTTTCTTTTTTTTTTTTAAGTGATTGGCTTTTTAAAAAAGATTTTATTTATTTATTTTTAGAGAAAAGGGAAGGGAGGGAGAGAGGGAAACATCAACGTGTGGTTGCCTCCACGCGCCCCCTACTGGGGACCCAACCTAGGCCGGCACTCAATCCAATGAGCCACACCAGCCAAGGCAGGAATGGTATTTTTCAAGATCGGCTTCTCTAATACTCTACTTAACAGGAGACAAGGGACACTTGAAAAACTTAATTGATTAATTGGTTTTGTCCATGACTTTTTAAGTGTACTTTTTAATTGTCTTTATTTCCCATTTCAATGTAATTTTCCCCTTTCGGGGCAGCAAGAGCCACCGGAACTGAGGGGCCAGCGCGAACCTCGGCAGGAGGGGGCGGGCTGGCAGGAGGGCCTGCAGCTGGTGTCGAGGGAGACCTGTCCTCGGGGAGTTTGTGCGCCCCTAGGGAGCAACCAGACGCAGGCACCAACTCCTGAAACTCAGGGGGACTAAAGCGCTCTCATCAGTCCACCAGAAAGAGTCTGAGAAACAGAGGGAGCCCGCGGAGTGATGGGCTTCCAGTGCAGATGGTCGAGTATTCTGAGAAGAGACCCCCAAGGTTGGGGGTGGGGGTGGAAATCCTGAGACCTTGAGAGGACTGAGCACCTCCTGTGAGCCCAGCCCTGCTCTAGGCCCTGTGGTGTGATCCCTGTCCCCATGGAGCCCACACACAGGTGGGAACACTGATGACAAACTGGATCAATTTTCATTGCAAGGTCAGGTGAAGGTCAGGGTTAAGAAGAAGGGGCGCGCCAGTCCTGGAAGTTCCAAATTAATGAGCAAGGTTCCTGAGATCTCCCAACCCTCTGCTTGTCCTTTAACAAATCCCTTTTCAGAAGAATTAGGCGTTGTCAATTTCTGCGGCTGGCAAATCAGCACCTTGACTTCTGGCTATTTTTATACCTTTGGGATCCTGCTCTGATAACCAGACGCCTCTGGGGTATGTTTTTGGATGTCCCACCTGGGCAGCCCTCTGCCCTTACCATGAATGTCACCCACACCTCCCTGTGGGAGCTGTGCACTCACTGTGCCCCTGACTGTAACCCGGGCAAGGAGAGGCCACTGTGCCCAATGGACATGCAGGGGATTCGCAGACACTCAACATGCTCCATGTCACACTCAGGAAGTTCTCGGATGGTCGCCTCACTGAGTGAACTTCCCAGCGACCACGGTGGATCAAGTCACTTAGGGGAAGGGAGGTTACGCACCTGAGCAGCTTTGTTTGAAACTGTACTGACTTTTCTTTTATCAGACAAATGTAAGTGTGATCGGGCGGGGGTGGGGGCGGGGGCGGGGGTCCATGCTGGATTTTTTTTCTGGAAAGTTCTATGTCTACTCATTTTAGTTCAGTGGTCTTCCCACGATGATATGATATACGTTTAGCTCAGCTGAAGCACACACTTTGGGATAACAAGGGTTTGCTGTATTTGCCACATAGTCACATTTTTTTCTACACTTCAAGTGCAAAATCAGTTCACACCCCAGGTGTGGATGCTCGCACCCAGGTGGGAAGAGCAGACACCTGGTGACTGGGTGAGCATCTGCAGCCTCGGGTGAGCTGTCTTGGTGTCACAGGCCTCCCTGGAGAGTCACCTGGGCACCTGAGCAAAGTAGGAAGCAGGAGGGTGGGCTGGCCTCCTGGGCAGGCAGGGTGGTGGCCTGACAACTCTGGCAATCTCGGGCCTTGGTCCTTCTTGTCTAGAAGAGAGGGGTCTGCAGAACTCAGTCTCCTTCATTTTCCACTCCGAGCCTGGTCAGAGCCGACTCTGCAGAAGGAAGAATTCATAGCAAAACCCGTGCTGACGAGTCACCTGACCATCTCTCACGCTGACTTGTGCAAATGCAGCCCCGAGTGTGCAAACAGCAGTGCCCCATGAAGGTGTGTTCCTTGTGCAGCTAGTGGCTTCATAAGAATACCATGGTGTGTTCACAATCTCCTCGAGCAATCGGAGCCCAGTTCTCCGAGGCGTTTTTGCAAAAACACCCTCCCATATCCCTAATTATCACGTTCTGCCTGTGGTAGATGAGTTGCAAAATTAAAGAGGAAAAAGGAGATGAAGGCCCGCTGAGGGCCTCAGGGCACTCGACCCAGTTAGAATAGTGCACACAGGCCTCGGAGATGTATGTGTTTTCCCAGGACGTGGGAGATGGCTGTCGTTTTTCAAATATTGGGTTTGTGCAGAATACATAGAGATGCTTGGCGGCTGGTGCCGGGGCGCTGCGCATGGGGTATTTCGAGCTATCAGAACAAGAATAGATTTGTTTTGCATCCAGAAGTTCACACCCTACCCAAGTAGAGGCAATTCCATGTAACTCCCTTTTCTGTTTGCGGTGTGCAACATAGTAAAGAATCCTGTTTAAAATGTTATTAGATACCTTGGCTGTCGCCAGGCAACCCCCTCTCCCTAAACGGAAGGGCTTTGCATAGTGTTTCAGTTCAAACAAGGTGGTTTATTGGTATCATTGTTTTCAAGAATGCCTTTAAAATATATACTTTATTTTGTTTTATTCAAATGTATATAATATTCACTCTCGTTTGGGTATTTTGCACGTCAATCAATCAGATCTCAACAGGGCTCTGGCTGGAATAATCATTATTATTTTGATTCCCACATATTTTCTTCTACCCACAGCGCTTGGACTAGGTGAAATGGGTGCTAGCCCTGTAATGTTCAGAAAATGAAAGAATTCACCTGGTTAAGATCATTTTTAAAATGTAATCACCGTGATTCAAGTGAATCTGCACCTCCCCAGGCTTCCCACCTGATTCTCAGGTGCCCCGAGGCGTGACGACCAGCTTGGTATTTAATTTCATGGTAACACACTAGAGAGGAAGGCCACGTACATGACTTCCATTTCTGGGTAGGAGGGGATGGGCGTGGATCCTGCTTTGTGATTTCTAAATACTCCAGCGGC
Organism: Macrotus californicus; assembly: GCA_007922815.1. Classification (NCBI taxonomy): domain Eukaryota; kingdom Metazoa; phylum Chordata; class Mammalia; order Chiroptera; family Phyllostomidae; genus Macrotus; species Macrotus californicus. The sequence continues at coordinate 229,755 of VMDR010000082.1, read as the reverse complement.
CACAGTGCCACTCATTACCCCACGCCAGTCACTTCCTGCCGAACTTTAATTAAAATCCAGGCAATTGTTTGGGGGAGCCTTCTCCCATACGAACCACCCACAGGATAAACGGGCTGGTTGGCGCTTAGAAACAGGGACGCCCCTCCCTGCCCTGTGCCTCTCAGGTTCCCTGTTGGGCAGAGCTGGTGACTTCTCTCCCCTTCCCCAGCTGGACCTGTGCTCCACTGGCTTGGGCCTCACCCAGTGCTCTGACTTCAGGGGCTATTGTCCTTGGCTGTGGGGATTTACAGCTGGCCTCTGTCTCTGCAGGGGCACCGCCTGGGCAGATGCACCATCCCCTCACTCGGTGAGTGATGTCCTCAGGCAGGACCTTGCAGGACCCCCCATGCACAGCAGAGCAGGCTTGATAGTCTTTGGGTGTGCCTGGGTGTGTGGGGGTGTTGGTACGTGTGTGCACACGCGTGTGTGTGCATGTGTGCGTCTGCACCGGAGGTCAAGGAGCTTCTGAGATAGGCCTCCTGGTATCCGTGACCTGGGACAGCACCACCACCACAGAAGCAAAGGGCCCCTCACTGTTATTTCAAGGCCATGAAGCCTAAACACAGCCAACACTTACCCAGCACTTTCACTGTGCCTGTCACAACCCTGCGAACTTGAGCGATTATAATCCATTTGATCCTCAAGAGGTCCCTGTGAGATAGGTACGGTTCCTATCCACGTTTTCCAGACAACAAAGTAAGGCCCAGAGAGGCTGAGTCACTTTTCTAAGGTCACACAGCCTCGAAGTGTGGAGCTGAGATTCAAGCCCAGGCAGCCTGGCTCCGAGTCCTTGCTGTACCCCCTCCCCCCCGCCCCCAATGCTGCCATACCCAGGTGACATTTCTCTGTGGGTCAAAAAACCCCAGCAAGAGACAGGAACGGTGACTTGCAGAATTAAAAGTGGTAAATAGCAAAAACTGTGCTTTTCCCTTCAGAATGTCTCACATGGAGGCATTGAAAAGTGGAGCCGGGTTTGCCACAGGCTTCGTCCGGGATTCCCTTCAGTCAAACACATGTACCCAGTCCGTGTGCTCTCTCCACACGCCAGCGCCCGGCATGGAGACAGCGCAGGGCCTGCTGTGCCGCGAGTGGGCTTTAAATTTGCTGCAACATCAGCATCCATCAGTCACGGGCGGTTCAATGGCGTGCAGTTCGTCCACACAGCGGAACCCTGTTCGACCAACGAAAGGACCAGGCAGGTCCACGATTATTGGTGTGAGAAGATCTTCCAGGCACGGGAAGTAAAAAAAAATGGAAGAGCGAGTGTACAATCTCCCACTTTGTTAAAAGAAAAAAAAAGCCGGGCCGTGCACAAAGCACTCCTAAAATGATACCCGAGACGCTCGGCCATGGGCTTGCTGGGGCTGGGGGTCTGCGTTTGGCGGGGGCCAGTTTCCACGTGTGCCTCTCTGCACCGTCAACTTCTCTCTCTGTGCTGGTGATGTCTTCATCATTCTCCCTCTCTTTTTTGCTACAGATAATAATTTATGAAATTAGAGTCATTTAGAATTAGCAGCAAGTATCCAAGGAACGGAACGAATACCCCATTTGCAAAATTAACACTCAAACAAGTGCCTAATTTGCATATGGTTAATCAGCCCAGTGGGCATATACAGGCAGATAATCACGGCTGATTTGTGTGGCTGGAGCAGGACATTCCCACCGGAGCTCCCCAGTGGGTCTTCGGGTGTCTAGGAAACCCTCCAATGGAGCACTAATTTTTTATTTATTATGGTCTGTGCATCTTCTGAGGAGGATACCCAGGGCTTTTAATAGATTCTCACACAGGTTTATGATCCACAGAAGTTTAATAAGCACTAGCCTGGAGCCTTGATGGAAAAGATTGTTCACGTAAAGACTGTGCCATTCAGAGCTTTAATGAGTGTTAGAGAGGACCCTGCAGCCCCAAGCTAGCCAGAGTGGGTGGGAGGGACTGACACACCCAGGGCATGCCTGTCCAGGTGCCACGTGTGTGTTCCATGCACGACACACTCTTCTGACAGTTGGCCAGGACCGCTCAGGGCTGCAGGCAGCAGGAGGCTGGCCTCGAGCGGCCGTGCCCAGGAAGGGCTTTATTTTTCTCACTTGACAAATGGTCCTGGGTGGCTGAGGGTCCGAGGCTGAGTCTCTCACCCTGGGAACACCTCCTTTGTCTCCTGCACAGCCATCCTTAGCGTGTGGCTTTGTCCTGCAGCCAGGCCAGCATCTAGGCAGCCAGAAGCAGAGGGCAGAGGGTGTGGGGTCTGCCAGCTAAGCCTGTCTCTTTTCACAAGGGAGGCAAGAGCTTCCCCGGCCAACGGCGCTCAGTAGAATTCCACTGTGTTTCTCATTAGCCAGAGTATCATTTTATACAGTCACCTGGGAGTTTGGGGGTGCAAAGCACTATGCCCCCTAGCTGGTTGTGATATAACAGTGAACTGACTAGAGTTCCTGGTAGGGTGGAGGAGTAGGGCCAGCGGAGAGCGTGTGGCCCGAGTGGACCCCCACATGCGTGGGTGCGCCTGTATATGCACCTGTTTCTCCGCAGCGCCGTGCATGGGTGTGCTGGCCGTTGGGCCTCCAGACTGGCCTGCAGGCCTGCTGTGAAGGCGGGCCAGGGTCGTAGCTGACAGGCCTGCAGGCACTGGTGCCGCTGGACTCGAAGACAAGCACGATGACGTGGCTCCTAACTGCCCACATGCAATCCCGATTCCTGGTGGACGCAAAGTGCGTTTTCTCTCGGTTTCATTGAGATATAGTTGGCATACAGCTCTGTATGCATTTCAGGTTGACGCGTTTGATAAGCTTACAAATGTAATGTAAAATGCCCTTTAATGAAACAGACATTCCAGAAAAGGATGCAGGAGACAGCCCCAGGGTAGGTTGCCTGGGGAATGCAGATGATGGGCGTGTCTGGGCAGACTCAGGGGCCCTCGTCCCCCACAGGAGTCCCAGGAGCCCGGCCCAGAGAGACGCTGCAAACACAGCCAGCTCTGAGCTCTCTCTAGACAGGAACAGACACCAGAGCTGCACGGAGGGACCTCTCCCAGCAGAGGACCCAAGGCCAGGGCTGGGGCAGCGAGGGAGCCGGGCTACCAGGGACGCCCTTTGAGGGAAGACAAGGGAGCCAGAAGTGACGAGATGGAGACTCTTGAACCGAATGACAAAGCAGGTGTTTAAATGTGTCTGTAGAGGCCCTGGACCCCCGTTCACACGGGCTTTGTGCTGAGTGAAGTAACGCTGACTCAACGCCGTGGGGTGGTCTCCACTTCTCACTGAAAGCGTGTTGCACGGTCCCACCTGCACCCGCCGACCCGCTAGAGAACCTCCTGGCCCAGCTGCCTTTTTCTCTGCCGAATGTTTGGGGAACGTCTGGCCAGGGGATGTCTGCAATGTGGCATTTCTCCAAAGGCCCAGAACCCACAGACACAGAAACCCGGTATCAGCTTAACGGCGCTCACCCCCTGGGCACCGCCGACCACCTCCTTCTCACTCGCTCCAAAGGTCTAATTTGAAAATCCTTGTAATTCAGGGGGAGGCGGCGGGAAAACACAGGCTTCCCTCCTGCTTATCATGACACGATGGCGGCTCCGATCAGAGTTTTTACTACGGGAGGGAAAAGCGAGCAAGCGTGCCCTTCAGAAATGCCGCAGATTGAGCGAGAAAAGGGTAAGATTTCTTCGTGTCCAGGAGAGAAAACTCAAAATACCTGGACAGTCGCTCCGCCTTTTAGAGAGGTTTTGAGGGGAAGCAGATTGTGATTCTGTTTGTGCTTACACACGACGGTCTTTTTAAAAGTCACCCGAAATACCCTCCATTTATGTTTCCCGCACACCCAAAGGCGTAACTAACTGTCAGGCGATCCGACAGCTGTGATTTGGGGAAATCTCAGGCCTTGCGCCGAGTTTCTGAAGATGAATTTTAATCCATGTTTCTCTAACATAAAAGTCCTTCGTTTTCCCCACTCTACAGCATTTGGAAGCCTTCTGTGACAGTGTTAGGTCGTCCCCGTGAGCCACATAAAAAACGTAATTAAAGAGCTATCCCGCGGAAAATGCCGGGCTCTGGGAATGCCGTGGTTTAAGTCAGCCCACCCAGACTTCCCGGGTGTCCGGCACAGGCCCTCCTCCAGGGCAACGGCGCTGAAATGGGGAGCCGGAATCCTCTGATCTGCACGGACTCAGGATGCCCGCAGGACTCCTCGGCAGCCTGCATAAGACTGCCTTAACAGAGCCTTCTTTAGGGACGGGATGTGCAGCGGGTGACATTAGAGTGGAAATATCACAGCTGGGGGCTGTGCTCTGTTGTCCGACCCTTCCTGTCACAAGCAAGGTCCCCTCTTTGGAGATGGCTCCCTCCCTCCCAGCTGGTCTTCCCCTGGGAACCTTCCCTTCTAGCACTTTCCGGGAGGGGAGGGGCTTGTGAAACGCTCCTAGATCCATGTCCCTTTCCTCCTGAGAATGTCTCTCAATTTGTAGTCACCCCATCTTTAATAGGGTTCTTTCCTGATGTCTGGCTCCCCAGGAGTCTCAGGGCTGCTGCCTTGTCTGGCTCAGCTCCCCTGGTATCCTTGGTGGCCAGGTGGGGCTGGCCCTGTAAACACCTGTGGTGGGAGGGGAGGGGAGGGGAGGGGAGGGGAGGGGAGGAGAAGAAGTGGGAGGAGGGGACAAGAGGGTCACACTGCTGAGTCACCCAGATTCTCATGTGGACGATCTGGATTTATTTTGCCGGCATTTTTATTACTTCCAAAATGCAAACAGCCAGCCGTTGCCAGTCCCAACGCGAGAATTTCCTCCTTGCTGCTAGTTTATTTTTCTTAACGTCACTGGGAAGCATTACCTTCCACTGTGCTTGGAGGCGCTGGAAGGACCAAGTCTGCCACCTCCTACCCGGAGAGCTGGACCGGCAGGTTTCTGAGGACCGCCTGCAGGGGTCTGGCACTGACACCACTACCTGTGGCTTTTATGGCTCAGCTTTAACGGGGGCTCTGCGGGAGCCCCTCTTAGTCTTCCAGGAAAACGTATGGCCTTGAGCCGCGCTTAACTGCCCTTGGCTCTGCCGCGAATGTTTCCCACAGCTGCTCTTCCTTCCTGAGCTGCACGTCCCTACCCAGAAATCGGTGGGGGAAGACGAAGCACCGCCTAACCTCTGTGAAGTCAACCGGAGCCTCCCATAGGGGACATAGTTGCTTCTTTGTGTGGCTGGTGGGAATCACCGGGGGATGTCGGGTCCACGAGCGTGCCTGCAGCAGGGCCCCCTCCTCCTGGCCCTCTGTGTTCTGGAACACCCCCTTCCTCCTGCAAGATCAGATGTGACCTCCATCAGGCCGACCCCAGCACGTCAGGAAGCCGCTTCACCCTGGACTCGAACACCTGAGAGAGAGGACACGGTGGGCAGCTTCCCAAAGAGCAGATGAACGGGGATCTCCCTGCCTTCCCTCCAAACTTGCTCACTGCTTCTGCGCAGGCTCCTCGGTGTCCAATTGACACTCCCTATAAAAGGGGTTTTATACCAACACCCATCCACTCAAGTACTGTTACTGGGAGCTCAAAGCCCTCTGGGCGGCGGTCAGTGCATGTTTATAGCATATTGAGTCCGGACACCGTCCCACATGGGCAGGAGGCTGTGTCCTCTGGACTTCCCGTTGGGAGAGGGCTGGGGAGCAGGGCTGTGCGAGGTTTGTTTTGCCAGCTCGCTTGGTCATTATTCGCTCTAAGGACCGGATTTTCTTTGAAGTCCTTCGGGCTTAGGGGAACGGGCTCCCTCTTCTACTCCGGTTTACCGTTTGTATTTCTCCCATTTTCCGCTCTTTTCTTTCTGCAAAGGTAACAGTTGAAGAAACGGTAGGAGGCATCATGGTCACGCCTTCCCTGGGTGTCCCTCACACTGGCCATCACACAGCAATTGCATTTGTGTCTAAACTTCATGCCTGCCTTAATCCATGTAGTGGAAGATTCCTCCAGACTGGTTAGATGGCATTTTTTGAAAACTCAATGGGAAGTTTGGGACTACGCCATGAGGCGTAGCCAGTACTGAACTTACCCACCAGCCATAGACCACTAGCAAACTGGATGAAGTGCAGGCAACAGACAGTTTTAGACGCTGGACCAACGTCAGTGTGGGATTCTGCAAGAAGATGAGTACGTCAGGGGAATCCCCTGATGTCACCACCTGGAGGCACCACCTGCCCCAGATCCGGGACCACAGCCCAGTGGAGGAGGTCCACACGGATTGTTGAGGTCTCACTGAGTTGGGGATCGGGGGTTGGGGATAGGGTCAGGGAGGCCAGGAGGCCAGAACTTGCGGAGCTGAGTGATGGAGTGGACTGAGCCACATGGAAGAACTGCCGTTGGCGAGCTCTCCTCTGCTCTTCTGGAATCTTCCAGTGAAAACTCCTCGGCGCCTGCATAGGACCAACTCTCCAAAGTCAGAGAAGGAACCACTCTTGGAATTTCTAAGCGTCACAATTTCCAGAGCTCGCGCAGTCCCAACCGGTCAAGTGGAAAGACCTTGCTGAATAAACAGGGCACTCAGGACAGAGCTCAGAAAGGTCATGCTTCACTCACAGCCAAAACTGCCCACGAATAAAGGCTAGGCTAGACCTCTCATTAAAAAAAAAGTTAAAATCAAGACTCAAAAAGATCAGGCTGACTCCAAATTAATTAATTAATTACCTGCCCGCCCCCCCGCCCCCGTCAAGCCCCCCGCAAACTGGACACTCAAGAATATAATATCCACAATGTTTAATACCCCATCAGAACTTACTAGACACGTGAAGGTATGAGAAAGTACAACACGGAACCAGGATAAAAGTCAGTTATAGAGACAGAGCCAGAAAAGATTTAGAAGGTGGAGGGAGAATGGACTTAGCCAAGAAGGGCGTTATTTTCTGAAACAGTCTCATATGCTCAAGAGTTTTAAGGAAAATAAGAACTTAATGGGGAGAGAAATTGGGGAGAGAACCAAAGGACACTGCTAAACTGGATGATACAATGTCTGAAATTAAAAATATTCTCCACGTCTTTCCCAACCCAGGGGGGGACTATCATGTTTTTTAAATGTTTTAATATGAAAAAATTTTCACACACACAAAAGTACGGAGGAAAGCATGATGAACTCCCAGCACCCATCCCCTGTTTCAAAAAATCACCCACATTCTGTCCTTGGTGCTTCGTCTGTCCTTCAAAACTCTTCCTTATTTCCCTGGAGCAATGATAATGAACCCCAGAGGTCACATGATGTCACTCAGAAGTGCTGCCACCTTGGCCCCTGACATATGAGTGACCAAAGCTTGAAGGCGCAGAGAACACCATCACCGCCCCCAACAGAGGAGCCGTGACTTCATTTCACCCTCTGTTCGGTTTTCCCCTCGTGTCTGGGGTCGGCATTGGCCGCCGGGGCTCCGCTCACTGCTGTCAGCTGGTCTGTCCCTGGTTCTCGTCCCCCGCAACCTCCCCGCCTCTGGTTTCTATGTGCCAGGTATTTGTCGGAAACAGTCTAGTGATTTTCCAGGTCATTCGCCCAAGAGAATGTCTCACTTCTGGATCTGGCTGGCGGAATCACTGGGGAGTCATTGAAATTTCTCCTAAACCTCCTATTTCCTGTGACTCCGTGGTGAAAGCCAGAAGCTCGTTAGGCTCAGGTTCAAGGTGCAGACAATGACATTTCACAGGTAGCACTGTGAGCTTCCAGTTGTGGGGCTTCAGGAGGTGTGGATCTGGGGGTCCCATCTCCAGTGACATGGTGACGAGAGGGCTCCACCATTTCAGACTGGTCCATCCTGACAAAGGTCCCCATCAACTCTTCAGTTAAGGGTTTCAGCTCTCCCGTGGAACTGTCGTTTTAAATTATCTTTGCCAACTCCATAGCTGAGAAATGGGGCCCATCTAGTTTCGTTGGTCAGGGTTGATTTGGAACTTATTTTTCAAGTCGAGGGGTTGATTCCTCCACGAGGCACCTGCCCGCCTCCTGGCCAGGCTGGCACTTCTCTGGTGTCCTGCCCATCTCACCGAGCCCTGCGGACGCCTGGCGCAGACACCATTCCATGCACAGGTCCCGGGAATGGTCTCTGCATGCCAGGCCACAGGAAGGTATGAGACCCAGGCCCTGGTTCAGCTCCCCCCGGCAATAACTTCTATCTATGCAAGTCGAGGCTGCCGATGTCTCCGAGGCCACCGGCTCTCCTCAGAAGCAGCTGAGGTCACCAGGGACACCCTGGAGAGGCTGCACAGCTGCCCACTGCACATCCTTTCACAACCGTGGTCAGCACTGCAGAGCAGTCAGTGAAGAGCGGTCACTGGACGTCTGCCAAGTCCTGGACGCTGTTCAGTTCCCGGATGCTCTTCCTAAGCCACACGAGCCTGAAGTCAGGCTGCTGGCGTTGGGCCATTCTGTGCCCATCCACTCTCCCTCCTCTGTGGTGAGGTATTTTCCAGGAAGGTCCCAAGGCTCTCAGCACATACTTCTTGTGGGGGGGGTTAGAGGGGAAGGAGAGGGAGGGAGGGGACGGCCGCCTGGAGTACGCAGAGACACACCCTGCTCTGTCGGCCTGGCCTGCGGGCCCCTGCCCCTGCCTGCACAGAGACATCAAGCAGTGAGGTCACACCCTTGGAGAGCCGCAGTGTGCCCCAAAAGAATGTGTTTCCTTTTCTTTTTCTAATCTCTACCCAAGGGTTGTTGATTTTAGAGAGGAAGGGAGAGAGGAGAGAGAGAAGAGACGTCGATCAGTTGCTTTCCACACGTGTCCTGACCGGGGATCCAACCCACAACCTAGGTGTGTGTCCAGCCTGGGAACGGAGCCCACGACATTTTGGTGTGTGGGCCAGTGCACCAACCTACTGAGCCACCTGTCCAGGGCCCCAAAAGAATGTTTTTCCAAAAGGTGTTTATTTGAACGAAAACAATGTAAAAAATATTTTTGTCATCCAAGTATCTTTGTGGAAAATGTCAAAAATCTCCCTAGGAACTCTTCAGGAAGGACAGACTGCTGTCCCGCCAGCCCCGGAGACTGTGCAGGGTGCCTTCAAGGCGGGTGTTTCTGTTCCCTCCCACGAGAAACTCCTGAGCCGTGGGTCCAGATCAAGGACGTGCTTCGGAGTTTGGTGGCTTTGTTACTCACTGATTTGAGGGATTCCAAAGCCAAGGCATGGCTGGAATGGCGAGGGGCAGGGTAGACCCCAGCCAGATGTCATGGTCACGTGTGAAAATTCACAGAACACAGAGGGCATAATGGTGAGACCCAAATGCCGCTGACACAGAAATTGTCCCCACCACTGGCCCTGGATCCTAGACACCTCCCTCAAAACAGTCCCTGGAGGGAAAATATTAATGCCTGAAAAGCCAGCAAAACAAAGAACACAGGGTTCCCTTACTAATCACGCACCTAACCCCTCATTTTACCTCTGGGATAAACGGTGGAGGCATTCATTCTCGCTCGGGCAGTCCAGGAGCCGCTGGTCATCGCCCTGCCACACCCACGCCCAGGACACCTCCCACCCCAGTCTGCCACCCCTGCCCGCTCCCCGGGCTCCTCCCTGCTCTCCAGGCAAAGCCCTTGGATCCCAAACACGGCTCACCACGGTCAGCGGAGACGCTTTTCTCTCTCGTTAGAACGGATTCCTTCCAGTCATTCCACCCCATTCTGTCAGACTCCAGCAAGCGCTGCCAAGTCGAAATGACAGGGACAAGGACGCCCGCAGGGTGACCGTGGGCCACCGAGCACTCTGTGTGTGGGTGGCGGGCCCCTCTCCTTAGGCTCCCAACTCTGGTGTTCTGGGACAGCGCATCCCCAGGGCCCAGTCTGCAGGGTGCCCAGGGGGCCACCCGCCCCCGCCCCTCCCGGCTGGGGTCCCCTTTCTCGGGCAGTCCAGTCGCTCCCCTTCCTCTCCGCAGCTTCGCATTGGCGCCCAGCCAGGGCTTCATCCATTACCCATGCATTCTCTGCACCCTCCCTGAGCCAGCACGCCCGAGCTGCCTCCACCAGCCAGTGTGCAGAGAGCGGTGCTGTGTGACACCGGAGGCCGGGACAAAGGAGACCACGCAGTTCTGCCATGTTCACAAGAACGTCTGCTCTGGAAACCCCGCTGCCATGTGAGAAGTCCCATTGCTGCAAGGCCACCATGCTCTGAGAGGCCAGGGCCAGGCGGCAGGCCATGCAGATGTGCTCCCGCCAGCAGGCCCGGCTGAGAATGCTCACACACAGCTGAGATCATGCACACGGATGTCCACTGCAGCCCTGGCGGCCTTAGCAAGGACCTGGGAAAAGCACATAAAGAGGAGTGGACAGATGAGCCTCCTGTCATCACATCACCACCCAACAACACTGTGCAGAAAGGTGGGCAAGGGAGATCAGCCTCGTGGTGGGGGGGGATGCGGAAGGCAGAAAACCACACGGCTGCATGTAGGCCAATGCGCACTGCTAGCTCGTGTTTTGGGTGGTGAGTTCTCAGGTGCTTAAAAATAGCCCAAAGAGCAAATGAGCAAATGTGGGTCACCCACAGATCCACGGTGCGTGTCTGCCAGGAAGCATTTGGCTCTGTGGGCGCCTCGAGGCCTGAGAGCAAAGAAAGAACATGCACATGGGGAAGAGAAGGCAGAGCAGGCAGGTGAGACAGCGCCCTCCTGAGGCAGAGCCGCAAGGGGTGAGGGGAGTGAGGGCAGTCGCCAGAGGAGCAGGCGAGGTCACAAGGTGAGTTTGCCTATGTGTGTTTAGTGTGTTTGCCGGCCAGAACGACCCAGCAGCTGGGAATCTGATGATGCAGGAGAGGGAGCTTTAGGGTGACATCCGAGGCAGGAGGGAGCAAACAAATGCTTCTCTTCCCCGTCCAGTGTCCCTGCAGAGGAGCCTTGGCCTCACTGACCAGGTGTTGTCCCCCACAAGGGGAGTCAGGTGCTAAGACCTCAGCCCTGCACACTCAGCCCAGCCTAGCACCCACCCACATGGCACGCAGGGGCACCTTCCCATCTACAGGGATTTGAGAAGCCACAGACCCAAACTACCCCCTCCATCTGCCCCAAATACCCCAGAACCCTGCCTTCGTCCCCATTCTCCTGGGAGAGGAAGATACACCATTTTTCCGAGGGGGTTCATGTGGCACTGGTTAAGGGACAGCCTTGTTGGCGGGCTCGTGGGCCCAGCTGCTTGTCTGCAGAGGGACCCCTCGGCGACCTGACCTTGCTCAGATGCCCCTGCCTCGTCCCCAGTCCCAAACGCTGGGCGCAGGGCTTCCTCACCATGCTGCTCCTGGAGGGGATTTCCTCCTGCCCATGGAAGGAACCGCACTCAGGGTGTCAGGCTCAGTTCCAGTGCTGCCTCCCCTGTCTGCCCCCCCCCCCTCACCGCCTGCTGTCTTCTGAGGACTCAGTCACGTCCAGTCATTTTGTGTGCCCAAAGGCGGCCAGGCTCCAACCCCCTCCTCCCTTCCTGGGCAACGTTGAGGTGGGGGAGGTGCTGCCAGTGGGGGAGGGGGAGGGAACCAGGAAGCACACCTCACGCTGAGTCAGACTGGTGCCCGAGTGACACCCGCTTTCACTTTCTGGGAAATCACTGTGCTTTCTCCAAAAAGTGGCTTCCCCATTTGTGAGCAGGTTCTTCACCCTGTGGCTGGACACTGACACCTCCAACTCCTTCTGGAACAATTCTGGGAACACCCTCCTCAGCACCTGCTCCCCCCTGCCCCCATGGAGCACCCCCCGTCCTGGGGACAGGGCCCTCTCCCTCCCTCCGGTCTCACCCAGCCATGCCCAGTCTGGGACACATACGGCCTAGTAGGTCTCTACACATTGCCTCCGCTTGCCCCTCATCCTTGTCCCAGTCCTTGTTCCAATCCCGCCCCCCTGGTACCCTTGCCCCAGCCCGGCCCCTTCAGCCCCACTGCACCATCTGACCAGACCAGGGGAGCTGGGGCAGGAGCGACCTGACCAGGAGGGGTGGGACAGGCCACCTGAGTCCACTTCCTCCCAGTGGCATTAACCTCTCTGCCTCCCAACCCGGAGCCTTTCCCACAGCCAGGGAGGCAGGGGCAGCAGAAAGACCGGGTGGGACCCAGATAGACCGGGTGGGACCCGACTTGCATTCTGTCATCATCTGGAGAGCATCAGGAAACAGGACGAGGGACCCACAATACCACACACTGCTCTTCCCACGTCCACACCTCCAGCTGTGCCCGAGGGGGCTGAGGGCCCAGACCCTGGGGCGGGATCTCCCCCAGGGCTACCACCCTGGGTGGGGCGTGAGGCCCCCAACAGGAGGGGCATGGACAGCAGGTGGAGGGAAGGAAAACTCCGAGGACCCTCAGATGCAGGGTTGGTCCTCCCTCCCAGAATTTTCGGGTATTGGTCAGCTCCTGGCATGAGAACACGGCTGTTTTCACCGCTAAGCCAAAATAAGAGACGGGTTTCCTCGGCAACCCAGGAAACATCTCGGGAGAATGGTTATATTGTTTTGAAATGTTTTGAAATGTTATCAATGGTTTCCAGGGAAACCCAGGCTGACGAAGGGAGCCTTGCTAAGGAACTTTAAGGAGAGGCACGGGGGAACGGATCTGAATGCACAGTAGGCAGGCACTCAGCTCTTTATTAAGGCAGAAATACACACATCACCCACATCGGGTTCTTTCATTTTACTGTCTGTTCAGTCTTCCCTGCTTTCAGTGACTCCTTGGTCACTCTTACCTGGACCACGATTTAAGACATCACTCAAAGTTCAGAAATTATCCGAGGATGTCACACTCATTTTCACCGGGGGCCACATCAGCCTCACAGTTGCCTTCAACGGGCCCAATGTAATTTAGGACTGTATAAATGTAACCACTCCTTAACTAGGGGCAAGGAGCTCGGCTCTGCCACCGGGTGGAAACAAGGTCCTGGGCCTGATAAAACAAGGTAGAGGGACAGGTTCGGCCCCAGGCCTTGTGTTTGCCACCTGTGGGATAGGTGAGTCCTATGAGAACCGAATTTTTAATGGTACTGTGAACTGCACTTTGGGGAGGTCCAGATTTAAAGGAGCAACTCAGCTGCCCAACTTCAGTCAGAATGGTCTGTAAATCCAACGGCAGCTGTGTGCCCAGGAGAAATGGCGCCATGGTCAATCAGCCCAGGGGAAGGTGACCCGAACCCTCCAAGGTCCAGGCCAGCCCTTCCTCACTGTGACGCTGTCTTGCCAGTCACGGCCACCCTGCTTGCCACTCAGAAACATGTGCGGCAGGTCTGACTTTCCAGCAAATACTGATTTTCCATTTTTCCTGCACCCGTTGAGATCCCTAAGAGCTTCTTCATTCCTTCTGCAGATAGTGCTGGTCCTGTCTCAGCTGGGTCACGGTCACATCTCAGGACCCGCTCCCACCTCTGGAATTAAATTCCTCTTCACCCTTATTCACGGGCAACCGCTCAAGGAGTCTTCCCCTTGCTCTGGGGAGCAGCAACAGCAAAGCCAGCTGCCACCTCCCCCAAGCCCAGTCCACCTACACCCCACATCACTTAGCAATATCTTGTTTAATTGAAGATAAAATTTGCATTGTAATTTTCTGAGTGACAGTTGGAAGCCTTCCTAGGAAGCAGCCCGTTGGGATCTGGGGAGAGTGGCAGGTATTATTTGGCTGCCCGGCAGCAGAGTGATGGGGCGTGAAGAAGGACAGGTGTGTTCCAGGCAACATGTTGGCTGCCCCCACGCTGGCTGCCCTCCCCGCCCCCGTCCTGGCCCTTGCGCCCATCCTTGCTCAGCCCGCAGGGCTCTCCCTGCTCACGGGCTGCCACGCCCGAGTGAAGCACTCAGGTGGATCGCTGGTGGCCCACGCCTGGCAGGAGGGAAAGAAGGGAAAATGCTCTCCCTCCAAGGCCCCAAGTTTTCCTTTCAGCAAGTCTCGGCCGACGTTGACAGGTCAGTTATATTGATGGGAAATGTTGATAGGAGCTGGTGTGTCACCCACAGCCAGATCTTGGGCCGCCCCCCTCATTCCCTGATCACCTGGAGTCGAGCGGGTCAAATCCACACCCTGGACATCACCAGCCACGGAGGCGGAAAGCTTGGGGGTTCCCCTCAACACAGGCGGCTGGAGAGCGAGGGAACATGTCAAGTGGGAGCTGGAAGTGACATCGGGGAAGGGGTTTTAATTAAGCGACAGAAACGGGATCGAGCACACGCACCGAGCCAGCACAAGAAGGATGCTGGGCAGGTGAGGAAAGCTGGACACGCCTTTCGTGGCAGATAAGCTCATGAAGAGACGTCCGACACCACTGGCCGAATTAAAGCCACAAGATGGGAGACCTCACACCTGTCCGAATGGCTAAAGAAAAGAATACTCCACTAATGACATCACCAAATGCTGACGGGGGCGGGGAGAACCAGCTCGCTGGCCCGCGGCTGACCGGGGATAAGCGGAGCGACCACTCTGGGGAACGGCGTGGGCAGTTCCTACAAAGCTAGGCACGCGCCTACCACACGTGCGCCCAGCGGTGGCTCCCCTGGGTGTTTACCCCTGGGGAATAGAAGCCGTATCCACATGGAATACTACAGAGATGGTCGCTGTCAAGTTATTTGTCATGGTCCCAGACCAGGGACAACCAAAATGCCCATCACAGGTGAATGGCTAAGGACCCGTGGCACGTTTGCACCATGAAGTCTCACCCAGCGATAAAGAGGGGCCCACCGTGGGCACACGTGACAGCCAGGAGGAGCTTGAGGGGCCGGCTGAGTACGGAAGCCCGTCTGGGGGGCTTGGTTCCTAGAGCTGGGGACGGATGAGTGCTCCCTGGGATGGGGGGGGGCAGGAAGTTAGGGCTGCAGCTGGAAAAGGGCAGCGCAGGGGCCCCTTGTGATGGGATCTGAGTCTCGACGGTGACAGTGGCCCCCTGAATCTGTGCGTGTGACCGTACTGCACAAAACCGCAGATGAGTGCCCCTCACAAATGACCAAGCCTGAGTCCGGCTAGCGTTGGTCTCCCGGGACTGCGGGAACCAACCACCGCAAACCAGGTGACTGAGACAGCAGGTGTTTGTCCCTCACACTGCAGAGGGCACACCTGAAACCGAGCTGCAGGCGGGGCCGGGTTCCCTCTGCAGGCTCCAGAGGAGGCCCCTCCCTGCCTCCTCCAGCCTCAGGTGCTCCCGTGTTCCTGGGCCTGTGGCCCCACCACGCCAGTCTCCCTACCCGTCTTCACACGGCCATCTGTCTGTCTGTGAGCCTCGGTGCCATTTTCCTGGCTGTGATTCTGTGCCCTGGTTATACACGAGGCTGCCTTCTGGGAAAGTGTAGAAGGGTATGTGAGGTCTTCCTGGAGGGCCAGACCAGGGGACTGCGGTCAGCGTGATGGCTTCAGGACCTGGAAGCGTGTATTTCTTTGGAATGCAAGTGACATCACACAGCTGGAGCCAGCTTTGTGGAGGTGGGCGATTTCCTGCCAGGCTGTTAGGGAGACCCATCGATGTCAAAGGTGGAAACGCGGCTGGGCCTCAGGAAGAGCTGGCGGCAGACCAGGTGAACACACTTCACCTTTTACCTTTACTTTGGTCTTGTTTCCTTAGCAGACTGGCTCTCTCTCTCTTAGTCCACACAGAATACGGAAGGGCTGCTCCAGCTCCCAAGTTCACGTGTTACAGAGCCAGCCCCTGGGAGGAGCCGACCTCTTGCTGCCGGTTCTTGTCCCAAATTCCCAGGGTTCTGACCGGGTCTCCTGGGCTGGTGCCCTCGCCACGCAGCCGAAGGGCAGGGCCATCTCACACAGCACGGTCAGAGCATGCCAGAGAGTGAGCATCTACAGGGTCCTCCTGAGCTAGGCAGACCCCCAAAGTCTCTGTCACCAAAGTCCTCAGACGACCTTCTCTTCAGCCCAATAAACGTGCTGGGCCGATGGAATGAACCATGTTTTCCCTTTCAAGAGGGGATTCTCTATGTTTTCCAACCACTGCATTTTAGAAGATTTTCAACAAGAGCTGAAACCAACATTTAGCCTGGCTTTTATGAAACCAGAAAATTAAATTAACCGGAACACCAAATCCTCAAACAGCCTGAGAATCAGAGTCTTATTTTATCACAAATCCAGATTTAGGCAAGTAAAGGTCATTCTCTTATGGGTTTAATGTAGTTTCCCCCCTCACAACCCCTTAAACTTTCTAAAATCATTACTTATTATTCAAACAAAATAATTCACCTGGAGAGAGCTTACGGTACAATGACCTTTCAGCGCAAGGCCGTTTTCTGTAACAGAGAAATACAGTTTCCCCTTAAGACACACACACACAGCACCTTGAGGGGCACCGGGGGCCACACAGCGAGCAGCAAGATCACTCCCGATGAAGCTGGGACAGACAGACAGACTTGTCTTTCCTTGTCTTGTAGGCAGATCTCTCAGAGGGGGATTTCCCCTCTTGGAAGGGCATGGATGGAAACAGGCCACAGGTGCAGAATAAATAAGTAGGTCGCAGGTGCACCTGCTCCCTGGATGGGGGATTTGTTGATTTAATCCTGCCGTGGGCCCCCTGGTGGTTCTTCATTAATTAAGGCTCTAGAAACAAAAGGACTTTGTGTTCTTTAATCACGGCATTTCTAAAACATCAAAGTGGACAAAGAAGTTTTCAGAAGCTCTTTGATTCTACCCATCTTCCCCCTGCTCAGGGCACCTGCCAGTGAGGGGGCTGAGGTCAACCCTGGGAGGAGGGACCCCACAAGCAGGGAGGGTGGGGGGCTCAGATCAACATGGGTGGGGGCTGGGACAAAGAGCTCTGGGCGGCCTGGGGGAATACCTCTGCCTGCCGGCAGCTGGGGGTGGGCCTGATATCACACAAAATCACATTCCGGACTTTCGGTGTCCGGCCGAGGGCACATACATTCAGCCACACCAGGTTCAAAGTGGGGTCTGCATGATATCTGCGTGAAGTACTGCTGACTGTCGAGGGCGGACTGGGAGATCTCCACAAAGGCGGGCGCGCTCGTTTTTCTCGGGAGTCATGTAAGAATCCCAGTGCAGAGTCTTGGAAGGGCCCTGTCCTTGCACAGGTGTGAGCGCCTTTACACACCTGTGCGCCCACCACCTGGCCTTGGCTTGTAATGAGTGAATGGCTGCTGGTCAAGCTGCCTGACCCTGTCACGTCACATTTTTCTCATCTGTAAAAGGTGGGTCACACCACCATCTTGTCTTCCTGATAAGACTGCTCAGTCACCCAGCGAACGCTGGTGAAGCACTCAACCTGGGCCGCGCCCCAAGTGCGCACTGGGGAGCAGTAGTGACATGCTACACGCAGCCTCCAGAGCGTGTGCTCCCTCAAGAGGTGGCCCAGGAGGGTCCCTTTGAGAAGAGGGAACTGCAGCAAAACCTGAAAGAAGTGAGGTCACAGCCACGCAGGCGCCTGCAGCGAGGGCGACCGGGAACAGGGGGCAGCAGACTTGAGGCCTGGATGCTTCGAGGGTGGCGGGTGGGAGCCCCTGGGGCAGAGTGGGCCAGAAGCTCCTGTGATTTTGCTGCATCCGTGCTGAGCAGGTTATGGAGCTCGGGCTGGGCACCGGGGCGCTGTCCCAGGGAGAGGGCTCACCATGGAAAAGGAAGGAAGGCTCTTTGGGGAGTCACAAAGGTATTGCTACTCCTCATTGGGGAAGGGAGCCCTGGCCGGGGAGCCCTGGTCACGTGGCCTCACTGGCAAGAGGACGGTGTGGATTCCACTGGTTAACCAAGTCCTTAGGCTTCTTGACCCTCAGTGAACTCACATGGAAAGTGGGGTGTGTGATAACGGGGTGCACTGGCAGGGCAGAGGGAAGGAAGCCTCGGAGGACACCCTGCCCTGAGGCCCAGGGGCATCCTTGTTCCTGTCCTCTCCACTGCCTTCTTTCCATGGGGGGCTCCTGCGGACTATGGTCCCCTGCCTGGGCTCTTTCTCACACCTGAGGGCCCATCTGGGGCAGAACTTCCTTGGATCCCCTGCCCAGGAACCCGCCATCCAGCTCTAGCTTCCCAGGCAGCCCTGCCTTCCAGAGTCCTGTCTTTGCAAATCTTTCGAGGGACCCCAGGAGAGGCCTGCATGGGGCAGTGGGATGACCCTGGTGATCTCTGTCTGGTCCCCGCTCTGGCCCCCAAAGAAGTGAACCAGGTAGGCATGGTTCCCTACAATAGGCCGCTGGAAGTTACACCGGCGTGGAGAAGCCTCTTGGCAAAGTCCGGCAGGAATTTAAACTACTTAGGATGGTGCCTCCCTGCTCCAGTCTCACTAACAACGCTACATCCGTGGTGCCCACTTCTGGGCTGGAGAGCAGCTCCCAGGCCAGGTCCTAGGCGGCCCGGGACCTGAGCCCCGTCTCGGTGGAGTAAGAGCGCCACCTGCCGGCAGCGGCAGCCACGTCTCTCCGTCGGTCTCTGCGCCAAGCCCCTCCCCCACCCCACCTGGTTCTGGGCACAGTTGCTCAGGGGTCCCGGCTTTGGTCTAGGCAAGGGGGCCGCGATGATCAGAAACACCCCTCCCCCAATAACCGTATGAAAGAGCGCCAGGCCCCCGTCCGGCATTTGGCTCTGGCGCAGAGTGACCCTAAACGCTAAATAACGCTGTCCGGGGCGCGGGGGCACGCTTCTCCGTAGGGCTTGGCCCCTGAGGCCGAAGGTGACTCTGTCCTAAAGCCGCGAAGGTCTGCAGGCTGCCGGCGGCACCTCTAAGAGATGCTCGTGGCGCTGTGAGTGTTCCGGGAAGAGAAAATTCACACCGATTCACGCGCCCAGCTGTCCTCGCAGGCAGCCCGGGTGCGGGACTCCCACGCCGGGGCGTTCAGCATCCCCTTCCTTACTCTCCGTCCCCGTGAGGGGTCCCGGCAGTTCTCCTGCGGGAGCCCAGGCCTCCGAGCACTTGAACGTGGTGGGGGAGGGACGTCTTCCAACATCAAACGGTCGTTTGTTTCTCTTTTAACCTGTGGATATGTCGCTCTTGACGAGACGTGGGAGGCTGCAACCGATTCCTTCTGTTTCTCTGTGAATCTTGACGTTGCTTTAAGGGGTGATAGAAATCGTGCAGGTGGCAATGTACATGATGAAATTCTGGCATTTTGTGCTATTTTGTGCTGCCGTGACAGTCTAGTCCATGCAGCCCTGGCACGACATGGGAACGAAGTGTAGATTCCTGGCACAGTTCTGAGTCTGTTCCGCTTTTGCACACAATCCCAGTCACTCCCGTTTTAGCAAATCCAAGTTCCTCTAAAAGGAAACTTTTAAAAAGTGATCTAAGAACGGTAACAACTCCAGAAAGTTTGTCTAGCTTGTCATTACTCTCAGTAAAACGCACACCATCTGAAAATGTTGATGATAACATCACTGGTGTTTGGGATGAAACGAACACAAAACCTGTGGATACCATGTAACTTAGGAAGTGTGTGTGTCACTGTTTAACTGCTCACTCGGACAGCACAGCCTACCCGCAGGCCACCGGGCGCTCAGCACGGCACACTCGGGAGACCGTGACATTTTACCCGCTTGCAGTTGTCTCTAACCTCGGCTTCTGGTACTCTGCTCAGGAGGGCAGGGAGGCCGGCTGGAAGTGGGGAAATGGCACCAGTCAACAGACTGTCCTGGGCCAGGAGGTCCTCACGCCCCAGAAAGGACTCCAGCCCGCGGGAGAGGGACAAGCAGGAAAGGGTAACCGGGCCTTGCAGACCAGGCGTTTCTTGGACACAAGAGCCCCGAGTGAGCGCTCAGGGGCTGGAACACTCTCTAGCGGTATCCAGGGCAGCCCTGCCACCACGAGTCACACTCCCAGCTTCCTGATGAAGGCATTTCGGCCTCGCTGCCGGCCTGGGTTTGTGATTGTAAAGAAACCAAGACTGTGCTTTCATTCCCTGGAGGCGGCAGAGTCCCTATGGGCGCAGAGGGCCCCCTGACGCGCTGTCACAGTAGAAATCGGAGGGTTCCACCAGCAGGCCTCAGCTGGGAGCCAGCCCACCTTCAAGTACACCAACCCTTCTGGGACTTCCCAGAATTTTTCCCTCACTTCCTCCCAGTTTGAACATGGCGAAAATTCAGACAGGGACTCTGTGACTCATGACACTTAGAGTCAAAAAGCGGTTTGCTTGGCACGGTGCTCAGTTTCGTGCGCCAGCTGGGCTGGACTGCGGTGCCCGGAGGTTTGGTCAACACCAGTCCCGGTGCTGCTGCGAGGTGCTAGCTAGGTGGGATGAGCGTGTGTCTCAGTAAACCCCGAGTAAAGCAGATTGCCCCCACCCCCATGGTGCGGCAGGCCTCGTCCAGTCAGAGCTAGGCCCTAAGGGCGAAGACTGACCTCGCCTGAGCAGGAAGGAACCCTGCCTCCAGCCTCCTGCAGACTCGGGTACAGCATCGAATCTTCTCGGGAAGTGCAGGCAGCCTGCCTCTCCCGAGAGGTTCAGACTCGGAGCCCTCACAACTGTGTGAGCCACTTCCAAAAAGTAGCTGCCTCTCGGTCTCAGTCCCTCTGCCCCTCCCCAGCAGTACGGTCTGTTACGCCTCCATCCCCAAGCCTGCCCCCAGCTGGACCCTCATCACCCTCTACTCCTCGCCCGAAAGGCACCTTCTCATGGGGGCGCTGATGCCACAACAAGGTCAGCTCTCCTGCTGCAGGTGACTCCAGGACTCGGGACTGATGAACTTGCACTTGAGTGATGGTCCCTTGTTCTTTGGCTTGCTCGGTTTATTCCCCCGCCCCCCCTGTTCGGATGGCCAGGGTCCTGGGTGATGTTAAATGCAGACGTTCCCGCTGGTGTCGGCCATTGGCAAGGCAGCAGCCTGGTCCCTCTTACTGGGCAGGGAGCTGATGGGGGGTGGGCCCAGCACCCTCCTGCTCCATCCGAGGGCCCCACTGCAAGTTGAGACGTGGCAGGAGGTGGGGAGGCTCCTGGGTCCTCGGTGTCCCCACTGGCCCTTCTCTGGCTCCCTCACTTGGTACTACCTGGGCAGAGCCCACACCCCCCAGCTCTGCCTGTTGGGGGTCCTCGTTGGGGTCGGGTTTCAGGCCACCTCAGGCTTTGTCCAGCACACCCTCACTTGCTCCCACCACCCCGTTTATGCTGCAGAAAAGCCGTCCCCGCAGCATTTTTCTAGGTCAGAGACTTTCAACCGGTGCGCCACGAGAATTTTTAAAACATGTGACAGCTGACTGTCTAGTCAGGGGCACTGACCTCCTTTCCCTGAGATTCCCAAATAAAAAAATGACAACAGCCAACACAGCAATAGCCATGCGGTGTGAATGAATCAAAATTATACCTATTTTATTGTCGGACCCCCCAAAATATATTTATACGTGTCCCATAGAATTTTAGTGATTAGTTTGTGTGCTGTGAGATGACAAAGGCTGAGAATCGCTGTTTAAATTATGTGAAGTATAAAGAAGGAATAGAAAAGATGAATAAAATCTCATTCCAAATGGCCATCCCCAAACTTAAACAGACACCCCTGAGAACGACACACGGTCATTCCAAAGCTTGTGAGCTGAGTGAATTCCAAATTGTCTTCATGCCACCGTCCTGTGGTAGGGATCCTTCAACTGTCGACAGAAATGTCCGTTTAGCCTCTTAAAAATTATGTCTCCCACGTTGTCCCTGGACCCTGGAAGCCATCACAGGCCAGTAACGTGAACGTGGTTAGAACCTGCTGTTGGAAGGGCCCCTGAGCTGTCAGGAAGGGGCAGCATCTGTGCTGAAAACCTGCGTGGGAACAGGGGGAGCCTGGCTGTGAAGGGAGCCAGGGCAGCCACACCTGCTCCAGGCACTGTGCTGCTGTGTCAGCTCCACGCGGTTGGTGAGAGGTGACGCACGGTGGCGTCTGGTCGAGCAGGTAAAGGCCTCATGTGCTCGGTATCCTATCACCTGGGAGGACCACGTGAAACAGAAGTTGTGTGGGGGTCGGAGTCCAGATCTCGTCGGGGGGGGTCTGGCCGTGGCTCCAGAGTGGAGAAACTGGCAGGGAAGTGCAATGGGAGCTGAAGGGTGGGGGAGCAAGGGAAAAGAAGAAAAGGCACACGGTGGGGCGGGGATCGCAGACGCCTGGGGGTACGCAGAGGGGAGGGCGGGAGGGGGGAGTTCTCGAAGGATCGCTGTGGTGTGTGCATCCATGTCCTGCGTGTTCTCTGACCGCCACACTGTGGCTGGCATCAGAGGTGCTCTGTGTCACTGCGGGTGACGAGATACATGGGGGTCCTGGGGGTGCCGAGATGCACTGGGTCCCACAAGGCAGAGGAAGTCCGCTGGATAGTCCATCACGATGTGTCCAGTTTTGAGACTTGTTTATGTGAGGTCCTAACGAGTGGTGAGCACGAGAAAGTGCTGACCGGGCCTGGGCCTGCGGTCTCCCACCCACACTCCTGCCCAAGGCTACTGCCACGGCCTCCTCAGGCCACGGCCTCCATTCCTGGCCTGTGCCAAGGCCGTCTGCACTTCAGACCCACCTCCACTCCTGTTCCACACAGTGCAGTGGCCCCTCTGGGGCTGGGTCCTGCCCGGGCTCGCGTCCTCAGCCCCCTGGTCCTCTGCCTCACTCTCTGCCCACCGTGGCTTTCAGTGCTGGGTCAGTCTTTGTCTTCCCCGAAGGCCAGCCCGGGCTGCGGAGCCAGAGCCGTGGTGGGTCTGCCGCAAACACTCGGCCTTTTCCATCTCCGTCCTGGGACCTCCTGGGACACCCACTGTCTCAGCCTTTGGGGGCTGGTGCCTCGGGGGCGTCTGCCCTTCCTGACTTACTAGCAGTGCTCAGCATGCTCTAAATTGTGTGAATCGACTTGTGAAAGCCGCAGTCACTGTTGTTCCACTCATATGCACCCAGTCAGCCTTGATGGAAGTGGTAACTGATGTCAGCTGGAAATCAGGAAGAGGTAACACAAAGGAGAGGTTCACATCAATACGGTTTTCCCCCGGAAAATGGCAGTATTTTTTTTCTTAAAGAAGCAGAACAAGTTTTATTGACTCTCCATGTAACCCTTATCTTATGGTGTACGAATGAGGCATGAAAGGCCATTCCCTTAGCCTCAAAGTTATTCCTTCCCTGCATTCTTAGCCAAACCAGCAAAACCTGCGTTTTGAGCCGTAGGTGCCACCCTGCTCGGGCCAATACTTTCCTTTATTTGTGATGCTGCACTGCCCCCTGGTGGTGCCAGATCCGCTATAACAACCGCGAGCTTTTCCTGAATCCATTTCAGCCTGTGCTCAAAAGGACTAGGAAGAAAAACTTAGTTTGCTTATTTCTGGACTTTTCACCCCAAAACCAATCATTTCACCTCCACCAGCCCCCAGGCTTGAAACATGGTCTTTATACCTATCTTGTGATTTTTGTATGTGGTCTTGCACTTTGAGTTCTTTTGTAGTTTTATGCAAATGAACAGACATATTTTTTGAAAGATAGTTTCTCCACACCTCACAGTGTTTGCAGACAGGGCAGCGTGGTGGCATCCCTCCCAACCTCACATCGCTTATTTTCATGAGTATCTTGTTTTATAATTATCTCCCATGTCACCAGCATTTCCTTCCACAGCAGTGGACACCTTTACTCTGAAATACTCTTGTCTAGAGCTCACCTGTCTCGGGTGTTTCCGTGGAGTCAGACGTTTGATGTGCTTTGTGGAGTTCTCCGCATCCCCCAGGTCACTAAGGTTAACCACAAATAAGGCGAGGTGTGTGGGAGCTTTCCGACTTCACTGAGATAATCCTCAAGGCTGTCTCATTGAGCTAACAGTGTGGTCAGTTACATTCTTGGATTTTTCTGATGCTGAATCATCCTTACAGCGTTCACACTAATGTCACTTGCTCAGACTGTAATTTACGAGATGTTCGGGCTGACTAATGTATCATTGGGGACTCTGGCATGAGTGCTCAGAAGAAGGCTGGGACTCTGAGTATCTTTTCTTGTCCTGCCGTATCTAGTTTTGGACTAAAAGCTACTCAACATAATAACGTGTATTTAACAGCTTTCCATTTTCTAAAATAATGTAGATAAGGTAGAAATTGCCTGTTCCTTGAAAGTGTGGTCAACTGTCACACCGAACCTGGAGCTGATTTCTGAGAGGGGACAGCCTCGCAGTTCAAGGTCAAGTTTTTACATTTTTGTTGTTTGAGTCAAATTTTTTATTTCTTTTTGTGCTTACTTTTACATTCTATATTTTCCCTGAAATGTATTGATAGTACCTCACTTTTTAAAAAAAATTTAGAATGTAGTTTTTCATAATATCCTCTTATTTTAAAATCGGTGATTTCCCATCTTTTCCATGTATATTTGCATTTTCTGTCTTTTAATTAGTCTTGCTGGAAGTTTCTTTTTATAAAACCAACTACTTGTTAATTTTTTCTGTTTTTATTCTCCTATTTCTGCCATTATCTTCATTATTGATTTCTGGCTTCATATTTATTATTCCACCCCCTTTGGTTTATGTTGGATCTGATGTCTTTTTTAACTTTCCAGGTTGAAGGCTTAACTTGTTTGTTTGTAAGCTTTCCTTTTTCCCAATAAATGCGTTTATACATTTTCCTGCTAGTATTGATTTCTCTGTTTCTCAAAAATGTTAACCCACAGGGATTTCATTATTATTCGGTTCTAAACATGTTATTATTTTAAGGATGCTTATCGTTAAATACAATCTTCATTCAGAAAAATATTGCTTAATTTCCAGTCACAAAGAACTTTCAGGTTTTGTTGCTGATCCCCAAATGTGCTCTGCAATGGAATTTATTCTGACTGCTTTCTGCAGCCCTGTGGTGGACAATGTCCTTGGGGTCCCGATGCTGGCGGGGGGGCGGGGGTCAGTGCCGCAATCGCAGTGCCTTGTACTTTGCTGCAGGCTCCTCTGCCTGGAACGCACATGAGCCCTCCCCACCCCACCCCCGGCACTTCTGAAATGGACCCCAGTTCTTCTGGACGTTTCTCTGCCCGATATCACCCAACAAGCCTCCAAGTTGCTTGTACAGATCACGAGTCAGCCCGGC
This sequence comes from Macrotus californicus, assembly GCA_007922815.1. Taxonomy (NCBI): domain Eukaryota; kingdom Metazoa; phylum Chordata; class Mammalia; order Chiroptera; family Phyllostomidae; genus Macrotus; species Macrotus californicus. Next base: position 204,836 of record VMDR010000082.1, on the reverse strand, counting down.
ATCTGGGCTGCTCCCTTGCTGCCTGCGCCCCTCCGGCTGGGACAGACAGGACAGACAGACCAGGCCCGTCACATCCAGAGAGTGAGGGGTCCTAAGCGAAGGAGGCCCTGGAGTCAGGGCACCCGCAAAAGCCTGCCTGGGCCCCGAATGTAACAAGTCCTCCCAGCTCACGCTCGGGCGATGCCCCTCACCAAGCGTTCAGCCCGTGGTGACAGCTTCAGTGTTGCTCACGGCTCCAGCCCCTCCCCCTCCCTTTCTTTTCCAAAGTTTCACTGAGTTTGAGGGAGCGACACGGATTAATAAGATCGTGCGCGTTTCATGTGTGCGATTCTCTCGTTCCTCATCTGTCTGTCGCATGGTGTGTCACCCCTCAATGTCCAGTCTCTTTCTACCACCAAACGTCTGACCCCTGTACCCTGTGCTACCTCCCGCCACCCCCCACCCCGTTCCCATCTGGTAACCACCACACTGGTGTCCATGTCTGTGGGGTTTTATTCATCTGTTTGTTCCCCTGTCGCCTTCTGTTTTCCATCCCACATGTGAGTGAAATCACACGGTTCTAGGCTTTCTCCATCCGACTGGATTTATTAGCGTGATATTCTCAGACCCATCCATGTTGTTGCAGATGGCCATACGTCATCTTAGGGCTGAGTCGTATTCCTTTGACTATATATATATATACTTTCACATCTTCTTTCTCCAATCACCCATCGAAGGACACTCGAGTGGCCTCCGTGTCCTGGGCATCGTGCATCCTGCTGCAGTGAGCACCTGTGAACGAGCGTTTCAGGTGACGGGCTGGACCCCTCCCTTCCTGTGGTGGTTCACCCCCAGGATCCCTGGCATCCTCAACACCCCCCCCCAATGAGGCCAGTGCAGCCCCTCAGGCATTTTCGACATTTTTGAGCGTGAAGTAGAGGGGGGTGTGGTCACCCCCAGGGGAGGGAGGGATAATTCTACTCTATCATGCTATTTTTATTCATTTTATTTTCCTGATTTACTCTTTAGTTTTACAACAACAAACAAAAAAAAATTCATTTCATTTTCAAGATGCTATTGAAATCCAGAAAGTAGTTCCCAGTATGAAGTAAAACAGCCTGAGAAGGGAAGGAGTGAGTCTGGTTCTCCGAGTCCACCCTTCTTGCTGTCCTGTTCCAAGTCTCCAGCTACAGGTGGAATGTGTCACCGGTGTTGGGGACCCAAACCGCACCCAAGACAGTGGGTGAAACTCCGTCCATGTGACCGGGAGTTCTGTGAGGTGACTTCCGTGTGGAACACAGTGCCTGCCAAGGGACGAGCGGTCCCAGGCGTGCTGACCAGATGCAGTTCTCCACTGTTCATCCATTTGCCTTTCTCTGGAGTAGCCACCCCGAGCAGGTCCTTGGGTGGGTCACAGGGTAATTGCCTGTTGAGCCTGGTAAGGACCCGCATAACTGTTAAAGTGATAGAGGTGACACGCAGGCTATTCACATTCAAACCAGGACCAGCCGGTGGCTGCCTCATGGAGTGGAGCAGAGAGAGACTCTTTCCGTCATCCCAGGAAATTCTCCCAGCTAGCACCGGTATGGGTTCAAATGTTGGGTCTCAGAATAGAATGCTTTTCACTGATCTGAACGACAGGTGTTTTTGAAAGCCATGAACAGCAGTGTCCTTGCCAAATCCAGTTACCAGAGGAACCGCCCCACCTTGAATTCACTGTGTAGAATAAAGTTTGGTGATGCCCATGGACCAGAAAGTCCAACAAGCTGAAGAAGTTATTATTCATGCTGCAGCATCTGGCTGTTCATGTGGAGAAGCCACCCACGGGGACCCGCTGCCCTCCCGGACTCGGCCAAGTTCTTCTGTAAACAGCTGCAAGACCCGAGGGCCCATAGAATGGAGGGGGGCTCTGCTCGCCGCAGGGAAAATCTTGGGGCTCCGTGTCAGGGAACGGCATAACCCGATAGCATCGCAGTCTCAGGAATGAGCTCCACGTTGCTTCTCAGGTGGTCTCCCCGTTCATCACACTCTCAGGGGGCCAGGAGCCCATGTGATGAGATGTCGGCCAGCCGGTCAGACTCCTCTCCCTGTTTCAGGTTCCAGCTTCTTGAAGACCCCTGGGTCTGACAAACAGAACTTTTTCCAACCACGGCCCAAGCTGGTTGGTGTCACCTCGGCTTTTCCATGCAAGGGTCTGACTTCCCGGCTGCTGGGGCAAATGGCGAGGACCCTGGACGCACGGTCGTTGGGGGCAGTGACCGCAGGCCTGGCTCCATTCTCCATGTGTGGTCTTTTCAGAGAGGGGAAGCCACTCCGCAGAAGAAAGGGGCTTTGATTCCTCTGCGGTCATGTTGCGTTTTGTGACAGAAGATATTTTAACCACCGATTTGAACAAGCTTGGCCAAACAATAGTCTCTCTTGTGGCCTTAGCCATTAATCTTTTCTGTGGGGGGAGAGTCCGATGCCCCCATGACGTCCCCGCCAGGCTCCGGAAAGGACGGATGGGACCAGGGCCACCATTGTTTCCCAGACACGGTGGTTGCAGAGGAAGCTGCCTTGGCCTTTTCTTTTCCGGACAGAAGATGGCACACGTGCAGCTGACCACCAGGAAGCATGCTGGAAGGGACACTTGGAGAATTTGCCGGAACAGCTTGTGGAGGGGATGCGACATTTGCAAAGAGGCTCCCTGATCTGTCATCTGCTCTCTTTTCATCCCCAAATAAAAAGAGCTTTTTTTCCTTGGTAAGTCTGGTGGAATGTCCCCCCGTCCTTCATTCCATTGTTCCTTTCCCTCTTCACCTTTGGTGGAAAAGCCACTCAGAGCAATAAAGCAATAAAGTGATCTCCCCGGAGGGGACAGGTGGTCAGTATGAGCAAGGGGACAGACCGCGGCAGGCGCAGGAGGAGGCTGCATGGCAGGACAAGCAGGCGCCGTCCTCCCAGGGCAGGTCTGGGACATGAACTCCCCACGGCGCCCTGGGGTGAGTGGTAAAAAGACAGAAGGGATGGAGAAAGGGAGGGACTCCAGGACACCCACTGAGATTTAACTGCACGGGTGTCCAAAGTTCAAAGCTACCCCTATGGGAAAACGCAGTTGCCCGCGTGGCCCAGCGGGGCTGGGTATGCGGCCTCACTGGTATGCGGTTTGGGGCACACTGGCGGGGTACCAGAGCCCCCTCTCAGTAGACTGGTTGCAAACACAGCCCCCCTTGCCCACTCCTTTGGCCTTTTGCCATGTGACCTCGCCCCCTTTCCTTCAGGACTTGGGGTACGTTTCCGCATCCCTGGGGTCCAGACTGGCATTTGTCTCACTTTAGCCGATGAACCTGGTGGAGACGCCTGGACCGTGACTTGCAGATGCTCTACGCGTTTCTGCTCCCTCCCATGGACCCCTGCTTCCAGCAGGGGAGCAAGCCGGGGCTCACCGGCTGGACGGTGACAGGCCATGGGCAACAGAGCTCAGTCCCTCGAGTGGGGACCTTGTGCACAGCCAGCTGCAGGTGTGCACTCAAGCCCACAGCTTTCTTACGACACCGAGTTTGGAGGGTGGTAAGTCACACAGCACAAACACAACTGGTAACCCTTTAGAAGCCGAGTTGCTGAGGGCAGAGAGGTGACAGGTGACATAAAATCATTATGAAACCCAAAGCACTCCCGACTCGAAAGTCAGCAGGAACCATTCACGGCAAAGCCCCCCGAGGAAGTGAGCAGAGTCCACCAGCTGCCGATGGTATGTGGCCAGTCACCGGCAGACCAGGTGGTCTGCACCGGAAGTGCAGTCTACGCATGGTTCCCGCTCATTGACGCAGAGGCAAACCATCAAGCCCCACCACTTAGAGAAAGGCGCTGCTAACATTTTGGTGGGCGTTCTTTAAAGACGGGCAGAGTGCACGTGCACACGGCTTCCGTAACCGGGCTCCAGTGATTCAAATTTATGTCCGTGGCTGTCCTAAAATCACAAAACACCACGTGCTCATTGTGGATGGTTCCAATGGCACGGGGTGTTGGAGGTCAAACGCGAAGGTCCCCTTCCCCCGTAACTGCCAGTGACAGGCGTGTGAGCTCCTCCCACAACATTGTTCCCGTTGTGATTTTGCTTTCCGTTCTGTGTTCTGAAACGTGGGTCTGTTTCTCGGCGACACCCATTTCGTCATCCAGTTCTTCCCCTGGGTTCTTGTTCCGATGTGCTTATTGTTGGTTTTCTGTTTCTAAGTCCCAAGAACCGCATGTCACCCCGTGATCACTCGCACAGCAGGCTGTCCTTGTCGAACAATGCAGTGTTGACCCTCAGAACTCTCCGAGGACACAAATTAGGGTTTTAAAAGACCTCCTTCTCCTTCCTGGATTATCCATGTCTCCTAGCCAGTCATCTGCTATGCTTGTCCCTCTCGGGTACTCGGTTTTCCGCCAAAGTCTAATGACCCTTGCACGTGGGTCCATGTTTATCAACGAAAACCTGGAGTTACCAGTATTGACGGCTGTTGTGAGCATCCTCCGTAAACACGAAGATCACTCTCTCAATCCCCAGTCGTGTGTCCGCCTCCGGTGCAATGCTTGGCCGCGTGCTTTATTTTTTTTAAATATTTTATTGTTCATGCTGTTACAGTTGTTCCAATTTTCCCCCCTTTGCCACCCTGCACCCAGCCTGCCCCCCATTCCCATAATCAGTCCCCACTCGTTGTCCATGTCCGTGGGTCCTTCATGCGTGTCCTTTGTCTACTCCCCTGACCTTTCAGTCAGTCCCCCCCCCACCCCCGACAGCTGTCAGTCTGTTCCCTGTTTCCGTGCCTGTGGTTCTGTTCTGGTCATCAGTTCATTTTGTTCATTAGAGTCCACTCGTAAGTGAGATTCTATGGTATTTGTCTTTCATTGACTGGCTTATTTCACTTAGCAAAACAGTGTTCGATTCCATCCATGCTGTCACGGAAGGCAGGAGCTCCTTTCTTTCTGCTGTGAGGAATTCCATCGTGCAAACGCACCGCAGGTTTTAATCTACTGACAGGCACTTAGGCTGTTTCCAAGTCTTGGCTATTGTAAATAATGCTGCTGTGAACATTGGGGTGTTTCTGCTCTTTTAAATTGGTGTTTCAGGGTTCTTAGGGTATAGTCCCAGCAGCAGAATCACTGGGTCAAGAGGCAGCTCCTTAACTTTTTCAGGAAACTCCGTCCTGTTTCCCACCTGGCTGCAGCGGTCTGCGTTCGCACACACAGTGCACAGGGCTCCCCTTTCTCCACAGCCTCACCAGCACTTGTTTGTTGATTTATTGATGACCCGGCTGCACGTGTTAGGGGTGGCTTATCCCTGGCTGCAAGGTGACCACTGGCCAGGAGGGCGCTCCTCTTTAGTCTGTGTGGATGGGGAGGGGACCGATGGAATGGCATGCACTGGCTCAGCCCTGGAGCTGCCCCCAGACCCTAGGGAGTGGGTGTGGGGGAGGGGCTTCCCCAAGTGAAAGTCCCCAGCTAAGGTCAGAAAAAAGGGGCACAGGTGTCGGGTGCCAAACCAGCAGGGGAGCACCACCCTGAGGGCGGGGCGGGGCAGCGGCCTCGGGTCCACGTGTGCGGATTGCTCCGCCCCGGAGTTGATAACTGTCCTTGAAAGGGCCTGGAGCAAAGTGTCTCAAAGCCTTTCTCAGTTGCTCGAAGCCGTCCTTGCCTTCCTTTCACCCTATGCAAGTCGTACATGATCCTGTCACAAAAACAGATCCCAAAGCTTGGGCCAGAGAGGCCGTGTGGCACTCAGTGGCCGTGTGGCACTCGGGGGAGCCTCGACCCCCTTGCAGTGAGGGGAGCCGGAGCAAGCCCGTCAGCTCTCAGCACCCAGGAAGCTGGAGAGTCGTTCTGGCAAAACGCGGGCTGACACAGCGGTCCAAACGACGAGGCAGAGAAGCACAGAAAATCCACACTGGACAGTGACGCGTGGCGGGGCTTGGAGTGACGTGCTTGTTGGGAAGTGCGGGGTGCCTGGCGCACGCGTGGGGGCACACGACCACATTAATGCGCTTTCCTTTCATTGCTAGGATTGCTGACATTTTCTCTGTGTTTGTCTCCCGGTGTTTGAATTTTTTGTTGATTCTCCGCGCACCCTGCCCATTCAAGTATGCTGGACTGCATAAGTGAGTCACGGGCACGCACCCACTTACCGCCCCCGCGGTCACGGAGAATAGCAATTCTGTGGTTTTTCACTGGCGCCCGTTTGTTCAGTCACCTGGGTGGTTAACCGAGCGTTGCTGGATAAACATTCTTCGAGGCTGTAATGCTCTTGCTGACTGTGTTCATTTATCATTAAATTTGTACGTCGTTTCTAAGTTAGAAAATTGCATTCCTGAGGATCTGCAGCCTCAGAACAGGTCCAGGCCAGGCAGGACGGTGAGACAGTGGCCTTCCTCGGTTTCTCCAGTTCCTGGTTCCCCCTGCCACTGGCGGGACAGCTGACACTTCTGTTTGGAGCCGCTGAGGCTGAACGGAAGTGAACTGGACTTGGCCCCTTCGCCTGGAGCCCAGGCGAGGGAAGGAGCTCGCTGGTTGCGGCTCCCTCCATGCTGCCCCTCCTTCCTGGGGACGGAAGTCACCCATTCTGTCCAGAGGCTACCAGGGGAGGTGGGCCGAATGATGGCCCCCTAGATGTCCACGCCCTAATCCCTGGTACCTGTGACTATGTCACCTTACAAGGCAAAAGGGACTTTCAGATGTGACTAAGGTTAAAATCGGAGAGTATTCTGGATCACCCGGGTAGGCCCCATGTAGTCTCTGAACCCAAACCTTTGCAGGCCATCCTTCCATTGTATCCCCTATTGCCATAGCAACAGATCGCCACAGACTTAGCAGCTTAGATTATTTATCCTTTCACGGTTCTGGGGGGCAGAAGTCCAAAGTCAGTGTCACTGAGCTGCAGTCGTGTCCCTGCAGCAGCTCGAGAGACTTCTGGTAGCTGCCAGCTCCCTTTTCTGCCCGGGGTCACGGCACCTTCCCTCTGCCCAGAGTCCAACCTCCCCTCCCATCTCTCACAGGGACATTTGTGTGGCTGCCTTGAGGAGCCACCAGGGCCATCTAGGATGACCCCCCATCTCAGCGTGCTTCACCGCTTCTGCAGAGGCTCTGCGCTGGGAGGCAGCACTTGCTGGTTCCTGGGGTGGGGCTGCTGTCTCTGGGGGCCACCGTTCAGCCCACCACAGTCATTGGAACCTTCCTCAAGGACTAGATCACCCTCATTTGAGCGAGCCGTCTGCCTCCTGCTAGCACCTGGCTGGCCCAGCCAGGGTTCCAGTATTTAAAAGAGCACAAAGTCAGGCCACAGGAATAAGTGAATTTGTTGATTTGCACACGGTTTTCAAGGCCATTTACATGCTCTTGGCTCCGGATTGACGTTTCCAGTTCACTTCTCTCCTCGGGGCTCCAGGATCCCTCAGCCGCCGGGCTGTGTGGTATTTCCACGTGGGTGTGTCCATTCCGTTGGAATCCTGGGCACCTCAGCTTCGTGTGGCAAAACCAGCCCTTCTCTTTCCCTCCCCCTCACCTGCTCCTTCCCTGGCCTTCCCCAGCTCGGCAGGTAATGCCACCACCCTCTAGTTCACTCAACCCTGTCACCTCCATCTCCCTACCTCCCCTCCATGCTACTAAACCATCCAGTGCTGTGTCCCTGCAGGTGCTGCCTCCCGCTCATCCCTGTGTCCCCAGAGGTCCCAGCAACACAGCAACAGATCTAGAAAGTCTCCATTCTCCTGTTCCTGCTGATGCCGAGCTAGCACAAGGCGCCAGCCGGCCCACCGGGGCCACCGCTCTGGCATCCTGGGGCGCCTCCTGTTCCCACCCTGTCTCTCCTTCCCAGCACCCTCCGCACAAGCAGCCAGAGGGTCCATGTACAAATCCAGGTGGGACCGCATCACTGCCCCACTTCACACTCAGTTCCTCAGTTCCTTTAGCTGCGTTCTTCTGTTCCCACCCTATCTTCCTGTGGACATCCCCGTGCCTGGAGTGACATTTTCCCAAGCTCGTCCCATCTTTGGGTCAGTCACTGCCGACTACCCAGTGCTGAGCACAGTCCTCAATGCATTGGACAGCCGGTGACTCCTCCTCTTGATGGGACAAGCGTGAAGTCATCTTGCAAAGGCTGGGGACACCAGGGGGTGTGAAGGATTGAGGTCAGTGCTAGACTCTCCCGGGTGGTGGACAAGTGTGGAAACCAGGCTGACCTGGGGGAAATGGAACCCATGACCTCCCCAGAAACAGGAGGGCCTTCCAGGCCCTGAATCCATTCTGGGCTGGCCATCTGCTCCTCCTGGGGTCGCACTGAGCTGTCCCTCCTGGGGTAGAAGGCGCTTGGCCGGGGCCGGGGGGTGGGGGGGTGGGGGAGGTAATATCTGCATCATGTCCCTACATGTCCCTGCTCAAGGTCACTGGAGGGGTCTGATGAACAAAGGGTTTCATTGACATCATTTGTGATGCATCATGTCACCACGTGTCCCAGTGTCCTTGGCTTGATGATCAGGTCTGTCTGCATCCCCATTAGCACCAGTGATTGACAGCTGGAAGAGGAAGTCCAGATTCTAGGAAGAGGCGACCTCTGATCTAAAATGAGTCTCACAATAAGCGTACCTGCACGGGCCTCGCAGGGGTTCCCATGGAAGAGCCAGGAAGGTCGGTGCACCTGCACAGAGGCTGCTGCGAGAAGCCCAGGGCTGGGGTAGGTACTGCGCAGGCGTGGAGAAGGGAAGGTGGGCACCCTGGAGATTCCAGGGCGGGGGCAGGCTCTCAGGGAAGGGTCCTGAGGCTGGGTGGGGTGCTGGGTGTCCGAGCTGGGGGTCACCCAGACCTCCCTACTGTACAGTTACCCTCCAGGCCGGGCATCAATCACTGGTTTTTTTCCCTGTGATCACTAGATGTCACTGCAGGAAAAAATCTGACCAGAAAACAGATGCCAGGCAGAGAGACATGAATGTTTTGGATCCTCAGGAAGTGGTTGCCTTGGCAACAGGGAGCACGTGAAAGAACTTCCTTTTTATGGACAGTGTGCAGCTTCTGAGTGACATGCAGTCAGTGCCCCCAACAGAAGACTCTGTCCAGGACCCAGGCCTTATCTGGGGACTGGAGGAAGAAGCAGGACAGGAGGAAGGGTAGTGGGGGGAGGGGGGAGGGGAAGAGCAGACAGACAGACAGACAGAGAGCCTCCTGCTCTGAGAGTGCTCCATAAAACTGTTGATTCTAAGTCTCAATTCCAAAGACACCACCAGAATGCCAGTTGTCCCCGCAGATGCTTGTTATTCTGGTAAAAAACCACTTTACTGGCAAATTCAACACAACTACAGAAACACTGAGAAAGGGGGGTGCCCGGGAGACGGAGCTGTGCCCACTGTTGAGGTCCCCACCCACAGGAAGACCTCAGATACTGAACGACAGCCGGGCATGGAGGCCAGAGGGCGTCCCTCAGGCTGGTCTCCAGCCCCTTCACTGGCCCAATTCCCACTTCTCCTGCGTACCTTTGCAGGAAGGGGACAGATTCTACCCCAAGCAGTGGAAATGGGAGAGGAGAGGGAGGGGGGAGGCCAGTCGTGCCAGTCTGATGTTTCTGATGTGAGCAGCGACCAGTTGCGTGATCCCAGGCGGCCGGGAAGGTGCAGACTTTGAGCTCCTTGTCCTGCGGCCCCACAGCCCTGAGCAAAGCTGTAACAGGTGACCTTTTGCTTCTTTCCATCCCCCACTGCCTGTCCCTTTCTCCTGTCTTTCTAGGGGCCAGTGTCCCTGGACCAACCTGTGACTTTTCAGAGCGCCCCCTCTATGCTGAGCCTCCTTCCTACATCCATCAGCTGGTCCCAGCCCCGCTGACCTTCAGATATGGCAATGAATCAGCTCACTAAGGCCCAAGGGGTAACCCTCAGGGGGTGTCCGTGGTTTGAAGGGTAGTGTCTTATCCACATGCACATCTGATGGCTACAATGTGTGCGAGTGAGACAGAAAGGAGAGTTCCAGACTGGACGCCGCCCACAGCTGCCAAAGCTTGCGTGCTCACCTCACAAGGACTTGGGCAGGGTCCTCTCTGATGCCCCTGGGCAGGAGGCACACCGGGCCAGGGAGGTGCACCACGATCCCCAGACTCCAATGTTGGTGGTGGGGGTGACAGGAACACCGAGAGAGGCTGGCCGGAAGGAATTGAACCCCTGGGAGATCAGGACAAATGACAAAGACGAGGGAGCAATACGGGGGCCACACAAACTCAAAGTCCAGGCTGCCCAGCCATGCCAGGTGCAGTTCTTGGTCACATCAAGGCCACGCAGGAGCGATGGGTGATGGCTGTCCCTGAGAGGCAGGAGGGACTAGCAGCAGACACGGGGCCCTCGCAGCGGGCCAGGCCCCGGGGCAGCACGGCCAGCCCCAGGGGACAAGGCTTCGGGACCAGCTGCCTGACCCTAGGGGCCAGACCCTCTGTTTGCATGTCTGATGTTTTCTTCTTCCACTAAACATTTGTTATTTGTGTTCTTTTAAAAATACAAAAACATTTTGTGGGCATGTTTTGCACATGACAGCGAGCTGGTTTCCACGATATTTCAAATATTTGCTTTATCTCATGCTTTAATGGTTACTAAGTGTCTTATTAAATACATTGAGCCAAGTCATACACATTGGCTGCTGTTGAGATGACGCGTTTTAGGCTTTATTTCAGACATGCACACATGATGAGAACATAGGACGGGCTCACGAGCGAGGCCTCCCATCTGGCCCCATGTGCCAGAGTCACAGAGCAGGCGGGGACCTTGGACAGGGTCCTACCTGTGGGCTGGGGCTCTGCTGCCTGCCCAGCTCTCAGCGGGAGAGCTGTCCCCCAAGCTGCTGGCTGGGGGTGCTCACTGCTCCTCTTCCTGCCACAGAGAATAGGGACATCAGTCCCTGATGTAACATGGCACATTGTCACCTGCCTTTGCTGTGATGAGGGGTGGCCTCTTTGGATATTTAGCTCTGTGGGTTCCTGGGCCCAGTTCCAATGTGTGTGTTTAGGGGGTCGGAGGGGGATTCCCCACACCACAGGCCATTGTACAGGACCAGCCAGGTGTCTGAGTGTGCAGCTCAGTTCGAACACTGTCCCTGCAGAGGTGCCAGTAGATTCCACAATCTGAGGGTTCAGTGCCCCCAGACCTCCCTCCACTCCCCCACCCCAGCCCTGGCTCACCACGGAAGCCAGCGAGAGCCCAGCTTCTCACCTGTGTCCGACCAGCCAGCAGCAGATCAGAGGCTCCGAAAAGCCCACCTTGGGTTTCCGACACCAGCTTGTAAGTCCAGGTCATCGCCTGGGCTCCTGACTGACTGGTGGAGGGGGGAAGGAATTTCCCTGTAGTCTTCCAGGCTCCTTGGCTGGTCTAGTGATCAGATTGACAGGAGACAGCCTCACAGGAGAAAGTAGCTCAATTTAATTGCATATATATATATGCAATTCATATATATATATATATATATATATATATATATATATGAACCCAACATAGACAGAAGGTTCAAAACAGAAAGGGAAACTGAGGCACACACAACATTCTGAGAGAAGGATGAGGTCAGGCGCCTGGGACTTCAGAGAAGAGGAAGGTCACTGAGGAGAACAGATGTTCAGTAATCAGATGTTTGCTGTCTCCTACAGAGAGGCCATAAAACGTTATTTCTGGTGACAGCTCTTATGAGGGCTAAGGCCCCAGTTAAAATTCCTTAAGGGACAGGTACAAGTTTTTCGTGAGCCTCCAGGGTCTCAGTTGCCTTCAGCTCAAAACAATCCACGTGCCCAAGAGGCACAGTTTGGGGACGCCTGTTCTGAGCTCAGTGGCCATAAATCAGAGGCCCCCACCCCTCCTTTGGTTCTACTGATCTGGGAGAGCGGCTCACAGAGCCCAGAGGAGCCCTGCTCACCAGCTCGCTGGTCTGTTACAACAGGACACGACGCAGCAGCAGCAGCCAGGTGGGAGCAACGCGGAGGGCGGCCTGTGGGGGAGGGGCGTGGGCTCCCCTGCCCTCGGAGCAAGCCCCTGTCCCCACACCTCCACATGGCCAATCCCCCTCAAGTTCTCCCAAGCCCCTCCTTTTGGGTTTTGACGAGAATTTCCTTACACAGACCTGACTGATTAAATCGTGGGCCATTGAGATCGACCCCTGCTCCAGCCTCTCTCCCCTCCTGGGAGGTCAGGGATGGGGCTGGAAGTTCCAACCCTCTAATCAAAATATATACTTAAATCACAGGAGGCAAGAGAGAGAGGACCCCTCCACCCCCTGCCGAGCGCTGCATATAGCAACAATGGGGACAGTGTCTGTGAGCCAGGAACGTGATTCTTACCAGGACCGACCCTGCAGTGGCCCTGGTGTTGGGTGTCCGTCCCCTGGAGCTGTGGCCCCGCTGCGTGGGACTCTGTCACAGTGTGGCACTCTGTCACAGAATGAGAGTCTCTCCCAGCCCCCTGTTCGTTCTCCACAAATACGTTGAGCATCAATGCCAAGCTGGCACCTAGGGTTGCAAAAGTGAGGTAAGAGAGAAACCACCCCTTTGCCACCCACACCTCGGTGGGAGAGAGAGGCGCGCGCTGGAAGCAGCCTGGTTGGGGCTCCATTCCTCTCGTGCGGGGTTGCCGCCTCCCGCCAGGCATCTCTGGGAGTCCCACGTGGGACACAAAACACATTTGGGTCCAGCCTGGGGCACCAAGGGCTCTGCTGTGGCTCGGGGCCCGTCCGAGCCACTGAGACAGGCATGGCGGGTATTTGTCTCACTGCTGCCTGCCAGCCTTGGGGTGCCACCAGTACGGAGGTCTGTCCTGGAGGCTGCCTGAGCTCCCAGGATGCTCGGTGCCGAGAGGCTCGGGCACAGTGCTGTGCCCTCCCCCACGTGCTATAGCAGCTGAGCCAGGGGCCCAGCTTGTGACAGGGCACCGTGACTGTTATGGGCTGAGCTGTGTTCCCCAAATGTGTACGTTGAAGTCCTAAACCCCCAGGACTCGGACTGTGACCTCATTTGGAGATAGGGTCATTGCAGATGTCATTAGTTAAAACGAGGTCACAGCAGAGTAGGGTGGGCCCCTGGTCCAATGTGACTGGTGTTGTTATAAAGGGTGTGCTCTGGAGCCAGAGACAGACGCGCATCGAGGGAGAACGATGTGAAAAGACGCAGGGAGATGCCAGCCATCTACAAGCCAAGGAGGGAGGCCTGGAGCAGCATCTCCCCAGGGCCTCAGGAGGAACCAGCCCTGGGGACACCTTGATGTCCTCTCAGCCTGCAGGCTGTGAAACAACACCTTTCGGTGTAAGCCACCAGCCTGGGTGCTTCGTCAGGGCAGCTCCCGCAGAGCAGTGCAGGGTGTTGCCCTTTAACACACGGATGGCCAGATACTTCTCCAGCAAAGTGGATTTCTTCAGGAACAACAAAGAATTATCATTCGGGACATGTGACGCCTTGTCGAGCCACATGCAAGTCCAGAGAGATGAAGGTGAGGATGCTCTTTTATGGACTTGGGAGGGGCTGCTGTAAACAAAGGGTCCACTGGAGGAAGCTGGAAGTTCAACAAATGGTGACTTCTCATTGGCTGAGTTCTGGTCACCTCCCATTGGCTGAGTTCTGTCACCTCCCATTGGCTGAGCTGTTACCAGGCAGGGAGGAACCTCTTCCTCCCCTCCTGGAGTGGTAGTGTCCCTGCCTACGAGGTGCGCTGAGTGACTCTGCGTGAGAGCTCTCTCTTCTGGGCTCCTTTTTAAATGAGGTTTCTGTTTATTAATTTTCAATAAGGACACAGCTCTACTTGTGGTCCCTCTGCCCCCCAGTAGGCTGCCCTCAGAGTCCCCACTCCTTCTGACAACCAGGTCAGGGCAAGACCTTCCCCAGGATGGACCCTGGGCCCCGGGTGGTGGAGGGAACCCAAGCAACAGCCCTGCCCCTGGCTTATGGGGAGGTGGGACACGGCCACAGATGCAGGTGCAAGCGTCGTGTGGCTCAGAGCAGGGGCCCAAGCAGGGACAGCATGCAAGGTGGCCTGTACAGAAAGCTGGCCTTGGGTGTGGGAGCAGCTCTGGGAGCAGGTGAAGCAGAGGAAGTGAAGGAGGAGGGCAAGGACTCTGCCCAGCTGGGAAACGGGTCGTGACGCGGTGAGGGGGATGTGGGGACCGGGTTGCACTTGAGAACAGCGGCCCAGCAGGAGCGGCAGGAATCTGGGGCACCAGGCGTCGCCTCCCGCCGTCGCCTCTGCCCTTCGCTTGGACTGTGTTCCTCCTTCTCACACATGTACGTACACCACACACACCACTCAGCACGTGTTGCACACTCTTGCAGCACACTCACACACTACTCACATGGCCACTACCCACCCTCACACTCTCACCACACATACCACACTCATACTCTCAAACATACACAACACACACACTACTTACACATCGCACACTCACACGCTCACTACTTACACATTGCACACTCACACACTCACACTACTTACACATCGCACACACACTCACTACTTACACATTGCACACTCACATACTCCCTCCCACTGCCTGACACTGTCAGCTTGGGAGTCGCACCCCGGTGCACGCTCTCCGGAGTGGAGCAGGAACAAAGCAAAGACGCTCACCTCTCTGAGTTATAACCTCTGCTCTTATGAAATGACGTGACTGTCCCTGCTGTCCTCTCCTGCACAGCTGTCATGTGGATGAAATTAGATTTGATAGTGGACAACGCTCTCTTCCATGGCCTGAATGTAAGGGGTGGCAGTGAGAATGACAACAATGACAGTGACAATGATGGTGATGATGGTGATGATGGGGATGGTTTTAGTGGTGGTGGTGATGGTGTTGATGGTGATGGTGGCGATGACAATGGGGATAATGGTGATGTAAAGAGCCAGTGTACCCTACTTTCCAGGCTTCTGGACATCTTGGCTGGATGATGACCTTCTGCTGCCCTTGACACCACAGCCAAGGGGGGGCTGGTTGGCAAACGCGGAAAGAATAGCTCTGTTCCCATGTATTCGTGTTCATCAAAGCACAGGTGGTGGGTGGTGGTCCCGCTGCTCAGAGACCCTCTGTCTTCCATTCACGAGCCATTGCCTGTCACTTGAAAAAGCCCGAGGACTGCCCTGTCACCACCCACCTGAGTAGCCCTTGTGCTCCAGAAGGAAGACCTGGGCTTGGTGGGCTCGAGGGGCGAGCACCACAGACCATCCACCCTGGTGGCCGAGGCCAAGTGAGGGTGCTTCTTGCGGCCCGTGGTGCGCTCCCCAGTGGGAAACTCGATTTCGCCAACAGAAGTGGGAGTGCAGTGCTCATTCTCACACATTAAAAAGTTATCAGCAGCCCTCTGTCTGAGTCATATCCCTGTACCTTTGTCCTAGAAATCTGAGACTTGTGACAAGAGAAATGCTGTCCCTCAATCCCCAAAGGCCTCTTAAGGCAAATTCTCAAAACCTCAGGGTCTTACTCAGCAACTGTATTTTCCCAAGGGCATTGGATCTATTAAAGGTTATCACTTGCAGACCGAATACTTGCAGTATTTTGGAACAATAGTGAATTTCGGCAGCATTCCACATAATCCGTGTCTAAGGCTCAGTCTGAGGAGGAGCATTAGAAACAAGTGCCCCGTGGCCCCGGTGAGCCGTTTGTTAGGACAAGCAAAGGTCTTGTCCAGGTGACGGGCGGGGAAGAAAGAGCTCCCTCGGCATGAGCTGTCCCATGCGGGGCAGGCCACTCAGGGCCGGGTCGGCGGCCCCACGAACCCTCCCACCCTGTTGGTGGCTGAATTCTGGGAGACAGCAGTGATGCCCGTTCTGAGAGGCTGTTAAAAGCCCAGCCAAGTGATGCCTGACAAGCCCCAGGGGGCAGGTTTCAGGGAGTGAATAATTCTGGAAAGGCTCCGGGCATCTGTGTGCACAAATCACAAATGTCCACTGAAGTCCAAGCCGCAAGGGGAGTGGGGGTGTCAAATGTGGCCCATATGAAATGGCAGCCCTCTCCCCTCAGCCAGTGCCTGGGTCCCCGTCCCCGCCCCACCGCCCCCACCAGGGGCTCAGCCCCAGGGACGGGGGGGTGGGGGGTGGGGGGGGCCTTCTTCCTCCTCCAGTCATCAGAGAGGAACAGGCAAATTCCTCCTCAGCAGCTCAGCAGGAGGCTGCAACTGTTGTGGCCCCTGAGGGGCAGGGGCGGGGACTGCAGCCCAGAAAGAGCCTGCAGGAGAAGCCTCTTCAGCTCATGAGGTGTCCCATTGCAGCTGGTGGCGGAAGTAGGACATTGATCCCACCCCCCTACCACCCAGCATTGGCCTGGGAACGCCATCGCCCAAGGGAGCTGGGTGACCACGTCCCTACTGTCCTCTCTCCTTGTCACTCTCCGTCAGCGATCCACGGTCCAGGTCTTCCTGCCTTCAGCGTTGGCACATCTCTATGACACTGGGCTCATTACTCACCCAGTCTGAGCCTCAGTTTTCTCATCAGTCAGATGGGAATGAGCCTCTTCTGGTTGCAAGAACAGAGACTCATTTATGTCACATCAGAAGAGGTTGGGGAAAACTGGGAAATGAGAATGGCAAGGGTCTGGAATGTGGGGCCACTGTGTCAAGAGACTGAATTGTGTTTGGCTTCAAGGGTCCGTCAGCTGCCCTGCTGACCGACCAACACTCTGGAGGGGTTTCTCACGGGGGCACAGGGACTCGTGCCCACCCTAGTGCATCAGCGCAAGCCAGGCCGTTTCCCTTTCTGGGTGTCTCTCTACGCAGGGTGCATTTCGGGAGAAAGACATTCAGACGGGATTGGGTAGCAGCCGTTTCCCCTGCTTGACCCTTTCTGTGTGATGCCCGTGTTGCAGGGTGCTGGACTGATTACAGGTCACCTGTCTGTGGGCCACGTGCCTGTCACCAGTCTGATCAGATGTAGAGGTCAGGGTCATGACAGCAGAGGCAGAGGTGGCATGTTAGCCCATGCCATCAGTGGGGAGCAGGCGTGTGGGCCACGTTCCCACACACACCCTGTGGTGAGAGCCGTGACATACACACGACACGTCTAGGCCCCTGCCGTGGAGGTGCTGACTGGGTCCGGGGGTCAGAAAAATCTGAACACTCAGCAAGTGCCTTCGGGAGCTTCTGAGGTTCCCCCATGCAGGGCTGGCTTCCTGGTGTGACCACACAGTAACACCGGGCCCTACTGAGGGGGGCCTTGTGTTTGGGATTGCCCGTACTCGAGACTGCTGAATTAAACTTCTTGATAATTTCCTCTGTGAATCAGTGTTCTGTAAGTGAAGTCTGATTAAACTTCTTAATCATTTCCTCTTTGAATCAGTGTTTTGTAAGTGAAGTCTCATGTAGGGTGAAGGAGAATAGTCCCACCCCTCCCCCACTTCCCCCTAGATGGGTTCTTGATTCCCAGCTCACTGCCCTGGTGCCCAGGCCCTGCCCCCTCCCCAGTCAGAGACCACTGCAGCCTCTGGCGGACAGGCACCCAGTTGCATTGTGGGGAAGCCTTTGTTCCATGGCCCCTGCCACCCTTGGCCAGGATCTGGGTGTGAACACAGGGGCAGGGTCCGGCATGCGTGTTCAGCAGGGTCTGAGGACTAGTCATGGTGGTAGCTGTCTCTCTCCCAGACCAGGAGGGACACATTGCAGCAGGCCAGTGACGTGGTGGAGGCCCCCGTCCCAGGTTCCAGCCTTTCGAGAGTCAGGGGTGAAGTATTACGAGAAAGCCTTTAAGAAAGTGATGTTTGGCCAGGGACCCGCTGGTGGGAAGGAGCCTTCTGTGACCTTCCCGGCAGAGGAAACAGGAAGGAGAAAGGCCCTGAAGAGGGAAGGAGCATGACAGGCTGGTGGGAAGAAGTTCGCAAAGGTCAGGGTGGCTGCCACGAAGAGCTAGGGAGAAGGTGGCGGGAGGTAAGGGTAAAGGGGCAGGGGCTCTGGGCACTGGGGGCCCTGGTAAGTGGACTGGGTGGTGAATGCCATGGGCTGCCATTGGGGACGTGAGTCAGGACATGATGTGACTGAATTTACATGGGAAACATTCCTCTAGCTTCCAAATTTACAATGAGCTGTGCTGAGTAAGAGTCGAAACTGACTCCAACTCAGCCTGTGAGGACGGTGTTACCCTGACACCAGAACCAGACGAGGACACTGCAGGAAAACAGCACAACTTCCTGCAGATACAGAGACAAAACTTCTCAGCAGAACGCTAGCAAACCAAACTCAACAACCTGTAAAGGGATTATTCAGCATGACCCAAAGGGCTGTGCCTCAGGAATGCAAGGTTGGCTTAACACCCCCCCCACCGCCCGCAAATCGGTGACGGGTCCTGGCGCTCTGGACATGTCCACGTTCTGGTTAAAATGAGTCCCAAGGTGTAGTAACCCGAGTGAAAGGACAGGGGAGACTGTCTGCGTTGTGTAGGTTTTAGATCCGAGGTTTGTGACTCACTGGGCTCACATCGCGGTTGCAGTGAAAAGTCACCCCCCAGCCCTGGTACAACCAAGCTTCCCACTCTATGTGTACGGATGAAGGCGAGCAGGAGAAAGGACCCAGGCCCAGTGTCAGGAATCTTTTCCTGCACACTGTCCACGCCCCCACCCAAAAAGAGCAGGGCTAAAGCACCCACACTGCCCAGGCCTGAGCTGTGCCTCCCAACCCCAAAGCTTTGCCAGGGACTTGGCAGACACGTGGCTGAAGTGTTAAACGCTTCGAAGGACACACTGTTGTCAGCTCCTAGAGGAGATCCTGTTGTTTTTACAAGCTTGTCAAGTTGTCACTTGTGACCTCAAGGAGAAGGAAGGGACGAGCAGCCTTCATGGGGGCGCTGTGGCGATGAGGACATCGGGCTCTGGGTGGAGGGCGTGGAGACATGAGCAGAAGTCCAAGGGGCTGAGCCCGAGGGGGCTGGCTGTGGGGGCCCCCGAGAGCCAGGATCAAAGGGTTGGGTTGGCACCCACAGGGTGGAGGGCAAGAAGGGCCGGAAACCCACCCCCTAGCTGAGCACTGTGCCGGATTTGGGAAAAGCATAAAGTGGAAGACTGTGTTCAGTCACTCTGGACATATGTGGGCTTGATTGACTTAAAAAAAAGACAGACAACAGCAAAATGAAGCCAAACTCCCAGCTCTGCAACCTCTCCCCTCTGCCTTGAAAGGGCCAGCAGCGGACCCTGACCTTCCCAGAAGTGACTGGCAATACAAAGGTGGCCGCCGTCGGTCTTGAATAAGAAGTTGAAGTTGTGAAACGGTCCCTGACATTGGGGGTTAACGTTTGGTTTGGAGGCCCATGGGCTGTGAGCCGTGAGGGCAAAGTACCTGCAAGCAATGGACTCAGAGCTTCCATTAGTTGGTTCCCTTTGCTAATTGAGTTTCCATTCCGTCAAAGGATTCCAGAATGTTCCAAGGCTATTTGAGTTGCATCCATGTTGCATCGTTTCCTACTCCGCTCCGGCACAGTAAGGACCATGCATCTACACTTCCATGGGGCAGTCATCCCGGGAGGGAAAGCCCCGGAGGAGTTCTGTGGGGTCCCCAGGCGCCCACACGTTTCTCCCTGCAGCGGCGATGGCGAGGCTTTGTCATGGCGACTCCAGCCTGTACTGAGCTGACTCTGGTTCTGGAGAGTCCACCCACTCCCAGACTTTTCTTCCACAGTAGCCGCTTGACCAAAGCTTCTTAGTTTCCTGGTGGCATCTGCATCCATTGCAGACTCTTGGCATAAAGAGTTATCTTCTTCGTATGCCCTGAAATACTCTCCCACAGATCCAAACTGGGCATGACTACCCTGCGATCAAATAGGTGTGCCCATTCTCTCTCTCTCTCTGTCTCTGTCTCTCTCTCTGTCTCTGTCTCTCTCAAGAAAAGACAAGCTGCCTAAGTCCATACTGTCGATCAGTTAACTGATTTATCCTCCACGTCCCCAGGAATCAAGTCTCCTAAGGAGGAGGGGCTTCCTGTGGAAATTATTATTGCTGCAGAGAAGGAGCGAGAAGAGGGCAAAACCAAACCAAACCAAATCCCCCCAAAACAAAAATCCAGCCCTGCTAGGATGTGAAGGGACAATTGTAAGGTAACAACACAGAGCACTGGCTGCCTGTGGCCTTGAATAAACGGGAAAGGCTCCTTCCGGCTGCACCAGGCAAGATCTCTGGGCGAAGAGAGAACACCAGCTTAAAAAACGGTGACTTTTACTGATAGACATGGCCTGACAGAGCTGTCTCTAACCTGAAGGTGATTTGCGGTTACAGGAACTGCCTCTCATGGTTGCTACGGAGACTAAGTGAGGTAAAGCTGGAGAAAGCCCCCAGGAAACTGCAGTGTGTTACTCAATTTTAGGAATGATTGTTTCCAGAGGCACCAAATAAAATTCAATTTGCATTGAAAAGTATTTATCGAGGTGCTACGAACATGCAAGGTACTTTAAAATTTATTTTAATCTTTACAGTGACCCTGCAAGACAGGTGTTGGTCCCACTGATTTTTTTAAAGTCAAAATAACATAGAGTTTGGCTGTAAGAGACGTACCTAAGTGTTTCGCGTTTGGGAGAATTCCGCAGGTGCACGGACTAGCTCGAAGTGCCGCATTTGAACGCCACGAGCAGAGAGAGGGTGCAGCACGTGGGGGTAGCCGAATTTAGCAGCACTGAGCCCGAACTGAGTGTAGGCACATGGGCTCTGGGATGTTTATTGCAGTGAGGGCCTGGCTGGTCCGAAGACATTCATTCTCTGAAAAGAGAAACAGACAGACAAGAGAACACGGCGAAAGGACAGAAAGGGCATGTTTCTGAGATTCCCTGAGCTGCCAGATGCCACCTTACTAACCGGTGTTCACGAGAGGAAATTGGCTAGGTCTTCCCATTGCTTTCTCAAAGCACTGGTCTGGGAATCGGAAGAGAGGCTCAGCATGGAGGGAGAGACAGGGGAGGTTTCTGAGTGAAGGGGCTTTGGGGACAAAAGGTGTAAGGTGGCTGCAGGCTCTTCAAAGGCACCTCAGAGAAAGGCGCTTCTCGCAGCCTCGAGGATTCGGAACGTCCCAGGCTAAAAAGAAGACACAGGGTGGAGCAGAGAGAGAAAGCTACGCTGGGACGTGTTGAGGAAGATCATGACGGGAATAAAGCAGAAAGCAGGGGTTCCGGACCCGTCGGGAGGCAGGCATCCCTAAAATAAAGTTTACTTTCGGCAGGACATCGAGACTGCCGGCACCAAGCAGAGGGTTTTGCTTGTTTTTTGTTTGTTTGTGCCTTTCTGTGACAGCCACTGGCTGTGGACTGTGGGCCAGGCGCTGTCCGAGGTGCTGGAGGGCCGACCGCGGCTGGGCCCAGTGCCTGCCCTCAGGTTGGCCCCAGTCCAGCCCAAAATCAAACAGGTGAGCAGAGGCTATGAAACCGAAGACAGTGCTCCAATAAGAAAGTCCAAGACCCCAAGGGCCCTGAGCAGCCCCCACCAGGCCTGATCACAGCCGCTGTGGGGAGAGGGAGACGGGGCCGGGCCTGGGGTCCCACCAGCTCCTGGTTGTAAAAGTGAGGGACGACTCACAGGCAGCCAACGAGCCCGTGAGCTTAGCAGCGCTGGTCCTTGGGGAATGCAAATCGGAGCTACAGTGAAATGCCACCTCACTCCACCGAGATGGCTACTCTCAGAAATAAAATAAAATAAAATAAAATAAAATAAAATAAAATAAAATAAAATAAAATAAAATAAAATAAAATAAAATAAAATAAAATAAAATAAAATAAAATAAAATAAAATAAAATAAAATAAAATAAAATAAAATGAAATAAAATAAAATGAAAGCAGGAACTAGGCGCTGGTGAGGATGTGGGGAAACCAGAACCTTGGGTGCCGTTGGTGGGAACGTAAACGGTAGGAAACAAGATGGAGGCTTCTCAGAAAATGGAAAATTTTCATTACCAGTGACCCAGCAACTCAGCTGCTGGCTATCCACACAGAAAATGGGAAGCAGGACCCTGAAGGGCACTGGCACACCCATGTTCACAGCGGCGTCAGCCCTGAAAGCCAATGCAGAAGCCCACTAATGGATGAGCGGATAAGCAGAATGCAGCAAGTACGCACAACGGGATACTTTCCAGTGTGCAGAGGCAGGGGACTGACCGGCTATGACACGGATGTGCCCGGAGGACAGCATGCTGAGTGAACTGGGACAAATGCTGTGTGACTCCACTTATGCGAGGTACTTAGAGTTGTCAAGTCACAGAGATGAAAAGCGGAGGGGTCATTGCCAGGGGCAGGGGGTGGGGAGCTGGTGTTCAATGGACACAGGGTGTCAGGTTGCGAGAGGAAAGAGCTCTGTGGACGGAGGGCTGGTGGCCGCCAGCACTGGGAAGGTGTGTGAGGCCACCGAGCCGCACACTTCACACTGGACGAGGCGAGAAATCTGTGTGCGCTTTACCACAGTGAAAACCGCAGTGGGTGAGAGAGGCACATGCTGGGAACTCGGAAGCAGAGAATGCAGGAACAAGGTGTCCTTGTGCCCTGGCTGGGTGGCTCAGGAGGTGGCAGCATCAGCCCACACACCAAACGGCCTCAGGTTCAATCCCTGGTTGGGGCAGGTACGGGAAGTAACCGATCAGTATTTCTCTCTCACATCGATGTCTCTCTCTCTCTCTTCCCGGCTCCCTCTCAAAAATCAATTAAAAAACATATTCTCAGATGAGGATTAAAAGAAAACAGATGTTCTTGCTCACAAGTGCTGTGGCCTGTCTCCCCTTCTCTAAAAAGAGCCCCCTCACTTGTGGGTTTGTGACCCTCCTGGGTCCCGCATCAGGTGACTGCTGAAGAGGGTCACCTTAACCTCTTTCTTCCCTGGGTAAAAGTGTTCCTGGAAGAGAGGGGGGCACCCAGGGTGACTATGGGGCCTGGCCCCTCAGCCCAGACGTGGGACAAAGACAGGCCCGTGCCTGCAGCTCCTTTTGCTGACTTCGGCTGGTGCACAGGGCCATCAGGGGTCAGGGGGTGACAGCCATTAGGGCCCGACAGCCAGGACGTGTTCCTCCCCTCGCCACTGCTGGGAAATGCGGACTCTCGTGACTCCGAGAAAGAGTGAATCCCGCCAGCGTTATGTCCCAGCCATCACATGTCATATTCAGACACGCCCTACGGGGCTGTCCAGAGAGTCACAGCATGGCTGTGCAGAGAGAAGGGCCATCCCGCTCATCCTGTGCTGGAGCGGGCGTGGTTATCAGCCTCTGGAGGTCCTTAACAGGAAAACCCAGCCCTGGGCCCTTCTGCCTCACCCCGCCCCCCCTCTGGCGGGTACTTGGAGACTTCGGCGCCTGCCTCACGTGTGAAATAAAGTAATATTCATTTCCAACATAACCTGCGTCCCAGAGTAATTACAACACGTGGCCGGCCGGCCAGCACCATCCCAGCCAGGGGCCCAGGATGAAACCTGTGTCATTGGCGTGTTCTCCTGCACATGTGTGTCCCCTGCACACACATTGAATTGGCACATCCTCCTTGGCACGAGCTCCCCCTGCCGAGTTTAGGGAAGGGCCCTGTGGGGCGGCTGTGGTCCTTGCGGGGAGGGTACGCTGGGCTCTAGAAGGGTCTGGCTGTGCAGGGACAAATAGACTGTCCTCTGGCCGAGTAGTTAGGAGGCTCGGTGGGAATGAAAGTTGAGATTCCCTGAAACCCCCAAACTGACCACTGTTCCTGAACTCACAGAGACCCAGATGTTCCCCGTTGCACAGTGGAATTGTAGGCCACAGTCACCAGGCTGGCAGCTCCCCAAGAGCATCCCTGAACCCCAGGGCCAGGACTTCTTCCCATCTGCCACACAGCCTGGCTCCAAGGTGTGTGGGTGGGGAGGGTACTCCGAAATGCAGTCTCACCTACAATGTGGGCAGAGAGAGGCTCTTAAAGAACTGGCTCCCGGGACTGTTGGGCTGGCGAGTCCAAAATCCACAGGGCAGGTAGACAGCTGGATGCTCAGGTAGGGCGTCCACGAGACAGCCTTGGGGCAGCATGCCTTCTTCTGTGGGAAACCCCTGTCTCTGCTCTAACGGCCTTTGACTGACTGATTGGACTGATCCGGGCCTGCAGGCCCTTCCTGCCATCCCAGGCGGTGTTTCCGACCCCATCAGCCTGGTGGTCTGTCAGCCACGGAGCCCCACCCTCAGGTGCCTGGCATGCAGCGGTGACTGCCAGGACTTGGTGAGCTGGGGCTCTCGGCCACACCCCTCTTGGTTCCCCCTGTGTCCTGGGCGATCTTGCTCACTCAGGGGCATCATGTCTAAAGGGTCCAAGAACGGGCAGACAGGTGAATTGACTTCTGTCTCCGAAATGCAGAAAGGTTGGGGCCACTGAAGGGCCCAGTGTAGCTGCTCAGATTCGCTGAGAAATAGTCATCTTTCGTAATATCCATGAAACAAATACTCCTTCCATTGACAGACGAATCGGAATGTGATCTACCCACCCCCTGGAACATCGTCCAGCCACAAGAAGAAAGGAAACGCTGACACACACTACGACACGGGTGAACCATGCAAGCCCACGCTGAACGGAAGGAGCCGGTCACGCAGGACCGCCCACTTTAGGCTCCATTTACGTGAGAGATCTGGACAGGCACACTCAGAGCACGCTGTGGGTTAGCGGGGGCTGGGGGGAAGGGAACGAGAACTCTTGCTTAGTGTTGATAAAGTTGTGGACACAGAGAGTGACAAGAACTGAACAACATTGTAAATGTACTTACTGTGCGTCAACAACAGCTAAAATGGCAAATTTTACCATATATTTGTATATATACACACAGATCACCATATATGTTACCATATATATGCAATTACCACATGTATATACATATACACACACACACACACACATATGACCCTTAAACAACACAGGGGTTAGGGTATTGGGGTACTGGCCCCCATCAGTCAAAAATCTGCGTGTGACTTTTGACTCCCCCAAAATGTAACCCTAATGACCAGCTATTGACTGGGAGCCTTATCGATAACAGCCAGCTAGCCCACGGCTTGCACGCTGGGCGTGTTATATGCTGTGTTCCGACAACCGAGTCAGCCAGAGACACAAATGGTACTGGGAGGGTTTTAAGGAAAAGAAAATGCGTTTCTGGTATTTATTGAAAAAAATTCGCACACAAGGGACCCGTGCAGCTCAAACCCATGTTGTTCGAGGGTCAAGTGTGTGTACACACACAAATTGCGTCTCAATAAAGCTGTTTAACAAACAAACAAGTACCCTCATTGCCGGGACAGCTGCGTGAGAATGTTCCTGTTATGGGTTTCAGTCCTTTTAAAGGGAAAATGAAGACACGAACTTGAAGGAAGGGCTCCTTGTGCCCACACAGCTCCAGGCTCCCCTGTCTGATGCCTGGGTGGCCCATCCTGGCCCCAGGCTCCCCTCTCCTGGGCTTCATTTCCAACCCCCTCAGAGGAGGCGAGGGTGGGGGGGACATCCAACCACCATTCCCAGGCCTCCCTGGGAGGGACCAGGAGGCAGGCCCGCAGACACGCTCGCCCTGCCGCCGCCGCCCAAGAGGGCGAGGCTGTTTTATAAACACCATTTCTTTTCGAAGTTAATCCCGAGGATTGGACACAGCTGTGTTCACTCTTCCTGGTTCCTTCCTTTCAAAGCCACTCCGTGCACTTTGATCTACGGAGGTTCAGTCGCCTGATGTGAAGGTTGTTAATTAATGATTTGCTGTTCTGCCCTAATTTGTTCTAGATTTGTTCACTTTCAAGATGCCACTTGGGCACCTTCTCTATTTGAGGCACGATGAAAGAGTCACACGGTTACATCACGTGGGGCCAGCAGCTGCTTCCGACCTTCACCTGCTGTGTCCCTGCACAGTGTTGGGGTCCCAGGAGAAGTGTGCTCTGAACTCGTGCCCTGCAGACAGGAGAGCAAAGGCCTGGGTGTCCCCCCACCTCAGTCAGGCCAAACTCGGTCTTTGCGGGGAAATCAGCTTCCAAAAGCCGGGCTCAGAGCAGGAATGATCTTCTACAAACACACTCAGACCCACTTCCTCCAAAGAGCTGAGAACGTGCAGAGTCACTTCTTTTTATTAAGACATTTGTACCCACCTGGAGACACGCACTCCAGGGACAGACACCCCTCTCCGGAGACCTGCGCTGCTTGATACCCTAGAGCATCCCAACACTGGACTTGGGGAGACACGCACATACCATGGGGCCTCACAGATGCGGCTTCTCGGGATGAGGCAAAATGAGAACAAAAATTAATAATTAAAGTTCATTTACAAAACTACTAAAATTCATTTATGAAGTCTACTTAGAGAAAACGTGAGCTAGGTCAGAGGTAAGACCAGATCTGGCCCTGGCCTGGTTTTGTGCAGCCCCTGAGCTAAGAATGTTTGTTTTTCTCATGTCCTTTAAAGGGTGTCGTTAAAAAAAAAAGAAGAACAGATGGCAGAGAGCGAATGTGGCCCTCAAAGCCTACAAGGCTTGCTATGTGGCCCTTTTGGGGCAAAGCTTCCAACCCCCAAAGGGAATAGCCACAGGGAGGCGATGAGCAGGCATGGCAGTAACAATGGGGGGGGGGCCTCTCGTGATGGGTGTTTGTAGTACTCGGTGCTGGAGGAAGGTAGGAGGTCAAGCACACCTGGATCCAAATCTCCACTACTTTCTAGCTCTGTGACCTTGGATTAGCTATTTAACCTCCCCAAATCTTTGTTTTCCAATCAATAAAGTGGGAACAGCCGTAGTACCGCTTCATGAGGATAAGGTAAAAATTAAGTGGGCTGGTACATAGGAGGGCCAGCGCATTGTACTCAGTAAAAGTTAGCTATTGCTTTAAAATAAAGTTTTTCACTCTTTTTTTTTTGGCCATCACAGACAATCTGACAACTATGTCATTGACTTGAAAGAGTCAGGGACACCCACTTCCGCCGTCTTGGTGAGTTGCCTGTCCTGATGACTTAGCTCACGCATTCACTGTCCACTCCTCCGTTTGTGCTGCCTCACGTGCTGCTGGGGCCCGCCCAGAGACGGGCCCTGAGACGGGCTGAGGCATCCGAGAGGACTGCTGGGAGCCCGCGCCTGTGGGAGGTGCAGGAGGGGAGGAGAGGCCCGGGGCAGGGGGAACGTCAGCCCACAACAGTGCCTTGGCAGCCAAGCAGACAGAGTTCCCACAGTGGCGGAAATGTCCGCTGGGCTCGGTCATTGTCAAGCAGCCCTGAAGGAATGGGGTCGCTCCAGGAACGAAGGTGGAGCCTAGCAGCCCCCGGCCCACCAGCCAGGCCTCTGCGCAGGGAGGCCCACCAGCGCTTCCCCAAGACCAGCGCTTGCTCCTTGGGCCTCCAGCTCCCCATCCTTCATCAGGCCTCTCTTCCCAAGGCCGCTGCAGTGGGCACGGTTCTCTTCCTCTCCCTCCTCCACGCTCTAGGGCCCTCAGAGGCACCTCAGCAGGTCTGGGGGGTTCCTGGTGGTGTGACCCAGACCCTCACTCAGGAGACTCAGCCCCTCATTGACATCCTTTCTCAGGCTGAGGTTGCTGCCTGTGACCCATTCAAGGCCACCGTGGAGCAAAGAACACCAGGGAGTGTGCAGGTGGGCCACCCGAGTTCCACGGGGACTCCCCGCTGCCTCCTCTTGATTGATGACCGGAGCTGAGTACCCTGCCAGACCTCCTTGGAGCCCTGGCTGTTTCCCCAGCAGCAAAGTGCCCTCTGGGAAACCAGACCCCGAAGAGCCCCAAAGGGAAATAACTGTCTCCCGGGAGAGTCCTCGAGAAGGACAGTGGGCTCTTGGGGTCCCCTGAGGACAGCTGTCAAGGCAGGATTAGACATGCATGAGTGTTCCTGGGGAAGCCTCATGAGGAGAAAGGGGGAATGGAAGGGTGGGGGGACAGTCTTGGACTCCGCAATCCTGGCATGCATGAGGGAGAGAGAGCAGCAAGGAGGGCTGGGTGGGAGCCCCAGACTGCAGAGCCAAGCCAACGGGGCATCCTCAAACCCGAGTTACCCGTCTGAAACAGCAGTGAGGGGGAAAGGGGAAGAGGCAGGACTGAGTTTGAAAAGCCTTTTGTCTGATGGAGGCGGGTCCCCTATGAACAGAAAGCGGGAAGGAAGTGGATTGGGCAGAAAGAGCTTCTGTGGGCAGAGCAGACCTGGTGAATTCCTGGCAACCCCACAGAGTGGCCCAGAACCAAAACTGCCGGCTGGAGGAGCTGTGCTCCGGACAGACATGCCAGGCCCAGGGCCCAGGAGGGGCCAGATCTCAGCCCCAAAGCCCAGGCTGAGCCTGAAGCCAGCTCCCCGACCCAGAGCTGAGCAGCAGGTTCTCTCCTGCAGCGAGATGTGAGCCGTGCACCCCCAGGTCTGCCCCGCAGAGCATTGTGACCCAATCTCCCATCTTACTGCCTACATTAGCTACATGACCACTTATTCTCTTCATGACGAATAAAACAATGGTGAATACTTCTAGTGCCCATGTATTTATATTGCTTAAGAGAGTTTTCTCAAAATGAAATGCCAAGGTCAAAAGCATGACCATTTTTAAGATTCTTGCAGCACGAGGCTCATTCTTTCACCACATCTGGCTCATTTTGTGCCTCACCCGGCAGGGCAAGAGCCCACGCAGCTCCTGGAAGGAGGCCAGCCCAGGGCAGTCTAGTGAAGAGCAGAGGGGGCAGGCAGCTTTCATCACGATATTCATTTATTTATTGCAGCTTGAGTGGGCTCTGAGTCCTGTGGAGGTTGGACTATTTTTTCCCTAAATGTTGTTGAAACAGAAGTGGTTTCATAAAAAATTTGTTAACCTGCCTCTTGTGAGAGGCAGATGCCGAGGTGGGATTGGCCGTGTCAGACACTCACCTGGGCAACCACCCGTGGGAAAGACGGAGGGAGGTGGGAGAGCGGAAGCCATGGATGGTGGAGTCTGATCCCACGTGAAGAAGCGGGGTGGGGGGGGTGGAGGGAGGGGGAAGGGACTTACTGCCTGCAAAAGCATCTAGCCAGCGGGTGACCACAGCACAAAGCTGATCGGGCAGCTGCACCCCACTGTCCAGCCAGGGACAAGCATGGTCTTTATGACATGCCCCCTCCTGATTTCTACATGTGGGGAGTGTGTTGGTGAAGGCTCCACTCTGCTCTGCTGCTCTCTGTGTCTCTCCTGGAGCAATGTCACCTTCTAGTGGCTAGCTTCTGGGCACATATGGGTAACTAGTTGGGCCAGTTCAGCTCCCCTCCCCCTCCTCCTCCTCCTCCTCTTCTTCCCCCTCCTCCTCTTCCTCTCCCTCCTCCACCTGCTGCTCCTCACTTCTCAGTGTCTCCCTGAGCGGACATGAACTAATCTCCAGTTAGGTGGGTTTGAACCACTGACATGTGGAGATGTGTGTCTTCATCTCCCACGGCTGCATCACAAAGCATCCACAGCGCGGAAACTTTTTCTCTCAAAAATCTGGAGGCCAGAAGTCCGAAGCCAGGACATGGGTGGGGCAGGGCTCCCCCTGAAGGCTTCAGGAAGGAGTCTGTTCATGACCATCTCTCAGCTTCCTCAGCTTCGGGTGCTGCCAGCCGTCCTGGGCTGTAGACACATCACTCCCACCTCGACCTCCCTCTTCATGACAGGTCCGCCTCTCCGCCTCTTCTCCCCTTTCGTGAGAACACCATCACATTGGATGAAGGACCACTCTGCTCCAGAACGACCTCATCTTAACTAATTCCATCCAGCAACAGTTCTTCTCTCCAGGGTGAGATCAGGGGAGGGCGGAGCTCATGTGGGGGCTCTGCTCATTCTGGGCACTTGTTTCCCTCTCTGTGCCTCAGGGGTGTCTTCTGTGTCCCTATTTCCCTTGGCCTAGCACATGGACTCAGGCCCCATCATGCCTGCAGGGATCCTGGGTAAGTGGGGCTGCTCAGCAGCGGGCCTGTGGTGCTGATGGGGGGCCAAGGGGGCAGAAAGCTGGACTGTGGTCCGAGGTGGCAGCTCAGGCTGCCCCTCCAGCTTTCCCAGTTTAAAAGCTGGTGTGTTGTGCCCAAATCCAATCAACCTTAAACTAGTCTGCCCTTCCACTAGTTTGGGATTTGGGAGCGAGATAAATTGGAGTGCTGGCTGGAAAGGACTGGCCCAGGAGGAGAGACAGACGCCGAGGCTGGGACAGGAGGCAGCTTTCAGCCACCACCCCACGTGGAGCTCAGTGTGCAGGGGGTAGAGCTGGGCTGGCAGTAATCAGCATGGCAGTCACCTTGTCCTGACTTCTCCAGGCCCAGCGGGACTGCGGCAGGGAGTGGAACAGCAGCCAGAGGCTGCGTGGTCCCGGCCGAGCAGAGCTGCCGGGCACGGGCTGTTCAGGCAGCACGGGCAGGTGCCTCCCCAGATTCTTGCCAACTTCCTAGCCTGCTCCTTAGTTATTTGGAGGGATTCTGGTATTTCCCTCGTCATCTTGTGTGACCTTCATCTCAGGTCAAGGCAGATTTATCCGGTAGTTGTCTGGCCTTCTGCATTCACTCTGACACACAGGAATGTGCTAATGAGGATTCTGCACTTTGGTAGGCATGGTAGATCTCACGAACACACAGGACTGTGTAAAGACCCATGTAAGAGAGGAAAGTGGAGGCAAAGTTGAAGGACATTAACATCAACCTGAAGATCAAAATCAGCCTCCCATGAGACTTGACCCTGGAGTGCCTGAGAGTGGAAAGGGATGACACAGTCACTCCCAAACCAACGGTGGCAGCCAGAGCAGTTTCAGGGTGACTCGACGGGATGGAGCGGGGAGAGACACTGAAAGGTCCAGCCCACGCCTGCTCTGGGCCTCACGCCTGCGCAGTCCTATGTGGAGCACGGCGAGGTTTAGGGAAGAGCAGACAGAAAAACCCTTGCCCACCAGAGTCATTTCAGGATCACCTGCAGCAGCTGCTCTTCAGAAATCTGCAGAGGGTGATTCTCCTGGTGGAATGACATCCATGCTGAGAGCAGTAGAGAGAATTGGCCTCTGGGAGTCAGATGTCACTGGCTGGATCAATTCTGCAGTAGGAGGCAGTGGTAGATGCCGGGGTGGCCAAAACACTGTCCCCAAAGAGCCCTCCCTCAAGGCTGCGCCCAGGTGCCAGGTGAGCAGGGCTCAAAAGGAAGCGGAAATTAAAAGTCCTTCTCTACTTAGAATGCGCACAAAGGAACACAAATCTAAGACCTGGTGATTCACGTGTCATCATTAAACATCCTAAATTTTGCACAAAAATAAGGTCTGTCAGATGCTGCTCCTCAGCAGAGGAAACAGGGACGTTTGGCTTCTTTGCTGTGTCGCAGACAGCTGTTGCTACAATAATGCTGCTTAGCAACCAGGCCCAGAACCTCCGCATTCACTTCTTGTTCATAGGTTTGGGCGTGGACTGTCGTTCTGCCAGACTCGGCTAGGGTCTTCTAGGCGTGACTCCTGGCTGTGGGCGCAGCTCAGGTCTGCTCAGTGAATCTCCTCATTCTCCTTAGAACAGTGGCTGGCTAGGCAGGTACCTTGGACGGCGGAAGTGCAAGAGGCCAAGCCGCACGTGCAGGCCTATCTGAGGCCTCAGCCGTCACCTTGTTCGCTGACATTCCATTGACCAGCCACAGCGAGTCTCGAGGCAAACTCACAGCTAACCAGAGACACAGGTTTTCCTCACACGCTCCCCTGGGAGACTCCAGAGTTGGGAGGAAAAGTCTGGTGTGGACTCTCTTACAAAGAGGGGGTGACAGGCTGGGACCCATAACCCGGTCTACCACTTTCCTGATGGGAGACTGTTCTCCAAGGTGTGCGGACCTGTAGGTCATGGTGATAGTCACGTGGTGCAAACGCTCCAGGCGAGAGTGACACCAAGTGGGCCGTTCTCTCACACACACTCTGTCTGCTGCTTGCAGATGCACAACTCTCGGGGTGGCCTCCGGACGTGTGGCTGGCTTTGCGTTTTTGGAGACTCTTGGTGCAGCCTTCTGGCCACATTGCAAAGCCTCTGGTGAGCTGCACAGCAAAACGAGATGGACATAATTTAAGATAATTACCGGAACAAAGTGTATTTTTAGCCTCAGGCACAATATGTCATGAGGCCAATTTGATTAATGTTCTGTTCTGTGTATTCCAGAACCATCCTGCGGAAAAGGCTTACCAGTGCCCTTGGAACCCTGGTAGATGCACGAAGGAGCAGTAGCTGAAGTTAGGGCTCTTTGCTCTTGAGGGGTCCAGCCTCAAAGCCCTGGAGCCTGTAAGCCTGCTGGTGCCGTCCAGTGGGCTGAGAGGACAAGATGCAAACTCCGTGTTCAGCCGTCACCTCTCACGTGTGCGAACGAGGTACTGTTATCGAGTGGACCCCTCTGTGCTCCGGGTATACCCTCCGTACTAGGTCTGCCTTGCCCACCGCCAGGGAAAGACGTCTCTCAATGCCAGAGACTGGTGAAGGGGAAAGGAATTATTTAAAAAGCTACCCAGACTTAGAGTAATGACTTAATGTCTTCATTAAAAATACTAAAGTCCTTTAGAACACCCACAAATGCACACAGTCCTTCCATCTCCCCCTCTGCCCAGTCCGGGTACCGGATCTCAGGAAAAGAAGTAGAAATCCGTGGCTCAGGCAGCCCCTCAGTGTCAGCACCATCAGCTGTGTCACCGCTGTGATCTCCAGTTAATCCAAACCCACGTGGCACCTTCTCAGGCCCACCAGCAAGAGTCCTTTCACCCCTTTTCTTCCCAGCAAGGTCTCTCCTGCTTCCTAAGCCACGTGGCCAAAAGGGAGCTCCCTAAAGCCACCTGGTTCGCCCCTGCTAAAGCCACGTGGTTCTTCTCTGCCAAAGCTGCATGGTTCTTCTTGTCATGGCTGCCGCGCCCAGGTTTAAATCCCAGCATCAACCTTCCTCTGCAGCACCACCTCCAACTCCGCCCACAATCGGCCATACCTGCCAGCATTCCCATATTTTTCCCAGCTTTTCTTGGCTGCCATAGGAAGCCCAGGCAGGTGCTGTGGGGCTAATCATCTCCAAGCTCTCACGCAGGGGCTGTAACCAGGGGGAGTTGCCTCCCAGCTACATCCTGGGTGGAAGTTACTCCCATCCCCCTGGCTCAAAGCATGGCCACAGCTATTTAACACATCCATGAAACCAGTTAGAACTTACAGATCTGTTAAATGACCCTGCCAGAGATTATCTGCAAAACCATTGCTGTGCAAAACAGCTCTCAATGTCCCTGCTCCATGAGTCCCATCCCCCAGCTCAGACTTGTGGGGGTGAGGACATCCTATATATTTATATTTTTCTAATATTTCCTGGACATCGAGTTCTGGACCCCACTATGAATCCCTATTTGAGGCCCCCCTTGGCTGCACCCTGGTACACCTGCAGTGACTTAATGTCCGCCATCTACTAAAATGTGTAACCTCCTAAGTGGGAAACATCCCTGTGCTCTGAGGTGTCGGCCACGATTCATATGGATCTGCCCCAAACACAGCCATCTTCCAAGGCACTTCTGCTGAGGTAACCTCCGTCGCAAGCACAAGAATCTATGAATCCCCTGGGTCCGGGGGGAGCCCCTACATTTCTCCTGTCCTAGGACCCTCTCTGAGGAGTCCCACCGGTACATGAGGTCCTCAAGTCACTTATACAACAAGCCCCAAATGGGACACATGTCAGTTTTATGAGAAAGGGACAAAAGGCCGACATTGTCCCTCCTTTCTAAGCACAGAGAGGTACTCACAGCCTCTCTGAGCACAGGCAGGCCAGCATCTGGAGGGAGAGAGTTTTCACACTGAGGGGGGAGCAAATCTGCCCGGAGGCATCAGCGCCTCTTCAGCGAGGGTCACCCCAGTGGGATGCAGACCAGAAAGGTGATGGTCAGTGGGACAAACAGCCTGTGATGGGTCAGGAAGGAAAGTGAACGGACAATGGCTCCTCAGGGGGGCACAGCTGACGAGGACCCACCAGCAGAGAGCCCATGAAACTCACCCCGGGGGGTCGGGACCATGATGGAAAACAGTCCACATGCAGGGCCCACAAAGCACTTTCACCCGGCGACTGTCAGTTGTCACAAATGCCAGACCACTGCTGGGGACTCTTACTGACAGCAAGTGCCAGCAGGTGTGACGATGTGACGGCTGGACCTGGGGAACTTCCAAGGCTGCTGCTGCACCCCCCACCCCAGGCAGGGGATACAGGCATTTCAGAGATACTCAGAATAGGAATTTAAGATACACACATTCCAAACCTGTCTGTGACCGACTATTAATAATACCCATGTGTCGTGAGTATAAAACAAGGCATATCTTTGATTCTAACTTGTGACCAAGAGTTTTCAAAATCCGAGCAACACTCCTTTCTGATGTTTGCTTTCCAGCTCCCTGCACGCCATTGTTCTCTGTTCTGCTGAGCAAGCACAATGAGGCATCATTTCTCAAAAGACGTGGCCAGAGCCACATGCGCTTTGATGTCATTGTTCTTCTGACAGCTCTCTGTGGACCTGAAGGTTATTTGTGGTCTTCTCCTCTGGTGAGACCGTGAAGGAAACAAGCCATAGAAGTGCCTCCCGTGGACCTTCCAAGTGGTGCCCCTGGGAAAGACCTCCGACTTCAGCCTTGGCAGAACTTTCTGTGGCGGCTGACTGAGTGACTGATGTGTAGATTTTGTTGGAGTCTCTGTTTTATTTGACATCTTCACATGAGACGCCGTGACAGCTCGGATGTACAGGACCTCTGTCACGACTTCTAATGTTCCCTTGGGCTCCCCACTGGGTTTTCTCACGTTCCCTAAGATATTCGGCCTCTCTTGAAGCAGATTTGGGAGAGGGAGCCCTGAAAAGGTCTACAACTCTCCCAGCAGATGGGGGACGGGCGCGCACATTTTGGGAGAAGCTCTGCAGCGAAAAGGTATTTTATCATGTATCTCGCTTAATTCAGTGGTAACTATAGCAACCACCTATAACTGGAGATCAGTAAGGAGAGTTCCCCCTGAAAATTAACTTTGCCTCAGGCCATTTTAATTAACGCACGAATATTTTGAGGAAGGAACAGTTCGGTGTTTTTAAAAGAGAAGGGAGTGTAAGGAAGGGAAGTGCGTGTGTTGATATCATTTTTTACTTCTGTTTACTTTCCTGAGCCATTACATTGGGAAAATGACCCATAGGAAGGAAAAACACATTTCAAAAAAACACATCTAGCTACATTCATTTTTAAAATGCGTTATTTAGAAACGGAAGGTGTTTGTTTTTACTGACATGCATGAAGGGCGACCATTACACAAGCAATACCTGTTAAAGAATGAAATAAAATCCCCGTTACTGCCAAGGACTGGGGGGTGGGACGGACTCCTGGGGGGCTGGGGCGACTGGGTCGTGCATATGAGCAGCATTCTGGGTGCTTCCCTGGGTCCCCATTCTGCAGCACCCTTCAGGAGCTGCACAGCCCGGGCAAGTTTCCAAATCCCCTGAGCCTCGGTTTCCTCATCTGTAAAAGGGCAACCCTAGTGCCAGCTTCACAGGGCTGTTGGTGGAATTAATTAGAATAACGAGTGGAAAGGGCTTGGCACAGGATGGTCAGTAGACGTTAACCACTGCAGTCGCGGCCAGGACGCTGTGGATGAGGCAGAGAGCAACGGGAAGCCCTGGCAGGAGTCTGGAGGCGTGGGTCCTAAGATCTCACCAGGAACGAGCTAGGAAAGCCCTTCCTCTCTCTGGGCTCAGGTCCCCCCTCCCCCACAATCTCAGGAGACCGGGAGGGGCAGGGGTGGGGAACACAACCCGAAGACGTATAAGGTCCATCTGATTCCCAAACTCTGTGCTCATCACTCAGCCTTCCACGGTTTAGATGCCGTTGTCTCTTTAATTTGCTAAGCGGGTGTTGGGGGACCCACTTGTCTTGGGTGAGGACGGGGGATGGAGCTGAGTGCTGAGCCCCACAATCTCACAACTTCGTCATCAGCCTCGGGGTTCAGATCTGTGTAAAGATGGCGGGTGGAAGGAAACTCCCATCAGCACCTGAGGCCACACCCCAGAGCCCAGGTTGGTTCCTGTACTCGCACTCCAAAGGCTGGTCTCTCCTGCACGAGCTTCCCTCCCCACGCTGTGCCCACAAGCTGGTAACCCTGGGCCTTCTTAATGAGCTTGGAAATGATGGCCCAGATGCTGGGGTGAGGGTCTCATTCCCAAACCTCTCCTTCACCTGTGTCTGATGACTTCATGAAGACATTTGCCAAAATTTGTATGAAGGAATTTTTATTCATTTCAGATTTAAAAAAAAATAATGGAAATACGATGTAAAGTAGGCACCTTGGGACCTCAAAAAGTTCTCCCAATCTCCATCAGCTGCTCCGTCATATTTTCCTGAATCTCATCAACAGCCTGAAATCTCTTTCCTTTCAAAGGTGATTTTAGTTTTGGAAAAGCCAGAAGTCACAGGGCACCAAATCTGGGCTGTAGAGGAGCTGGTTCACCTGGGTGATTTGATGTTTGACCAAAAAACCCTGCACAAGACGTGATGCATGAGCCTGCACATTGTTGAGATGGAGTTGCCAGTCACCAGCTGCCCACAGCTGCAGCCTTCTGAATCATCTGAATAGTTTCTGCAGAGGGATGTTCAAGCTTAACACAGAGTTTGATGCAGATTCATTGTTCTACTCTCTCAGTCATTTGGAATGTGACAGCCACACAGCACACATGCTCACTCAACAGTGTCTACCACTCCCACTGACCAGTACAGTGAAGTCGTCATTGTTCACGCATGTGCATTCCAGTCCACTCTCCTTGGCTGCCAGGTCACATCGGTGTAGAGCAAACTTCTCATTATATTAACAATGACTGGACTTTTTCTGGACAGATATATACACATATATCCTCTAATTTGCATTTCTTTAATGGATCATAAGTTTTTTAATTGTCCTAAATTTGTTTAGCTACGTTTCCATTTCATTGAAATGTAGTTTCATTGTGTAAGTGTGACATGTACAACATGACGATGTGCTGCTTGTACACATGACAAAACGATGATCACCACAAAATCAGTTCACGTTTATCCCCTTTGGGGAGAACAGACTTGAAGATGTGCTGTCCTAGCAACTTTCAGGTACATGATACAAGTTATTAACTACGCTCACCATGTTCTATGTTTTCCTAAATTTAAAGACCATTCGTATTTCTTCTGTTCATTGCTTGTTGATTGTCGTTGCCCATTTTCCTTGGGTGATTGGTATTTTTTATTGATTTTTAAGAGCCGTGTGCAAAGACACGAAGCTTTTTTGTCATACTGGTGCAGTTTTGAAAGCATCCGTGGGTCCGTCCTTTGACATGCGTGGCCCAGCTGAGTTTTCTTACCACACACTGCCAAGCTGGCCGTGGCTCTTATTTCATACCCGGTAAGAATGGGGCTCGGAGGTCAAGTGCACACGAACTGACATAAACACTGGGGTTGGGTTCAGAAGTTTCTCACATTTTTTGTCTTCTGTCCCCCAAGGCTTGTTGCCCAGCTCTGTGACCCAAGCTGCCCCAGTGGCTTCTGCTGCTGCTACTGGACTTTTGGCCATGCCCACACACCTGGGGGCACACACCTACATGTGGCACAGTCACACTTTGCACGTCAGAGCAAACCCCCCGTCACCCGATCCCTGTTGCAGATAAGCATCTCAGGACGAGCTGATACCGGTCTCGGGGATCTAGCAAGGGCTCGAGTTCCATGTGCAGTGGCAATGCTAGACACCTCCGGACAAGAGGCAGCTGCCAAGGCGGCCCAGTACCTGCCTTTCCCTACCGGGGCTGGTAGGAGGCAAGGACAGAAGACAGGGAAACACGTAAAGGAAAAAGAGGGTAAGACAGGAGACTGGAATGGAAGAGAGGGGCGGCAAGGAGGACAGAAGCGGGGGCAAAGAAGGGAGACACGTAGTACCCGCAGGCCGGCAGCAGGCCCTGTCAGCAGGCCCGGGGCTTGGAGACCAAAGCCAGCTTTCTGCCCCTGCTTCATCCCTCCTTCTTTCCTTCGTGCCTTTCTGCCTTTCCTCCTTCCCTCCCTCCCCCTCCCTCTCCCTCCCTCCCTCTCTCCCTCCGCCCCAGTCCCCTCTCTCTCTCTCTCCCTTCAATTTTTCCTTCTTCAGAGACTCAAGGAAGAACCACTAATTCTTCATCTTCAAGGAGTTACAACAAGGCTTAGAGCTCGGAAGGTGCACTGTCTCAGAAGCAGGAAGAATTTATTATCTATTTTCCAAACAAAGCAATAATGAGCTCGCCCCGATCACTAATACCATGTTTTCAGAAGCCCCGAGCAGACGACAAGCTAATATTTGTACAGTCGACCTTACCACTGTGACAGCTAAGGGGCTCTTGGAGGCATGCCCAGAAAGGCACCAACTAATAAAGGATTTAGCGATGCTGCATGGAAAGGAACCTTCAGGATTCTTTTAAAAATCCGTTTGCAGTTTTGTAAGTCCCTGAGCTCCGGTGACTGCGGCATGAGTCTTTGACGGTATAATTACGTTTTAATTGCTTAGCAATTACATGTTCAATAGTAACGGAGGGGAAATCCGGCATCCAATCAGCTGTTGCTTCGATGAACTATTCTAGAGACTTCGTACTTCATGGGGTGAGACACGCCCCTTTACCGGTGGCCATTTGCGTCCATCCTCTGTTCAGTTGTTTTTGAGCATCTGCAAAGATGGTGAGAATTCCCCCAGAGGCGGTTGGCCACACAAACGACCTCAAAGGAACAGCCATTGTCTGTCAGAAACTAGCTAGAGGCTATTTCACAAAATGTTCTGAAGACATGTTTTGGAAAATATCCCCCTCGGGGCAGTCAGCTCCCGTGGGACAAAGAAGTCTCCAGAGAAAAAAGCAAGCATTTTGCAGAGAGGAGGGGCTGGGCGAGGTCGGGGCGGGGAGCTTCGTCCAGGACTCTCGTGGGACAGCCCGTCCAGAACGACCCCCCTCTCTTCCTCTGCTCTAAGGGGGAAGCAGGTCAGGCCAAGAACCACAGTGGGAACTCATCCCTCACCCCACGGATTCGCGGGTTCTCTCCTTCCCCACTTTGCACTTCCCACCCCCACCCTGTCACTTACACAGCTGTCGTCTGGTCCCTGACAGGCCTGGAGGGGCAGAGACGCGGGGCCTTTCCAGGGAAGTGCTGGAAAATGTTTACCAGCGGCCTGGGAAAGAAGTGTGTGCCAGTTTCCGTGGTGTAAATACTCCCGCCACGGCTGATTTCCAGCCAACGTGGCACCACTT
The DNA here is from genome assembly GCA_007922815.1 of Macrotus californicus. NCBI lineage: Eukaryota > Metazoa > Chordata > Mammalia > Chiroptera > Phyllostomidae > Macrotus > Macrotus californicus. The sequence continues at coordinate 165,755 of VMDR010000082.1, read as the reverse complement.
GATGCGCAATTGGAAGAAAGGCACATGATTTGCCTTCACAATTCCCTCTCTCTCGCTCTCTCCCTCTCTCTCTCTCTCTCATCGATGGATCATTTGAGAGTCAGCTGAAGACTCCCCGCCCCCCTGTATATTTCAGATCACACTGTGATGCATTTTAAGGACAGACAGACATAGTGTTCTTCGATGACGTCAGGGAACTAGATATTTGTCATCGGTGTTTTGGGGGGTTCCCAGGATCCAAAGCCCATATCTGTGTTTTAGGAATCCCCCGACCTCCTGAATCTTGGCAGGAAGCAGAACTGGAAGGGCCGGAGCCTCTGGTTCCCAGCATCCCACGCTGTGAGAGCACTATCACGTGTCTGTCAGTCAGGCGGACCCCATCTTTTGACCTGGGCGGGTGACACACTTCACCTTGCGCTGGGGGCTGATGGTGGCTGTGCTGGCTGATGGCACAGCCTGGCCTCCCTTCTCCTGCCGTCTCCCAGCTGAGTTCCGGGAGCTGCCCCTGTCCGTGACCTCTTTCATTCTCTGCTAAGTCAGCCAGAGCTGTCACTGCTGCCGTGACCCTGGACCTGCGGTGGCGGGGGAGGGGAGGTTCTTGCTTCCACTGTAAGCATCTCGCCACACAAAGAACAACACGGAGTCACTCTCGCAGTGGCTGTAAAACCAGAGGAAACCAGTCTGGATGTCAGAGAGGGCAGAGCTGTCTCCAGGTTCAGGCATCCTGCTCCTGTCTTGGCCCCAGCACCTCCTGATGAGCTATAAGACACAGGACGCACCTCACTCCTCTGGGCCTCGGTTTCCCTGTCCCTGTAGCCAGCAGGTGTGGCACTCACAGGACCGTGGGGAGGGAAGAGAGGCGGGACACTGCTCTTCCACAGCTCAGTCACCACGAGGGCTCGGCAGCCTGGGCTCCAGTTCTCAGACAGTGTTTGGAGAAGAACCGAATTTTTATTGTATGATACAAACGATTTTCACAAAGGCAGTTTTCAAGATGCTGCCCTCAGGCCGTGGACCCCGAAGGAAGGGTCTGCTCACATTCTCTGGGCGTCTGCAGAGCCCAGTGAAGAGCCCCGTCTTCCCAGAGTCAACCTGGTCCCTGTGCACTAGCTACACCTGGGTGTGCCCTCAGTCTGCCCTCCCACAGCGAGGCACCTAAGTTCTCTGGGTGATTGTCAACTGTGCCCCTCAGGAGGCTCAGAGGGGCCATGGGACGTGTCGATCTGGACCTTGGTTGGGCCTCCTGGTTTGAAAGTCTGTGTACCTCGTCAGTGGCCGCAGACGACAAGCAGGACATTTTGGACCTGGAGTGTAGAGGATGGTGGGCAGGGATGCCTGGGGGAGGGTGCTCTCCCATGCACAGGAATGAGGGGCCAATGGGCGCTTGCTAGCTGAAAGGGGTTGGGGGATGTGCTGCATCCCCACCTTCGTCCGACTCCACTCCCAGGAACCTGTGAGCAGCTCGGCCAGAGGCACGGCCAGAGCTCAAAGGTCAGGGCGGTTTGTCTCAGCTTTACGTATAAAAGCGGAAATAAAAAACAACTGAAATAGCGAACAGGATGGAAATGATGGCGAAGTTACAATGCATCCCTTTGCACAGCCATCAAAACCCACGTCTTCATCAGCGTGAGTTAATAATGTTAAGTAAGGAAAGGATATAAAACTCTAATCAGTGTATCACATGTGTGTGTGGAAACAGTGTATCATACATGTGTCCAGAAACAAAACACGCTCCGGACAACTCTGTATGGGTGGAGACAATAGGGGTGATTGACAGTATTCTCTGAAATGTCCACAGTGAGATTGCGTAAGACCACCCACAAAAATCCTCTGGTGCACACTTCACATTGTTTATTTTACTACGTGTTTATGTTTCCCCAGCTCCACTGAGGTACAGCTGAGACAGACATTGTATAAGTTCAAGGTGGACAACGTGATGAATTGCTACTGATTATATTTCAAAATGGTTACAGTGTAAGGCTAGCTCCCACATCCACCCCCTCACGTAACGCTTTCTGTCATGAGAACATTCGACATCTATTCTCTTAGCAGCCCTCCCAGTATGCGGCTCGGCAGTGTTGGCTCCAGCCACCAAGCGGCACATTGGATCCCTGGGCTTGCTGGCCGTCTCACTGGAAGTTTGTGACCTGCACGTCCCCGGCCCCCACTCCGCAGCCCCTAAAACTGCCATTCTACTCTGCGTTCTAGTGTGCGTTAGTGCCTCAAAATAAGAATGAGCAGATACAGCAATGAATCTAAATGATGTGAATGCCAATAACGAAAATAAAATGTTCTAATAAGATCAGGTTTAAAGCAAAATTAAATGCTTAATTAAACCTGGCATACCCACGACAAGATGACCGCAGATGATGGAAAAGAGGCAGTGGGAAAGCAAAAAGAAATAGAAATAAATTTTAAAAAGACAGACATCTCATCTTCATACGACCACGTTGAAACCTGCGGAGAAGGCGCACTGTGAGAAATCTGGTCATTAAAATGAATGACCTGCGGAGTCCATCAGGAAAGGACATCCTCAGACCTGCTCTCGGGCAGCGTGGCGGGCAGAGCTGGCCGTCTTGGGAAATGAGCTGTGAATTGGAGTTTCTGCTGCAAGTGGTTGGTAGGCCGGAGGAGTGGGGGGAAACCCCCACCCCGTCTGTCTCTCCGCACTGCTCTCCTCTTCCCTAACAGCGGAAACACCACCGGGGGCTGCACCGCGCTTCTGTGAGTCAAACAGACTGGACGCAGACTCTCGTGTACTAAAGTGTAAAACTAGCTGCTCAATAGAGTTCCTTTTCGTGTCCGGTGCCGAAAAGCACATGACGAAGCCTACAGAGGAACACTGATGAGACAGACGAGGAAGGTGGACAGCAACGCCGCTGTGACATGGGGCCGCAGCTCCCGGGCCTGGAGTCGGACGCTGGCGACCACCTCGGCTTGCTGTGGGCGGAGCCCCCGACAGACGCGGGGCGGGTGAGCTGCTCAGCCGCACGAGGGTGTCTTCTTCAAGATGCAAAACAATATTTATGGGAAGACATTCTGTTTTTCCAAGGTCATAAAGAAACCCTCAATAAATTTTAAAGAAGCAGAAATCTTATAATCCACATTTACGACCCCAATATAATACCTAATATTAATATTTATGCTTAAACCAGAAAAACTCTTATTCCCTGCCACATTTCAAGGGGTCTTCTGAATACTAGTTGTACAGAATGGATGAAATAAAATCTTTAATAGTAATTTATTTGGAAAATAAAGCATTGCATATTGAAATAAAATTGTAATAATAAATGAAACCATGCCTTTGAAAATGTAATTCAATATTAGATTTTGGATGCAGGGTTAATTTATGAGCTCTGATGTAATTCAAAAAATTGCAAAAGAGACATTCAAAAGATATAATATTTTAAAAATGTTTCAGTACGTGAGGACAGGGTGAACTAAAACATTCCCAGCAAACACCCAGGGTCCTCACAGTTCTCACAAACATTGGTTAGAAAAGAATGGAAGACCCTACAGACAAGTGGACAGAGGACTTCAGCGCACGAGGTGCACTTCATTATTGACATGTACGTGGTGTGGAGCAGAGCCGAATATTTCATTGAACGCCCGTGGACGCTTCCTTGGGGCCGGGTGTTGCTCCGAGCATGGATGTACTCCTTTCGTGCACCCTGACGCCCACACTCTGAAGCAGACAGAGGTTTTGTTCCCGCACTACAGGCTGGGCACGTCTCACCCACGGCCACTGGCCACACCGCCAGGAAGGTCACCTGGCACATCCAGCACCCGGGCCGAGGGATCAGAGGTGTGTGTGGGAGGGCAGAAGCGTCAGGACTTAGAGCAGTTAAAACCCAGAAACCACGGGCGACGCGGGAATGCCGAGGTAACTCAAAGACCTCACCCAGAGAATTTTAGGCTGCCATTACATTTGTCGCTAGGCCGACATTGAGCATCGTGAAGTAGACGCTGTTGAGCAACAAGGGCACAGAGCGTGTGCACGCTCGGTTTGCCGTGACACGGATGGGCATGCATCTGGGCCAGGCTGGGAAGGGTGCGTGCAGAGGCGGCACAGCAGCACCCACTGGACGCCAAGTGGGAGCAGCGGTTGGGAAAGCACAGCTGGCCTGCTCGAGGAGGCTGCCTTCCCCGCCGAACGTGCCTTCCCTCATAGAAGGGGTTTCCTGGGCCTTGGCTCCCTGCTCATCCAGCCCCACGCCACTAGCTGACCTTCCCACCTCAGGCTCCTCCCCTCCTTCGGGAGGACTTCCTGGCACCCTGGCTTCAGGGCCATCCTCCATGTCCCTACAGCACCATGTATTCTCACTCTGCGAGACTGGCTCCTTTTCTTGCCTGCAGCCCCGGAGGGGCAGTGTGGGGGTGGGGCTGGGGGGGGCAGAGGCATGCACCTTGTCTGTGTGCAGCCCCAGCTCCCGCCTCGGACCCCCGCCCCCAGGAGGTGTTTGTCCAAGAACCCAGACATCCGGTTTCTGCGGATGAAGTCCTAACAGCCCCATGACATTCGTCAGAAAATGCAGACTTTCCCCCCACGAACACCGTGAATTTTAAGCCAGAATTTCACACTGTAAGGTGGGCATTCCACAGCATCGTAAGTGGGGAGGTTGTTGGATAAAGCTCACGCTGAACAAAGGGACTGCAAGGCAGAAGGTTCATGTCTGAGCACCCAGGACAGGTAATTCTCTTCAATCTTAACTCCAAGCACTTCACCGTCACAACAACGCCCGAAAACCGGCACCTTTTTCTAAGTAGCAAATTTCAGTGTGAAGCGCCGGTAAGATTTTGTGTGGCCTTTCAAACGGCCCCAGGATGTGAGGGTTTTGCTGACCCCGTTTGACCTGGGCAGAGGTGGTATTGCAGGGGCCGTAATTTGCCTAAGACGGTCCAGCTGAAAACAAAATGTCCACCTCTGCAGGGTCCCTGAATGACACGAGCGAAGATGGGGAAGGCAGACTCGGTGGGATGCTGAGATTGCCCCAGGCCTCCCGTGATAGCAACGCAGTCAGCGGCGGCTCCGCCTTGCAGGTCGCTTTGTCATTTTTGAAGCACTGTTTTCTGTTCCTCCCTCTGAAGTGTCAGGGCTGCTGGACCTTAGCTGTGATGACGCCGAGAGGGGCAGAGAGAGCACTGGCCTCTCCCGGGTCCGCCTGGCACTCTGAGCTGGCCCGCGCCTTCTCCTTCCCTCGGCAGAGTGGGAGCCTCAGGATGCCAGTTTTCAGGATGACAATGAGGACGTTTAAGTAAGATCCTTAGGACAGCACAGCCAGTGAGTGGGCTTGGACCCGCGGCTCTGGGTCTGAACCCACACCCGGCACACTCAGCCCCTCAGGGAGCAGGTCTCAAAGTGAGGCTCCCGGGCCGGCAGCATCACATCATCCGGGCACCGGTTAGAGATGCAGACTGTGGGCCGCTGCTCTGCTCCGCATCAGCCCCTCCGGGCAGGGCCCAGCAATCCGTGTGTATACACACTCACGTATACGCGTCCCCACGAACACACACGTACTTGGCCGTCCACTGGTGAGCAAAGGCTTAAATCTAGGCTCCAATTCGACTCCTATTTCTTTTTATTAATGTGTATTTTTTATTTTTTTTCTGTTTGTTGACGGTTAATTAATTTATTTATTTTTGCTTGTTTTTTTTACTTTTTTTTATTGTTGCTCAAGTACAGTTGTCTCCATTTTCCCCCACCACTTCCCGCCTCCCAGCCCTCCCTGCTTCCCACCCTCGATCCTACCCCGCTTTGGTTTTGTCCATGTGTCCTGTGTACATGTTCCCGAAAACCCTTCCCCCTTTCGACTCCTGTTCTTGTAGCGGCTTTTCTCAATCCCTCCTGATCCCTGAGTCACTTGGAGAGTTTAAAAGCAATTTGTCAGCAATAAAAACAAAGGACACAAAGAAACAAAAGGCATTGTCCTGACCCCACCCCACACTCTCTGAGGTGGGTGCCAGGCTCCATCTTTGTTCAAAGCTCCCCAGATGCCAGGCAGCTGTTTCCCCAACTGCCTTAGAGCCCTCGGCAATTGGTTTGCATCTAAGAGCTGGGCCCTGAGAAGTGGACGGGAAGTTGGGGGGCGCGCAGGCTGTCAGCAGAGGGGTCACAGTAGCGATCAGCCTTCAGTCTTTGGGGAACCTCCACGTGTTTCTTATGCTCGCTCAGCGCTGGAACCCCAAGATGAGCAGTGACTGTTCACCGCTGGCTAATCCGCAATCCCTAGTGCAGGTCTTCTGGTCTCCTGCCCCAGAGGGTCAGGGGTCAAGGGTGGGGGGAAGCCTGGGGTCTGCGTTTCTGTGAGAACTCTTCCCTGGGGTCTTGGAGGGCTGTCATGTAAGTCAGATTGCTCCCTGCGTCCCCCGTGTGAGTCGCCTCTGTTTTCGCGTCTTTCATGCTTCTTTGTGGGTTTGAACTTCTTATTGTCTCCCTGGTGTTTCAGAGGGAAGGGCTGCTCATGCACGTGTGAACCTGGCCGCTTCTCACCAGAAATCTGCACAAAACGTCCTCACAGGGTCATCCTTCAGCCCAGCTGTGTGTCCAGACACAGTCCCCCAACCCTCCAGAGAAGCAGCCCCGCCGTCCTGGCAGGGTTACACTGCTGTCTCCTGCCGCGGGGCCTCTCCCTGCTGAGGGCGCTCTACCCACGCAGTCTCCCGCTTACACCCCTCCACTCCTCACAGTTCTGCCTGTGGCCCGTGCCAGCAGGTCCTGCAAGTGTGACTTCCCCACTCAACTGCAAGCTCATGAAACCAGGAGAACTAGTCTGAGTGTGTGCACCATTGCGCGTGTCTCCTCTCCTCGTTCAGAGCTTTCTGAGTGAACTGATGGATGAGCGGGCAGGTAGGAGCCTGAAGGCACAGCCCTTCTGACAGCGGTGTGAGCGTGACGTGCGTGGGCTTTGCGGGCTGGTGAGGTGCGTGCTTCTCAAAACTCAGCAAGGTCAGCGTCACTCAGACCGACCCCTACCCACAGTCAAACACGGAAAGCAAGCCAAACCAGGTTTTCGCTGAAAATATCTCTGAGACCAGAACCACACAGGTAAGTAACACCCTTCCCTCATGCACTTCTTTAATATCCAGCTTCTAATTTTAACATCCTAGATAAAGCAGCCAGTTAAGTCACCTGCTTTCGGTTCTTCCTGCTGCTTCTGACCAATACTCGGTCTGTATAACACGTCGGGACCTCAGTAAAAAGGACACTCAACCCAGGGGGAGTTAGTGAGGTGATTTTGTGGCAAATTATAGGAACGTTACACACTAGCCATAAAGCAAATGACAATGTAGATGTCACGCGTGGGAAAATTGCTGCCCTTATGAGCTCTGGGTGGTGGAGCACTGTCCTCTGAGTTGGACCCCCTGGGCAGGCACTTCTCCAGGACATGTGTCTGTGGGTGAGGGGCCCATTCTGGGACACAGCGGCTCAGGGTTTCTCGATCTGCTGCAACATTCGGTGAGCAGAGACAGGACAGGATCCTCACTGCCAGCCTTTCCAGATGCCTCCCCCCGCCCAGACAGTGGGAATTGGGACCTGCCTCCGGCAGAGGCGTCTTGTTATTCTATTCTTCTTGTGCAATGATGAACTGGGTGGGACCAGAGAAGCTTTGATTCCTTCTAATTGTCACATTCTGTCCTTCTTTTATGAGTTCTGAACCTCAGTGTCTTTTCTCACGAAGGACACCATTGTGCCTTGCTGGATGACAAGTGGCGAGCGGGGGGCAGTGTCCAGGAGAGAGGCGAGCAGTCTGGGATCCATGCCGTCTCCAAAGGAGGTGGCGTGTGGTGGAAACGAGAGAAATAGACCCTCACAGGTTTTAGGGAAGGAAACGGGTCTAAACCACACTCAGAGGAAAATCTGTCAGGGGCACAGTGCGTATCAGTTACCTGTTGCCACCTAGCAAACCAGCCCCGAACTCGGCGTGGCTCGCGTCTCGTCGTTTCTGTGGGCCAGGAATCGGGGCACAGCTTTGCAGCGAGCATCCCCGGTGCCATGTCTGTGACAGGCTGAAAGCAGGTGATGGCGAGGAGTCGCAGCTTCGTGTAGACGGGAGGGATCAGCTTCCAAGCCCAGGTGGTCATTGGTAGGACTCGGTTGCTCACCTGGTGGCGTGCTTCATCCAGGTATGTGCGCTGAAGAGGTGACAGAGCACTTGTCAAGGGAACGGAAGTCACAACCTCATGACTGCTCATTGTTGAAATGACATCATGTCCCCTTTGCCCCAACCTGGGGGTCTGACCTGAGTCTCTCTGTGCAGCCCACTGCGGGGGGAGGGTCACACCTTTCTCCACCCTCCTGGACAGAGGGCCTTCTGGGGAGGGTTAGGCTCACACAGGTGTGAAGAGGCCACTGGTGCTGTGTCCACGTCCTGGGGATGTCCCCACAAAGTGCCACAAGCTGGAGCTTAGCAGCAGAGACCAGCGTGTGGGCAGAGCCGGTCCCTCCTGATAGCTGGGGGAGGCTCCGTGCCGCACCCCTTCCTAGCCGCTCCCGGCCTCGTGCGTCTGCGTCTTCATGCCGTCTTCCCTTTGCATGTGTCTGTCCCTGGGTCACCACTTCCCCTTCTCATAGGGACACCGGCCACCATTAGGGTCCCCTCTAATGACCTCATCTTAGCTTGCTCATCTGAAAAGACCCTGCTCCCAGAAAAGGTGACAGTCACAAGTACGGAGGGTCGGGACTTTGACATCTTTCCAAAGGACACAACTCAACCCACGACAAGAACTACCGCAATTCTCTTTCTGACGTAAATCACGCTGGACCACAGCTTTGGCTCTTTTATAATAGGCCATCCTTTTGTCTTGTTTCTCCCCAAATATTTAAAAGTTTTTTTAAATGAGGGTGAAATTCATGGAGCATAAATTAACCATTTAGAAGGGAATAATTCAGGGACACTTAGTCCATTCACCATGTTATGAAATCATGTCCTCTCTACAGTTACAAAAGGACACTCTGGATGCACAAATGGCTGCTACCCACCCACCTGCCCCACCACCCACGCAGCACTTCCCGCCCACGTGTGCCCGGACTCCCCACAGCCTGGGGGCTCAGTAGTACCGCTGGGCTGGTCAGGGCTCTCTGGAGAGAACCATTAGGATGCGTGCACACGCACACTCACACATGCAGAGACACACACACATGTGTGGTGAGATGAAGACACTATCTGAGCCCGGCCGCTCCAAGGTCCACACTCTCACCCCACGCTTGGCTGACCATTGCCACACCAGCCTTCACAAGCTGCCTGGCTATGACTTTACCCCTGATGGCTCCGGCCACAGGAAGAGGGGCCCTGGTGAAGGACCACGGGGCCGCTGCCCTGTCCCTGCCTCTGGGCTCTTTCTGCCACCACTCGTCCCCTTGGCTCTGCTGTCAGGTGCCCCTTCCAGGATGCTGGGTGGCCAGGAACATCGAGAGCCCCTCTGAAAGAAGCTTGGGTCTCCCCTCAGGGACCTTCCTAGGCTCTGCTCAGCCTGACAGTCCCCTCCTCCCAGAGCCCCACATTTCCCTTCCCTGCCTGCCTCCCTGTGTCTCCCCTGTCCCTGGGCCCCCCGCCCCGCTTCTCTCTGCATGTCCCAGCCTCAGAATTTTCCACAATATTTGCTAAAATAAACACGTGCTCATCTCTGGCTGCTGGAAGTCACTGTGGAAGGAATAGATCACAGGCCACAGAGACAGGTATATGGGAAAAATCGCCTTTGTTTCCTACCAGTAATAGCGCATGGTGGTGGGGGGCGGGGCAGGTGCTCAGCACGTGGCCAGGCGAGGTCCTAGCTACCATCTCCTTGTGTCCTGGACCTGCCCCAGGCCTGCTGTGTCTTCCCTGCCATCCACTAGCCAGGCACCCATGGGCACACGTCCCCCAGCCACCTGCCCTCTGGGGTCAGCCCTGGCTGGGTCACTGATGCAGAGCCCAGCCTGTGGCTGGCCAAGCCTGTGGACCTCAGTCCCTTCTTCCCAGTCTCATGAAGTCGCCTGCAGCCTGGACAATGCGAGCACATGGTGTCACTCTGTGTTCCTGAGAACACCCACCCTCAGTTTCCATCTCTGCCGAGGGTCTGGAAGCAATCACCAGGACATCCTGTCCCCAATATGCTGAGGCCAGGACACTCCACAGCAGCCTTTGGCTGAATGGGTAAATGGGCTAAAGAAACCGGGGAAGGAGAGACAGGCAGAGGGCAAGGGATCTCAAAAAGGCAGGCTGCCAGCTTGGGGAAGGCTCTTGTGGGAGGCTCTTGGGATCTTTCCCTAATGGTCTCTAGGGGAAGAAGGGTTGAGACGGGACCCACCGCTCCCACTCATACCCCACTTCCCGACGCCTCGGTGCCTCCCTCCAGAAATAGCGGGAGGTGACTGTCACGGGGACTCAGTGCAGAGCACGCCTCCTCTGCAGCCCCATGCGCTCCCCGAAGAACAAAAGCAATGGTGGTGGGAAGGAATCTAAGCTAGCTGTTGAGAACGGGAGGACACCTGGGGGTCCAAAGCCTCGCTTCCTCTGACAGGTGATGTCAAGGGTCTGAAAAATGGCATTGTTTGGCAGGTCATCAGTGAGTCAGAAGACGTGCCATGGCTTGCATGCTGTCCTGTCCCCCGCATGGCTGTCCCAGGGGTCCCAGGGTCCAGGCCTCAGGGGAGCTGCTTCACCAAGCCCAGAGTTCACCTTCAGTCGGGGATGGGAAGCAGCAGAAATCAGGCCCGTGGCCCCCATGGCCACTCTTCCTGGTGTCCCCAGCACAAGTCACAGAGGGATGTTCCAGACGTGACTGTAAAGGGTTCACAGCACAGGGTGCTCTTCAGAAGCAAATGTCACAACACGCCAGTCCATGAGCAGATAATGGTGGGTTTCCAGGAAAAGACGAAAGCAGGATGGCTGAGCATGTCTGCTGTCTTTGAAAACCCACAAAAACCACAGCAGGAGCCCATGTGACAGAAGGAGGCTTCCTGCCAAATGAGGGGACGATGACAGCCTTCCTTCCACGGCTGAGACCCTCTGCCGGAAGTGGAAGGCGCCTCTCCGGAGAGCACGCTGTTCCCACAGTCACCAAACACTCCCTCCCGAGAGATAAAGGGGGTGGCCTGTCAGCCTTCAGTGTATGTAATAATACAACTCAGTACTGATGGGACATGGCAACAAAGGGTAATTAAATGTGGGGACACAGTTCAATGTCACGGCAGCCCGAGAACGACATGCTCAGCTTTGGCAACAGACAGATGAGAGGCCTTTGTTTACTAAAAACTAAACAGAGTTTACTGTTTTCTTAATATGTTTTGGACTAATGGAGTCTTGTGGGAGATTTAAACTATTTCAGAAGCCACAGAAGTACTCCTAGCTCCTTGCTGGGTGGGTTTTGACGGCAGCCGGTGGTCCCCAGCAGCACCTCAGCCGAGGCTATGAAGAGAGGGGGCCCTCGTGGTGGCTATCGCCGGCTCCTCCCATCCCTCAGCTGATGAACTCAGTTGATGACCTCATTACAGTGGCCAAAGGGACCAAAGGACATTTTGAGAAATGGCTGATGAAACAGATTCAGATAAATTAGAAACAAACACGAAGATTCACTCCAGGAGCCACAGTTTTGGGGAGCGCCAGCAAGACAAAGGGAAGCAGCTGACGTGTTCCAGGGGCACTCCTAATCATTTCTCATGGTCTTCTTTTCCCAGCACTCCTGTGGGGCCTTTTGTAACATAGCAACAGTAAGTGCACTGGCTAAAAGGGCATGGGATACAAAGATAATGATGGAGCTTTTAAGTTCTAACAGTAGTTAAGAGAAGGTCAAGCTCAAGTTCAGGTTGACCTATAGACTTAAAAAACCATCGTCTGAGCACAAGGTTGTCCCCACCTTAGAAAAAATAAAATAAAAACAGTTTAGACCAGTTCACCAAACCGCCTAGCTCAATCTTTATTGTAGCAGGAATGCTCCCATGTAGCCGCGCACCGAGTGGCAGAGTTGGCTTCGGACCACAACATAGGGCCACGACAGACGAAGGGGAAAAGGCAGGTGATGCAGGAAAGGCATCCAGTGACGCTCAGTGCCCACTAACGAGAAGAGAGCTCTTGGGGAGCTGGGGGAAGAAGTGGACTTTATAACTTCCTGTGGTGCTGGTACACCCGACACAGCCTGCGTGTCAGCCTTCGATTGCTGATAGAGACATCACATTCCCTCTGAGACCCGTCATGAGACAAGATCACCCATTATGACCGGCGCTGATGACGATAATGTCAGGGGCCCTGGCCCACAGTGACAGGAAGGGAAATGAGTCAAGAACACAGGAATTAAAGGGGAGAGGTCACGCCTCCATCGGGCAAACCTCAGACAGACCCTCGGCCGCATTTCTGCACAGCAGTGCTAACCACAAGGGTTGCAGACGTCACAAGGCCAATAACCGATTCATGGGAACGACATATTCCTAAGTATTTAGAAATTAGCTTAACACAGGTTGCTGTGGTGAAACCTTAAAATTACGGGGAAGGACATAGAAAATGATATGAATGATATCTGAATATATCTTGATGTTTTCTTAGCTTTTTAGGGATAACTATCACATTTGAAGAGAACCCCCTTACACTTGATCTTTACGCTAGGTCCTTTATGTCTGGTGACAATAGTTAACAATAATGTATTGTATCCATGAAATCTGCTGAGAGAATAGATCTAAAGTGTTCTTACCACACACACAAATAAGTTAGTAACTGTGTGAGGTGATGGATATATATTTTTTAAGATCAAATTTATTTATTTTTAGAGAGAGGGGAAAGGAGAGAGAAAGAGAGGAAGAAACATCAGTGTGTGGTTGCCTCTTGCACACCCCCTGCTGGGGACCTGGCCTGCAACCCAGGCATGTGCCCTGACTGGGAATCGAACCAGTGACCCTTTGCTTCGCAGTCCAGTGCTCAATCCACTGAGACACACCAGCTAAGGCAGGTGATAGATAATTAACTTAACTGTGGTGGCAATTTCACAATAAATGCATATATCAAAACATCAAGTTGTATGCTTCAAATATCCACAGCCGTCATTATTTGTGCCTCAGTGAGGATAAGGAGATTCATTCTGCTGCACACTTATGATGCCTGGACAATAGACCATGTGGAGTGGTCGACGGGACGCAGAATCTAGATTATGTAACAGCCCTAACAAATCAACGTGAAACTGGGCCAAAACTCAAGAACCAACAGGAATAAAATAGAAACACATTTCATGGGAGAGAAAACACCATGAAATATAAGACTTCAAAAGCCTGAAAAGATATTCAACTTCACTAAAAAACAATGCACCCAAAACAAAAAAACGTACATTTTTCAGGAATTCATACTGTTACGGGTTGAACTGTGTCCCCCTAAAGCCTGTGTGTTGAAGTCCTAAGCCCCAGGATGTGCCCGTGTGTGGGGAGAGGGTCTTTAAGGAGGTAACGAGTTACAAGTGAGGTCATTTCAGTGGGTCCTAATCCAATGTGACAGGCGTCCTTGTAAGAATGATCAGGACACGGGTACTCAGAGGAAAGGCCATGTGAACACAGGCCAAGGAGACGCCATCTGCGGGCTGAGGGGCGGGGCCTCCGAAGCCCCAACCTGCCCACATTTTGTTCTCAGACTCGCAGCCTTGGGTCTTCCTTCTTCCTTCCCAAATTCTGACACCTCAGTCATGTCTCAGGGCAATTTCTCACTAGTTCCCAGTCCAACTCTCCCCAAAAATGAGTTGAGGTGATTTACACACTACTTATGAAAACAAAGATGACTAAATATTTGCGGAAGCTAGATTGTTTCCAACATACATAAGGGAGGTAATGGAAAGCATTACCCCCCCAAAACACCATCATTTTCTAGGGAGGTGACGAAGGTAGTCCCTGACTGGGCTCTGAGTTTTAGCAAAGACATCGGAGAAAATGTCACTGCATGTACAATTAGACAAAGAAGGCATCAGGGCCAGTCCAGCCAGGGGCTTCCGAAGCAGCTGTGACTCATGAGATGGAAATAAGGATCCTTTTCCGTTCATCGCCACCACGACCTCTGTGTTGCTGAGTTCCCCTCTTGTTCCCCCCATGCCTTCATGGTATCTGGAATGGGACCCAGCATGTTCCGATTACTTTCGGTGCTAACACTCAGTCCAGCTAAAAGCCTCACTGTCCATGTGGCTGCGTCTCCCCTGCACGAGCACGTGCTGGAGGCCCAGCCCTGTCCGCCTGGATCAGAGGACAGGTGAGGCACACCTGTCTCTGTGCTCAGTGCTGGCGTGGGGGGACAAGGAGGACTCTTTCCCCCCACTATTGAGTTGACATATCTCTCACTCAGTTGGCTGCCACTCCTGCTGTCTCACCCACAGCTGTAACTACCTTCTGAGGGGCAGGAAGTGAATCCTACCATCTCGTGAGATTTGTGGTGGTCTACTGTATCATCCCCTCGGGCAGGAGAGCCACTGTCCCCAGGTGCCTAGCCTCCACCCCCAGCCTCCACCTGGGCTGCCATCAGCCACAAGCTGCCCCTGGGCGGGCCAAGGGCATTGGAGTGCTGGTCAGTGTCTAGAAGTAAGTCTCCCTGCGAAAACAGGAGTACGCACATACTCACATATAGATGGTTATTCTCAATTTTACTGACATGAAGCATGCATAGCACCAAATGCATAAATAATGAAATACATGATGCTCTTCATTGAAAACTGTGTAGCCAATTGATTCTGACAGATGCATTCTTGGTTTCTGGCGAACGCTACCCACAGCCACCCCACGGCTGCTGCCGACAGACAAAAACAGAACCATGAAGTTGCATGTCGAAACTCGGTTATCAATGGGGTAAGAAACTTTTTTGCTCAATCAGATAACAGTTCAGACATTTTAAGAACATCTCCTCAATGTCTTGGGCTATTCATAATGTGGGGCTGGAGTCACATCTATCTTCAAATCCAACTCGCATTACTAATAGCTTCGTCATCAATTTCTAAAGTCTAGGCCAGGAATGCAATGGTAAAGTAAGCCCCGATTCATAGCGTTTGGCCATTTCCACGGTGGGAATGCCCCCCAGCATGCTGTGGGGGAGAGATTCGGGGTGGCACAAATCAGCCCGGAGTCCAGCACAGTGACAGATAATCTCCATCATTAGGCATAGATAATAGCAAAATGTAGTACAATAATCAGTATGACGAGTTCTGTGTATTTATTACCTTTGTTTTTAATATAATTTGTTTTATGGTAAATCTATACAATTTAAGTTTTGATCATGGCTCACAAGGGGCTCACAAAATTCCTGAAAATTTCAGTCAATTCTCATGAGCCAATAGGAGCTGGCTCCGGGACACGGGGGAGCTAGACAAAACCTGTGCTGGTGGCCCACCAGCCCTGCCCATGGCCCGGCTAAAGGAACTGGTCCTGTTTGCTGCAACCCCCTCTGTGAACCCCCTGGGCCAGAGCTGGTTGAATCAACTTGAACACACATGACCTAGGAAAGCAGTGGACAGACTCAGATTCACTGTTTCTCGGGATCCGAACCAAGATTCAGAGAAAGTGGCAGCAGGTAGCAAGGCAGAAAAGAAGACACGGAGAGGAAAACAGATGGTCGATGGTGAAACTGCAGCCCCAGAATGAAGCATCACAAGTTCTCGGCTAAGGGCACAAAGATACCCACACTCCAAACCTTCCCGAACCCCGGTTATTCGGATTCCCCCTTTTCATTTTTTTTTATCTTTACTATACCCGCACCTGCACCACCCACCGTTGAGCTAGAAACAGACAATATCTAAGACAGCTGTCACATCATCCGCTTTGCCCTGACATTGCCTAAATACAAACGTGGACACGAACCAGGTGCCACCACCCTCTTGTAGGTTGTCTCTGGTTTCTTTGTTTCACGTTAGAAATCCTGGGTGATGGAAAGACTGTGGGCTGACCAATGAGTATTGAATTCTACAGGGCATTGTCCCATAACTTGGTGTGCCAGAGAGGTGACAAAACAAAGATGTGGGTGGTCGGGATGGTACCACAACCTCAGTGGCCAGCGACAGAAACATAAGGGACCTTGGAGGAAGTCAGGTTGTGGTTACAGGCAGCGACCAAGAACTTGCTATCACAAGTTGCCACGTGGTTGTAATACAACTATGAAGAAGCAGATTTTCTTTGGGTCTATGCGTCACTGTCCAAAATCTGTGTTCTCCTTCGAGGGTGTGTGGGACGAGATTATCTATGCCTCCATTTTTCTTGCACTTCGGGAAGAAAGGAGCACATGAGAGGCCTATTCTGTACTTCGTTCCCAAGACTTTGGGCTCCTTTGTGATAACTCTTGCTGCCAGAGTCTCGGTTTAAAAAGCTTCAATTCTTCCATGAGAAATGGGCAGCCCCTGCGCCCATTGCTCACCCATTAGATTGCCAAAAATTCACAAGTTTGACAAGACACTCTGTGGGCAAGGCTGTAGGAAGCATTCTCATACATTGCTGGTGGGGATGCAAACATGGTGTGACCCCTTTATCCAAAAAATCCGCCTATGTACGTGCCCTTAGACCCAACCACTCCTAGGAATTTATCCTGAGGACATCACGAATTTACCCTAATTTTCTTCCAATAATGTACAGGGTTACTCATTGACGCATTGCTTACAATTGCAAGATATTGCAAACTGCCAAAATGCCCGAGCAAGGAAACCCACTGGACCAAGGAAACTGGGTCAGTAAATAAACTCGGACACAAACACACAATGGAATACTCCTGCCAAGACAAAGAATTCCTCTTGCTTGTTGGTCAAAGGTGGATCAAGCCCCTCTGTCCTCCATCGCGGTGTCACAGATTATCACAAATTTAGCAGCTCAAACAAACACACGTGTATCATCTCACAGTTTCTGTGGGTTGGGAGTCTGAGTGCGTCTTAGCTGGTCCTCTGCTCAGGGTCTCACAGAGCAGCATCCACGTGTTGGCCGGGGCTGGGGTCTCATGGGAAGGCTCAACCGGGGAAGGAGCTGCTTCCATGCTCGCATGCTTGTTGGCAGGAATGAGTTCTCTGCAGGTTCTTGGACTCAGTGTCTTACTTTCTTGCTGATGGTTGGCTAGAGGGAGTCCTCAGATCCTTGTCTCATGGGCCTCCCCATGTGGCTCTTCATCAAAGGCAGCAAATAGAGTCACGCTCTCGGCAAGACAACTGTAATGGCCTCTTGTCACCTAGTCACAGAGGTGGTGTCCCATTATTCTTGGTTACATGGAGGCCACTAGTCTATCCTACAGTGAATGGGAGGGAATCACACAAAAATGTGAAGGTGGAAAAACCCTGAGTCTTCTGAAGCTCACCCTCCGAAATCCTATTGATTTGCAAAGAACCTATAAAGTTCAGAGTTCTTAAATTTGTCCTTTGGACCAGAATGTTTCTGCCCAAAGTCAGGATATAAGAAACAGCAATGAGGGCTGCAGAATTCATGGAAATGAGCCCCGAAGATCTCCTACGACAGGGAGCGTAGTTGACCGACAGCCCCAGGTGCCCCCACAGTGGACTCACCACCATAGTCTTGTCGAGGGCCCACTTCCTGCAAGCAGCTCCCAGTTCAGGCCTAGGCACTGTGGGGCTACAACGCCAGCTGATTCCTGCCAGATACGCAGCTCTTACGACAGGTGGCTTCTGGTTCAAGGACTCCCCATCAGCCCGGCCACACCATTCTTGGAATGGCACTGCAGTTGAGACTCTTTCCACCCTGTCCTCCTCGGTCCTTCCTTTCCTCCTTCCAGAGCGGTCAGAACCTCGGAGTGAACTCAAGGCCCTCCCTGCCTCCTCCAGGCCCCTCCCATTGATCCGTCACCCATGTTAGCCCACAATGAACCATTGTGTGTCTAACCCCTGTCCCAGGTGCAATGACTATGCACGAGGCTTACTCATCTTTAGGTGCACAGCCTTCGGAGGGCCCTCAAGAGGTCATGGACTAACTGGCCTCCTGGCTGGTGCAGGGGTAGGGGGGTACCCTGGACCAAGGACATACCCAAATTCCTGGTCCATTATGCAGGTTCAAGACCACTAGACCCAACCTCGGAATGAAAGGTCCCTTTGTTAGTCGCAGCAGGGACAGAAGGTACGGTGTTGAGGTTCACTGTAGGTGAGACATGGGCCCTGTGTGCCTGTGGAAATCAGGCTCACCACTCACAGCAGCGTTCTTTGGCCTTTGCCTATTAGCTGGATCTCCAGGCTTAACAATGGAGCTCATTCTTCAATTCTACAAAGGGGTGTATGGCCAGTGTTCGTCTGTGCTACCTCTAGCCGTCCCCCAAAGAAGGCCCACTGGGTACCAGAGTCGCAATGCCTGGGTCGCAGCCTCCAGGTCCAGCTTCAGTCCACATCAGCCTTTCACGCCGAGTGTCTATGAGCCTGACCCGACTTGACCCCTTTTCCTAATTCTGCGGTTAAAAGCCACTTGTCAGCCCAACCCAGAAATGAAATAAACAAGACTTCCTAATAAATTCCATCTTCAAACAGCTTGAAATATAAATTATATTCATCTACTACAAAACAACAGGGGGAAGGAAAATGCTTCCAAGAATTTTAAATGAACTGGCTGGCGAGGTGGAAGGTCCTCCAATTTGATTTTACTTATAAAGAATGCTACCTTTATGAAGCCTGAATAATAATTCTAAATAAATGCATGCAGGCATTCAGCTAATATTTCTCCACATTTACTGTGTCCCAGGCTCTATTCTACATACTGAGGACATAGCAGTAGGAAAAGGAAAAAGAAACACAAAACACCCTGGAACCCTAAGATCACAAGGACCGCAGAAGGAATTGGATAGACTTGGATAGACTCCATCACAATGCAAGTTCGGTTTGGGGATTTCGAAAGGACTTGTTCATACACATTAATTTTTCCTTAAAAATATTCTTTAGGTCGGCAGCAATGCATTTTTGATGATGCAAGAGTCTTCCAATAGGACATAGGCCAGGAAGGGCCTGCTATGCTCAGATGCGTGTTTCCCATGAAACAGTTCACGCAGACTCTCCCTCCCACTGGCCCCTCGGCTTGGTTTGCAATGCAACACGTGAAGCCAAATCCAGCAGGCGGGTGTGAAGCAGTCGCTCCCGCTGTGTTTGCAGACAGAGCCCGGATGCCTTGGGCTGTTAAGCTCTGAGTTAGCTCCGGTCCACTATCTCAGCCTCCTTCCGCACTGGCGGCAGAATTTCTTCCACCTGAGACCCAGTGTCACCTGTAACCTGGTGGCCGAGAGTGTTGGCGAGTCAACCTGACATCTATACCTGCCCCTCCTCCCCTGCCTGCCTTTCCTAGTGAGGCCACAAGCAGGGATGACATCCTGGGAGTGGCATGTGCCCTCTGCAGGGTCCCACCTGGGGTTTCTCATCTGTTGTCATCATCTGAATTCTCCGTAATTTTCTCTTTGAATTTGTGTTTTATGAGTGAAATCCAGTAGGACAATGCAATGTGCCCAGGGAGAGCTGGGCTCGCCTCCCCCCACATGTTCTCCGTCACCTTCTCCCCCCACCTCAGCTGCCGCAGTGGGGGACCTGGTAGGGGTCAGCAGGTGTGCCCAGGGCACGGAGTTGGGTGGGTGTCTGCGCTTCCTTCCTTAGCATCTCTGTCTCACGATGGGGAACTGCAAATGAGAAATGCCATGGCAGGTGGAGAGAGAAACTGCAGAAGAAAGGAAAAGCTTGTCCCCTGCTCTTTGCACAGGGGTTCCGGGTTTTCACTTGTCACGAGGTCCTGCGAGTTATGGGCTAGCCCTGGACTAGAGCCAGAAGCTGCTTCCTGGCCACCCTCACAGCTCAGAGGCCACCACCCTGTACAACAGATCTGGCCACAACCCACTTGTGAAGGGAGCTCCCTTGGTGCCGAAGTGCTTGTCTGATTCACCATTAACTTCCCAGAGTAGAACAAAATGCAGGCGATCAGGACCACTAGGTAGAATTCGCTAATTAAAGCACGTTGTGCACGTAGGTATGTGCTAACTGCATCATTCCAGGGCTTGCGCCATTTTCTCCTTGACCTGTGGAATCATGGGATGCCATGGTACCTCCAGCGCCGTTGGAGCCGGGCCTCCTTTAAATGCTCGCAGATGCTCTCTCCATCAGGCGGTGGCATTCAGCGCGTCATGATTCCGTGACAAATGCTTCCAGTGCCCTTTATTGATACAAAGCTTTCTATTCTTCTCATGGTTTTTTGCACCAGATTCTATGTTGGTGCTGAGATTGAACTTTATATTTACACATATATGTCCCCATGTATGTCGTTAGCTCATTTATATCTTGGCCCATTCATTATTGGCAACTCCTTGGTGCTTTTGATGCATCTTTTATTGATGTTAAACAGCTGAATGTTTATATTCTGGTGCCCAGTGTGAAAATCTTTGTCTTTCCACGAGGCAATGTGCACAATTTACATTGGTTATGGATACAAAAAGGATGTGTATTTCCTGTTGGCCGGGTTCTTAAAAAAAATTGTCTTCATTCTTCTTGACTTTCCATGAGTCGTTCATGTTTTTACTGGGAAGCTTTGTTTGTTTCTTCCATAGTTTCGTGGAGGTGTTAGGACCTATGTGTGTTCTCTTGAGTTTTTCACAAGTACATCTACAAAGTCCATCATTTTCTTTTAACATCAAGAATTAAATATCAGCCCTGGCTGGTGTGGCTCAGTGGATTGAGTGCCAGCCTGCGAAGCAAAGGGTCGCCAGTTCGATTCCCAGTCAGGGCACGTGCTTGGCTTGCTGGCCGGGTCCCCGGTGGAGGTCACAAGAGAGGCAACCACACATTGATGTTTCTCTCCCTTTCTTTCTCTCTCCCTTCCCCTCTCTCAAAAAAAAAAAAAAAAAACATTTCACAGAAAAGAATTAAAGATCAATAACTTTTTGTCTTCAAATGACAGGATCTTTGTCTAGCTTTTGCTTCCTCATCTTCCCCCACCACCATCTGCATACGACCCCCTGCCCCCAGTTCTGCAGGAATCATGGGATGTGTACTTCGGGGTGCACCCTTCTGTATCAAGAGTACCCTCTTAAAAATTGCATTAACTGTCATCGCTACAATATCAAACAATTCTTGTTACTTATCAATTAGACCAGTTTCCTTGTTCAAACCATTTCTTTTATAGTTCCATCTCCCCTTTTGTGATGTTTTTACTCAGATTTACTTTTCATTCTGCTTTACTGCTTACTGGAATAATCTTCTTACGATGAGCAGCTGCGGTGTATTTTCTGAGCCGTTCAGTAATTTAAAAGAGCTGTGTCTTTGATGTGAACGACCATGAGTCTGGGAATAAGATTCCAAGGCCACGTTTTTTTTCCCCCTTAGAGTCCTATAAAAATACTGTCTTTTCATTTTGGGTTGCAATTAGCAGCTTAACCAAAATGTTCTATCTTTCCATCTAAATAATCTGTTTTTCCCTAACTGAAATCAGGTAGGACTTCCTGTCTACATCCGAAATGCACACGTCACCAAGACATGGCAATGTGGGGAGCTTCTTTCAGCCTTTCTCCGATACTTTTTTTGTTTCTTATCTTTCCTGTTATATGTTTTAAAAGAATCTCCCCACTTATGCTTTTAACCATCAATTTGTTTTCAACATGCCCGCACCCAACCCTCTATCGACCTCCCCTCATGTTTTCCTCCACTTTCATCGGAGGGGCGTGACCCACAAGCTCGGACCCATGACCTGCCCCTGTCTTGTCGTCTTCATCAGCAGAAGGCTGAGCTGATCCCTGAAGGTCACCAGTGCAGGCTTCAGCTGCGGCAGTAGGCGGTGGTCCAGGGCTTCACCTGTGGGGGGGCCCGTGCATGTGGTGACTTGGAAGAGACAGGCCAAGGAAAAGCCTACCTTTCTGAGTATGGGCAGGCTGGGGTGAGAGTATCGGAATGTCCCGCTATGGGATAATAAGGCAGGGACAGCTGGGTCGCTACCTTTGCCAAGTTGTGGAAGTCTCCAAGCTGAATGTTTCCAGCAAGAGCTTTCTTAGATACGGACTTTGTGGGACCTCAGGAGGCCTTGTTCTCTTCCTGGCCAACCGCCACCATCTCAGCACCCCTGCCAGTCCCCCGTGGTGGGGTGGAGGTGCCTGGTCTTCTCAGAGCTGGAATTTCCAGGAGGCTGGAGTTCAGATGCTGGGACAGAGCTGTGTCCTGCCTGTCCATGGCGGGTTTGGGGCGTGCTCGTGGACACCGTGGTTAGTAGAAGCAACCGCCCTTTTCCTTCTGACTCTGGGTTAGAAATCTTTGCTCTGGAATCTCAGAACCAAGCTCCACTCCCTCTCCCGTTGTTGAGCAAAATGTGCAGAGAAACGACGGCTGTGCTGTCAGCCTCCGTCGGGAGACACTGAAGTCGTTCCCAGACTGAGCCCCAGTCTCCCGCTCTGCGCCCCGCTGCCCCCACCGTGGCAACAGCCGTGGTGTCCCTGGACTGCAGGGTCTCTGGGCCTCACCCCCACTTTTTAGGCAGGCCCTTCTCAGTGTGGGTGCCTTCTCCATCCTCAGAACACGTTTGCTGCTTTATGTCACTCATGTCAACTGGGTGGTTGCTTCCAATCGAATGACCAATGTTTAGCACGTGTGCTACAACCCTCCAGCCATGTAAGGCTGGCAGACGCCACTAGTCAATCACGCTTGTTCGGTCTGACTCCACCGTGGCCCCGACGGGGTCTGTCTTCTGTTGTTGAGATGCAACACCACACGATTAGCAGTTTCAGCAGCATAAAGGTGCCAGCATATTGCCCTGCAGGCCTGACGTCCAACGCGGGTCTCGTTGGGCTAAAATCTAGATGCAGGAGGGCCGAGTTCCTCTCCGGAGACGGCAGGGGGCTTTCCTGGCTCTCTGTGCTTGTCAGTGAGACTCAGCTCTGTGCTGGCGGAAGACTGAGTCTCTGCTTCTAGCTGGCTGTCAGCGGGGGCCACCTTGGCAACTAGGGGCCACTCTCAGGTCCCTGCACAAAACCGCCAACACCTGGAACCAGCATCAGGGTGTCGAGTCCTTATGCTGCCACCTTTGTGCCCTCCTCTTCCGCCTTTAAGGATTCACGTGGCTTCTTCGGTCCCACGGGGCACATGTGTAAAGCCTCCTCTGCCACATCATGTGACAGGTGCATAGGTTCCTGGGTAGACATCTGATCGGGACCATCATTCTGCTTACTACATAAACCAAATCCAAATCATTTTTTCCCATCTTTTTTGGGGGGAACCTTAGTCTATTCAGGCTGCTGCAGTGAAATACCACAGACCAGAACCCTTGTGAAAAGGAGAAAGTGGTTTCCCACAGTTCTGGAGGCTGGAAGTCAGAGGTCAGGGCCCGCATGGTCAGGGAAGGGCCCTCCAAGCCACAGATTTCTCCCTGTGCGCTCCCGTAGGTGACAGCTCTCTGACTTCTGTCAGGGCATGAATCCCATCCAGGAGGGCTCCACCCTCGTGACCTCGTCACCTCCCAGAGGCCCCACCCCCTAACGCGATCACCTTTGGGGTTTGGACCTCAACTTCTGACTTCAGGGAGGACACGTTTAGACCCTGGCAGGTATGACTGACCAATGGAAATATATGGCTTAGTGTTTTATTATACATATAGATTGTGGGATAATCACCAATATCAAGATAAGCAACGTATCTATCATCTCAAAGTTACCACTTGTGGTTTTTGGGGATGAGAACTCTTAAGATCTGCCCACTTAGTGAATTCCTAGTGCACACAATGGTGTTGTTAACAGTGTCCGCACCGCTGGGCGTTAGATGTCCAGAACCCACTGCTCCTGCACAACAGAACCTCGCACCCCTTGACCAGCACCCCCCCCATCTCCGCTACCCGCCTGGCCGCTGCTGTGCCTCTGACCACTGTAGGGTCCACATACAGGTGAGCTCAGGCATATTTGCGTTTCTCTCGGGCGTATTCGTCAGCCTTAAACAAAGAAGGGAACCCTTCATCAGCGGGCCAAGGCTGCCGTCATGCAGGGTGGGTGAGTCGGGAGAGCAAACATCCAGCGTGGGGACTACGGTTGACAGCGCTGTGGTGAAGGCAGGAAGTGTGAGTGCCCAGGGCGGCCCTCACACACGGAACCCTAGCTCCGAGGAGACGCCGTGTTGATTAGCTCACGGTGGTCATCACTCACTGCGTAGAGAGTTAGCAAATTGTTCTGTTGTGCATTCTGAGCATGTGCCATTTTCATTTGAAAAATCTTTTCTGAAAGAAGGACGTCCTGGCATCGGCACCAACAGGGGTGAAGCGGAAGGACATGGCGCTAAGGGGGACCAGCCACTCCTTCCGACCGCTCCCAGGAGCCCGCTGCAGATGGATTGACGCTGGCCCGAAAACCAGTCTGGCGGACACTTTGGAACACAGAGACAGGGACGCTCAGCTAACCGGCACCCGCCACTGGGCGTGAACTTCCAGATGCCGGCTCCTCCCGGGGTGAACTGTGAGAAAAGTGACGCTTCCAGGACAGAGGCTGGCTATTAAGTGGCCCTTGTGGCCTGCATGGTGCCTGAGCCTCTCCGTTGCTCCCACTCTGACTGGGAGCATCCGATTCCCACAGCGCCAGGCGCAGCTGCCACCCCTTGATTTCCAGCCACTCGGGGATTCTGAGACCATAGCTACCTGACACCAAAATAACCCATCAGCTTCAAAAAACAACAAGCAAAACAATGGTAAATAAAACAGCTGTTTGAACCAACTGTGCTTTTTTTTTCCTCTTTCACGGGCGTTCTACCCACTGACAACTCTAGAGAGAGCCCTCGCAAATGAGGACGCGAGCTAAATGATGGCTTTTTTGTGCTGGGAGTGACTTCCTAGATGAGGTGACTGGCGTCTCCATGGGTCTCAGATACGTGAGGATGTAATTAAGGAGCAGCTGATGGGGACTGACAAACCCCCCTCTGACACCGACGCACGGAATAAATTTCATTCTTGGCCTTCAAACCGGCTTCCGAGTTAACCGTTTCCTTCATTTGCCCTCTTTTCTGGTGTCGCGCTTTCCCTGCGTGTCTACACATTCGTTCCAGGAGTGCTATTATCCAGGCCTTAATGGGTTATCTTTTAAAGGGCTACCCATGGATGCCATTCCTCTGTTTAGACGTGTGTGGCTTTCACTGATTTGTAGTTCAATGAAAGAGAACCTGTGCCAGGTTGAAACAAGTCAAAAAATGCAGGAAGACAGAAAGTGAAAGGCAACACATTGCTGCCCCACTCCCTCTTCCCCAAGCCTGGTTTGCTCCTGGTGGCTGGCCCCTAGACCTGAATTCTATGCACGTACCAACTTTGTTCTGACTTACCCACCTTTTATGTGCTCTTGGCTCTCTGTTATGATGTATCTTATCAAGTCAGCACCCCCACTTCCCTCCACCCAGTGGAGTCACCCCACTACTTGTAGTCACTTTCACAAATGTTACCCCCGCCCCCCCATAAATTTCCTCCACCCCTAGTTGTGATTCCATGTCTGCTTCCCAACAGCCCAATTAATGCAGGGCCACCAAGGGCCTCTGAGAAAGCAGGCGGTGAGGCGGGGTCTGCACAGGATGATTCAAGATCATAAAGACCTCAGCTTTCCCCATGTCAGTGTGTAAATGGCAGCATTCCAGTGAAAATATCCACAAGAAGTTTGGTGAGCCTAGAAAAGTTGACACTGATGTTCACGTACCAGGGGTGTCCACACTTTTGGCATCTTAGAACCACACTGGAAGGAGAAGAGTTGTCTTGGGCCACACATTAAATACATCGAGACACATAATCACACAAAAATCTCATAATGTTTTAAATAAATTTACGATTTTGTGTTGGGCTACATTCACAGCCATCCCGGGCTGGCTGCCTGAGGCCTGCCAACTGCAGATGGGACGCCCCTGGTACGTGCACGGAGAGCTAAGGAAACACCGGGAAGAACAAAGTCTATGACAAGTCTGGCTCTTCAGGTAGGAAAACATTCTAGAAAGCCTCCGTAAGTAAAGCAGTGTAGACTGCATCATGAATAGACAGACAGACAAGTGGGCTAGAATAAATAACCCAGACATAGTCCCAAATACAGACAGAAACTTAGTATATGGTAAAGATAGTCTTTCACATCACCAGAGCAAAGACGAACTTGTTAATAAACCGTGCTAGGGCAAGTAGGTAGCCACATGGAAAGAGATAAAATTAGATCCACACCTCACAGGATACGCAGGAAGCAACTCCAAATGGGTCAGAGCTCCGCGTGGAAAGGCTTGAAGATACACACGTGCTGCAGCTAACAGGGGTGAGTTCTCTTTAATCCCAGTGGAGAGAGAGGCTTTCCACCTGTGAAACCTCGGAAAAGCAGCGAAGGTGAGGACGGATAAACTTGACTCCATAATATTAAAAAATCTTCCACACAGGAAAAAAGTCACCATTAATAAAGCTGAAAGGACATGGACAATGGAGAGATACACTCACCACATATGTCAGAGACAAAGGATGACGTCTCTAATATAAAGCATGTTTTAACATTGAGAGAAAAGTGACCAAAATCTGATAGGAAAATGGGCAAAAAAGCATGAGCAGGCCACTTACAGAAAGATGCAAAAATGGTCCAACAGACATGAAAACATTTTCAGCCTCACCCAACAAGAGAAATGCAACTAAAACTCCAGGGGGACCCCGTTTCTCTCCTATCGGACGGTCAAAAACTCAAAAGCAGGACAGTCCGTGTGTTAAGGAAGCCATGAGCACCGGCTTCCCCCCGGCAAGAATGCAAGCCAGCACAGACTGTCTGGAGGAGAATCTGGCCACTTCTAACAAGCGGCACACGTGTTTGCCTTGTGACCGGCCCCTGACGTGAAGATGGGGCTGTCTGTTCGCGCTGTCTGCAACTGGAGACAATGTGGATGCCCGACCCCCGAGAGTGCACAGGTGAGCCATCGCACCCCCACATCGTAGAGCACGAGGCGGCGTACGGAAGAACGACAAGGTGTGCTGTAAAACATAATGGACGGATTTCCAGGAGACCTCATTACAGGGAGGGCGTGGGGCAAAGTGCATAGGAGGACCAAGGTGTGCCACGACCTGCATAGGAAAAAAGAGCGAATCAGAAAGTATACGTGTATCTGCTCATTTGTGCAAAAAGACACACAGAAAGGAGGGGCAGAAACTAATGGCAGCGGTCACCTCCGGGAATGAGGTGAAAAGGAGGGGAAAGGAATAGGCCTTTGAGTTGATTCTGACTTTTGAAGCCATATTCATGTTTCGCCTACCTAAAATTAATGAGAACAATAAAACCTCAGCATGAAATACAAAGAGAAAGGAATGAATGTAAGTATTACGTGATTTCAAGTGAACAACAAGCACAGGGAAGCATGAGGAGGGGGGACAATAACACGGCAACACAGGATGTGGGCCCTGCATCCCTGGGCTGACGACAGAAAGAACAGTAAGCGAACATTGAACTCTAGCTCTGCTCAGTAGCGTGGATAGTACTCCTGAAACTGATATTCCAGCACTGAGGAAATAAGTAAATATGTGGTGGATGGTGGGAGCTAGATTTCTCATTATCTGAGAAGGAAGTTAAAACTATGGAAAGAAGGAAGATTAGGGTGAATCCCGAAGTGATGTACTGGAGGTATCAGTATGAACGCACGGCTTTAAAGATAGATGGATAGATAGATAGATAGATAGATAGATAGATAGATAGAATTAGTAAGTAGAGAATAAATAGATGAGTGGACGGATGGATGGATGGATGATGGATGGATGGATGGATAGACGAATAGATACTAATTTTTTCTCTCTCTCTGCTGAGAGGGCATAAAAGCAGTGATACCAAGTGGTAGTAATGAAAGCTATTGCCCAGATCTCGGGTTTCTAAATAACTTCCCCACTAAAAAGAACCAGAGCTTCTTAGAGAAAGGGCTAGTTTGGGGTCTGAGACGGAACAGATCTTGGAACAGAGCCTGGGATGTCCTGTGTCTGAAGACAAGGACCGCTGTAAGAATGATGGGAACGTGTCAAAGGGACCCAGGGCCATCTTTAACGCCCTTCCACCAGCCCAATCTGGGACACTTTGGGCATCAAAATCAAATAATGATAAAACCCTGAGAGACACAATCCAACAAAGGGAGAAGAAAAAATCTCTTTCTGATAGTAAAATACCAACTAATGCGTGTAAAAAAGAATCATGAAATTAGAAAAATCACCATTTGGCAACTGTCCTAATACATACCGATTCAAGATGTAACCCGTGACTTAACGAGCGCTTATCAGCGTGGTAATGGCATGGGAACACTGCCCAGCCTGATGAGAGAGAAGATGAGTCATGGAGCAGTTACCAGATCAGGGAGGCTCGTCCACTGTGAAAACCCGGACTGTGATAGGGCTTAGGCCAGATGGCCACTCAGACAACAAGAGACGTATTTGCTCCCTGCACAGCCCTTTGCTGTTGAACCTCGTTGCTAGGCACACTAGAGAGAGTACCCTTCAGGCCAGAAGGAACTACCAGACCCGTAGGATTGCTTTGCAGCCTCCAGGGATAGCCTGGACAGCAAGCTGGCGTGCAGGAGGTGGTGTCCTGCAAACCAGCAGGAGGGTAGTGCTTCGGCAGTCCCCAGATTGCCAGCTCCCCACTCCGCAGTAGCCCCTGGGATCCATTAGCACCGGCAGCCTTGCCTCTTCCTAAAGCACGCAAGCCCAGTTCTCAAGGGGCAGGAGCTGAGCCCCTGCATGCAGAGGGTCTCCTGTAAATCGCAGCATTTTAATGACGTTGGATGTTTCTTGTCACCATTCAAATGAAACACATCGAGGCGGTCCAGGGGGTGGGCACCAGATGGTTAGCCTCCCTGCCCCTGAGGGACACTAAGGGGAATAATGACATTCTCCCTGATCTGACGCGATCATTTTAATCACGGGAACGTACGCACCCCTGCTGCTGATCCCAGATCTGGGCTTCCCAGCTCCAGAGTCAGCCTGGCAGGGACTTCGATTAATGAGCCTCCCCGGTGGACAACGGGGAAAGCAGATTGGCAGGGGAGAGGAATGGAAATCGCAGAGTCCCTCAGCCCCTTTGTCCCTGCAAGAGAGAGTGGGGGTTTTGTTTTGGTTCGACTGTCAAGTCAAAATCTCCACTTTCTGGTCTATTCACTGCTTACCATCTGTTTAGCTAAAGGGCTGTGGGGATTCTAACCCCACGGTTCGCTTTTGGGGTGTTTATCTGCCCCAGTAGCCATGGAGCACTGTCTGCACGTGCTCTTCGCGGAGGGAGGGACCCCACGCGGCCCCTGGAGGCAGAGCCTCCCCCCACCCTCCCCCGGCTGCGGAGCACAGTAGCTCCAAATTTCAACTTGCCGTCCTGATTCAAGACTAACACCTCTGAGAGGCGGCCCCCGAGTGGATTTTCTTTTATTTAATGCTCTGAAATCCTTCCTCTCAAAGCTTCTTTAAACTGCCAATTTGACAAGTTTCATTTATTTCGGAGAAAGCAAACACGCTGCTTTTCTTCTCTTTTAAAAACGAGTATGTATATCGCTCTTAAAAAGAGTCCCACGAGCACACTGGAGGGAACACAGAACGCAGCCCCCGTGTCAGCCAACAAACGCCTGGCCTTGGGGAGGGCCGTTTGGTCTGTTGTTTGCCGTTCTACTCGTGCCTTTTTTCCCATCCGCCGTTTTCCATTTTTATTGTGCAGATGTGTTGGCTTCTCACTTGCGAGCTTAGAAAGGCATTCCTTCTCTCTAGCGGTCAATTTTAATTTCTTAGAGCTTTCCCATATACACTTCAAATGCTTTAGTCCATCTAGAAATGACTGGATTTTGCCATGTATAATGCCTGCCCGCGTATAATGTGCACCCACATTTTTGACCCCAACTTTCAGGGGAAAAAAATCTTTCGTTTTAATTTTTCAATTCAGTTTTTTATTTATTTATACTCAGAAACAAAACCGATGATTGTGTTCCAGGGTATTATTTTGCATATGGCTATCGTTATTGCTTTCTAGAGTTACACTTTTAACGCATAAGCATAAATAAAGGAATTAAAAACATTTATATAGATACAGAATTAGTAATACCCATGTATAACATGCATCCTTGTTTTACCTCGAAAATTTGGGCAAAAAGGTGTACATTATACACGGCAAATACGGAAGTTTGCTGGAAGACAAGGCTTCCCCCGCCCCCACGAGGAAGTGCCAAGAGCTGTCCCCGGGGGCACTTGGGTCCCACACGCGTCCCTCCCGGCCCTGTTGTGGGACAGCGGCCCACCTCCCTGCCTATGTGTCTTGCTTGAAAACTTCTGATAAGAAAAAGGCTCCTCTTGCTTGTGGAGCCCTGGTCCCAAGGCCTTCAAAGCAGTAAGCTCAGCTTGTAGTTCAGCGCTTGTGTCCCCTGGCAAGAGGACGCCCTCTAAGGGCCAGAACATCTTGTCCTGCTGAGCTCGGAGTTGTAGGGACAGAGGTCACCAATGCCCTGGTGGGTCGCAGGACACAGGGTAAGGGAGGCTGTCCCCATTCCACCCCGGAGTTCCGGGACATGATCTTTGTATTGCTGGGGCCCAGACTCACTTGGGGCCCAGGCTCACTCGGGGCCCCTGCCGCTACCTGGAGAACGGCACCCTTGCTCCAAGCCGAGCCTCACAGGCCTTCCCTGCACTTTGTCAGGCGGGGTCTCTGGGCGGTGTCATCCGTAATCAGGCTCTGGGCTTCCCCACCCTGCCCTCATCCCTCTGGGTGGATGCTGTGTGATGTGGGACTCCATGCTCGGGGACCAAGCGCTTCTAACGCGCCAGAGAGCTTAGCGGAGGTGAGGGTCTGACAGGTCATCCCCCAGCAGGGAGCTGGGGAAATGGCTGAGACTGACCCCCAGACCCTGCGGGGTCCCGCTGCAGTGGCACAGACACCCCCCCAATACACGCAACATGAGCTTCGGACCACGTCTGGCAACATCATTGGAAGCATGGATGAGATGACTGGTCTCACTGATGACCTGGAGGCAAGCGTCGGGACCTGATACAAGAATGGGCAAGTGGAAGCAGGGTACCTGCCATGCGGAAGGGCTGTCGGCTGCTGATTGGCCCTGGAATCTGGAAGGCCGTTCCCACAAGCGGGGGGAGGTGACAGGTGTTCGCGAAGAACAACTAC
The DNA here is from genome assembly GCA_007922815.1 of Macrotus californicus. Taxonomy (NCBI): domain Eukaryota; kingdom Metazoa; phylum Chordata; class Mammalia; order Chiroptera; family Phyllostomidae; genus Macrotus; species Macrotus californicus. Next base: position 134,748 of record VMDR010000082.1, on the reverse strand, counting down.
GTGCAGACAGGTTTTCTGCTACAAGGCGGTCTTATCATCACGTTTCATAGTTGATAGAATGATTTCCGCCCTTCCAGTTCCTTCAACATGCTGACTTCCCATCTGGGCCTTTGGGCAGTTGTTACTATTAAAAATTAAGTGCTAAAAATTTGGTGGTTCCTGCATAAAATCGTCGACACTTTTGGTGTATTTTAGTGAAGTCACTTTTTTCTCTGAGTCCTTTTGTGGTAAGGAGTTGCCGTTTGATAAAACGTGCAGTACAATTTTTTATTAGACAAACAGTAAATTGCTCCATTATTAAAAAAATCCATCCACACCCCCAGCACACAGGCCGAGCCGTGTTTATTGGATGGGACAGGTCGCCTCCAGAGTCAGAAGATGCTCACCAGATGGGATGCTCCCTTTTGGGGGAAAAAAATGCAAAATGTAGCAATTTGCCTTTTACTTTGGAAGGAAGTCTGAACGAGCCCCTGGAAACTACCTCGAAGGGACAGGTCCCTGAATCTTCATAGCCCCTGCCACCCAGAAGGACACGTCTCACCAAGGCCTGCAGCACACCAGCCACCTCCTGCTCATTGTGACGTGACATCATCACTGGGAGGGATTAATGTCATATGCGGCAGGGTCCAGGCGGTGCTCTGACAGAGGTCAGGAGAGTCGACACAGCTCCGGGGAACAGTGCGGATGGACGTACATCACGGGTGAGCGGGACTGGTTCGGGTGCCCGCTTCCCTGCTCCAGCACCAACACCGTGTCTGGTGCGGCCCTCTGCTGCACTAAGGTTCCTGCCTGGCTGAAGTGGCAGAAGTGACCCTCTGGGAACTAAGCACTCAGCATGAGCTGGACTGGCAGGTTACATGAGATTATGACGGGGACCAGCTGCCCTGCACTTCAGGTCTCTGAGAACGGCAATATTGTCCCTGCCTCCTTTCCCCCGTAGGGTGTGCCAATATTTCTTATTGATTTTCTTGGCCTGGGGGACGGAGGCAATCGGAGGGGCCTCCACTTAACCATCTCACTGCGGCAGCTCTCGTTGCATGAACCGATAAACCAATACAAGGGTCTGCCAGCTGAGCAATCTATCAACCCCAATTATTGATCCATGACGAGGGACAGGGAAACAGCATTGGAGGGCGCCACCAAAGCACCTGGCACATCGGGAGTTGGACTTTGGCCAGATGCCATTTATTACTTGGTCCCCACATGCCCTCACTCCAACAGGGGACACTGTGCCTCGGAGTATCAATGCCAACACAGACTTGCTCACTGAAAGTCCTCAGAAAGCGCCGGTGTGCTCCCCTGCGGGGTCCCGGCACTTGAACGGAGGGGCCCGGCTCCTTTGGGGGAAGACCGGGGATTGCTGAAGCACCAGATGTGCTCACGTCGGGGAGCCCTCACTTCTGAGAACCTGCGGAGCTCTTCAGTCAGGGGTCCGCGCCTGAAGCCGGCTTAGGCTCGCACATCAGTGGCGTTTGATTGGCGTGACTGCCCCCGCCTCCCGCTCATTTGCTCTTGCTTCCTTTTGATTTTATACACGAAACACACCACTGTTGGCAGCCCATCCGTCCTTCCCTAGGGTGCCATGTTTTGTTAAGTATTCAATATTTAATACAATTCTTGGCTGCCGCTCCAGCTTTGCTGGTTGCTCTCTTAATTGCGACCATCTGGCCTCTGGGGGTTAGGTGCTGGCCCCATCTTCATTGCCTTAGGGCCTCCAACGTCTACAAACGTCCCTATGAGCCAGCCAAGCTCTGTGACAGCCCCTCCTACTGGCAGCTTTGGCCTGAGGTGGCTCCAAGGAGAGACCAGTGGCTCCCAGGGATGCCAGGGGAAATGCCTGAACTGTCGTGGCCAATGGCAGATGGTGAAATTAAAAGGCTCAGGCAAGTGGATGTGCTGAGGGGAGCAAACTGGGGAGCCGCCCTTGAGCTTCTCAGCAATGCCCATATTCTGTGCACCTCACGTTCCCGGTGGCTTGTGGAGTGGCACGTCCCAGCCCTTCCTACAGATCAGGGAACTTAACCCCCAGTGAGTGCTCTGGCCCCCATGCACCCAACAGGGAGCTCAGAGCACAGGCTGCCCATCAGGAGGCCCCACGGTGGACAGCAAGCCCCAGGTCCTTGCTCCTGGCCATGTGCTCTCAGTGGCTGGGAGCTGGCCAAGACCAGCGAGGCCTCTTCTCCAGCCCCGAGGCGGGGCCGGGGTGGGACGCAGAAGTGCTGGGATCTGCAGCCGAAGGGCCAGCTCTTCCCTGAAGCAAGATCGAGGCAACAGACCTCCAGGGTAGTTGCATCTCTGGTGCAATTATAAGTGTTTCCATAATTATCAATAGGTTTTTTTATACTTTCCTTATGTTTTCAAAAAACTACGTCCTTTTCTATCACAGAATATCATAAACATTTTATAAAACTGAATGGGCCGGTTTGGCCCTTTTCCTGCCATAGCCTGTGGCCACTGGGGACCTGGAAAAAGGCAGAGCTGACCAAGTGGAAGGCAGGGCAAAGCAGAGAAGGAGGTAGTTGGGTGTCCACCCCCTGATGGGTCACATGCTGGCAGATTACATCTCGTACACGTTTGTGATGACCCGTGAGGCCCCTTGCATTGTCTTCCGGTGCTGAGACTGGGGGTTTGCAGGGCATGGTCCCAGTGCTTGGCGTCAGGATGGGAAGAGATCAGGGCATTGCTGAGGAGTCGTCAGCCATGACAGGAGTCAAGACAGAAAGGGTGGGCACACAGATGGAGCCGAGTTCCTGAGAAATGGAGGGAAGGTAAGGGATGCTCTCCGCACGAGCCTCTGGAAAGGTGGAAACACCATGAGCTGCTGGAAACAGTTGTTATTGCCACAGAACTGAATTTCCCCGCTCCCCCTGACCCCTCTGGAGGGCTTGTCTGCCCGGCATGGGGCTGGGGAACCCCTTAACTCCTCCTACAGTCTGCGCTGCTTTGCTCAGGAAGGAAAGGTCAGCCATTCCTCCCCCGTTCCATAAACAGGCACGCCACATGGGAAATGCCAAGATGCTTGCTTGAGAACACGCGTGAAATAAGCCTCATGTGTCTTCTCTGACAAGATGGAAACAGCGCCGGTTCGTCTCGGGCACGTGAATGAAAAATGAAAAGCCTTCTACCTGCCTCCTTGGCCGGGCGTCACGGTGCCAAATGAAGCCCCCCGGCTGTCATCAGTGATTCATCTCAGATCGTTTTCCTCCTGTTAGATATATTTTCTGATTTATTTCTAGGTAGTTTGTGTCGCTTTATGAATTTTAATTCTTAAGATGCCTTAAATCTAAAGGAAGTAGAAGTGTAATTCTTACATTAAAAAAAAAATCCTGTCTTGTGGGGCCAATATGAAGATTCATGAGTTAATATTTACACGGGACTTTAAAAACATTGGCGAACAGGATTTCTTTAACACAGTCATAAACAGAAGCGATATAATAGGCTCCTCCATTCCGGAAGCCGGAGCGCTATTCTGTGCTCATTAATTCCCTGCTCAAGAAAGCGTGGCTTATGGCGGTCACATTTTTCTGAAGCCAATGGACTTTCCTTAGGCACCTGCCAACGGGTTCTTTCCAAAGCACGGCGGTGCAGGAGGGGGAGTCTGGGGCTTTGGAGACCTTGTTACGCATGGAAGCTTGTGGTGACCCGCCCACCAGACCGGCACCAACACTCCCCTCCCCTGGCCTCCGTCTCCTCACCTGTGATAAGTGGGTCGGACAGCGGATCTTAGTCAGTTTGGGGTCGAAAGTCCTGGACCACCTGCCAGAAGCCTTCACCCTTCTGCCAGGAAGAATGTAATACACCACATTTATGGGCAGTGCGGCGGGGGCGTGTTGGGGGGGGTGAAACTAGGGGAAGCCACTCCAGGGTCCCCTCTGAAGATCCCCAGATCACCTCTTAGATCTCTCCCAGCTCTTAAGATTTATAATTCCATGATGAGGGCGCCTCTTAGGAGGAGGGAAAAATAGGGAGGTGCTGAGCTTCCCCCGAAGGGCCGCTGGCCTGGCACACCTCTGCCGGTCCCATCCAGTTAGACTGTGGGGACAGGGCAGGTAGGAGGCCCGCAGGACAAGGGCTGCGGTGCACGGCCAGATGCCAAACATACTTCACATTTTTTTTCCGAGACCACAAATATTTCCATGCTTGGAAACTGTTGTTCCTTTTTCCTGGTGTGAGCTTGAATACGTCCCCTATACCGAGTGCCCACCGAACACTCTGGGCCCTTCGATCTTCCCGGTGAGCATGGGCCCCAGCTCTATTATCTCCTCATTAACTACTTCCATGGACCCAAAAGGCTCTCCTCGGAGAAACTGTAGCCCGTTGTTACGCCCACTCTTTGTTTACAGAGACATGGCTCCCTTTATGTGGCTCACCAAGGACACTTTGACTCACAAAGGGAATGTGCCTAACCAGACACTCTGCACAGAACGAGAAACACTGGAGTCTAAGGTCCGCGCCCGAGGCTGAGGCTCCCCTCGTTGGCGAGACCCGGAGATACGTCCCCTTAACCTCCTTTCCAGGCAAGATGGCCAACCCTGTCCTGGCCCTTTGTGCCCTGTGTGGGATGTCCCATCTCCAATTTTCCTGTCCCACCCTCAATAATTGAGAGACCTCACAGATCTGCCCACAGAAGGCCCTCTCTCTGCCATGTGCCCTGACTGAGCCGTGCCCCCTCGGTTGTACTAAAGTTATGCCCTGAACAGATCTGACCTTGACTCTTTTGAGGTTTCAACAGTGAGAATTCTTTGGGTTGAAAATATCAAAAACCCAATCCAAAGTAATATAAGCAAAAAAAAAGGGGGGGAGGGGAGCTATGTCCAAAGAATCCTAAGGTTTCTCAAGAATGCAAATGTAAGAATCCATCCTGCCTGCAGAAACTAAAGAATCTGCGCGGGTGGGGGAAGAACTGCGGCCTCAGGGCCTCTCTCCATCTCCTGTCTCCTGACTCAGCACCCTTCCTTTCTTGAGTTCACACAACGGAAACCACAGTGGCCTGTCCAAACATCAGGCACCCATGTTGAGTCAGGTGCCCACTGGAGATCCAGTCCCCTGCAGCCAACAGGCAGGGCCATGTGGCACTGTGGTGGCACCTCCCAGGGGGAGCAAGAATGGAAGAGGGGACCAATGAGCCAAGGCCCCAGAAAGGGGGAATTGTGCTGGGAGGGGAGAACATGCCTCTCCTTTCCGCCTCTTCAGGGTTCCTCCAACCCCTGATTTATAAATATAACTTAAAAGAGGCTGTTTCCCCCCCAAACTGTTCTCAGGGCAAAGTAGACTGCGTAATGGGCACTACCTGGAACACCGAGGTTTAAACACTCCTGGAAAAGAGTCCCTTTCCCTTCAATGACAACCAAAGGGACCCAAGGACAGGCTCTGCCACTCAAGCGCCTGCCCCACCCCTCCACTTGCGGTGCTCACCTGGAAGCATGAGATCGGCAAAGGTCACGGGATGAACTGAAGGAACTCACCAAGTCGGCGAGAGGGAAGCCTTCAAAGTGTGCACTCCGAAACTGGGGTGTCCTCCTTGGCACCGTGACATGTCGAGCAGGTCATGAGGTTCACGTTGTCCCCATTCCTGTCCCTGTCCACATGTTGGCTAATGTCCATTCTGCACCTCTGACCCCATCACCGTATTCAGGGGAGCAGCCACTCTGAAAAAAAACCAGAAAAGTACATGCAAAGCCACTCCAACGTCCGCTCTGGAAAACGAAGCCTGTTCGAGCTTAGGGCTGCTCTTTGGGGGTCCTGTGGCAACCCCGATTAGGAGGCTTTCTACACACAGTATCTCCAGTCTTACTGGAAAGACCTCCAAGGGTGGTAGTTCCTAATCTGGCATTTCTGGGTCCCCTGAGACCTCCGGATGGGGGTCTCCAGATGGCAATCAGGGGAACCACGATGCTGTTACTGTTATGTACAAAAAGTTGCATGTATTTCTCCACGGAGGTCTTAGCTTTCTTTGAATTCTCAAAGGGATTCATAAGCCAGAAGTTTCGAATGGCTCTTTTCTGGAAAGAGCTAAAACATCGATCTTCCCTCGGCTGTCTTCAGATTTCACCCCATCCATGTGCTGCAAGCCAGGGCTGGAGGCTGGGGACTCATGGAAAACATCAGCTGTGGAGACAGTTCTCCAGTGGAAACACCACGTCTTGGAGGCTGGGGGATGGGGTGGACCAGGAGCCCGGGGAGCTGTGGAACCTAGCATTTCCATCAACCCCACCCATTCAACCCCACTTCTAGGCAGCTGATGCAGAGCCTGGCTCTCCCCTCCCCAACCCTGCCTGACATGCATTTGAACTTGGGCGGTCAGTAGTTACCTCAAGTTCAAGGTGAGTTGGGTAGAGAGGGAAATGCCGAAAGCTTTGGAGATGAACCTGTCTTATTGGAATCTGACTGTATCACTTAGTAATGTCAACGCTTAGACATTTCTAAACCTGTAGAGAACTGTATAAGAGTTTTTTGGGGGGGTCAAACCTCTGCTGGGGAGCAAGATCTCCAATGCTCCAGGGAATAACAGTTTTGCGGCTTTTTTGCCTTTGGAATTAAGGGGTGAAGATCTCGCTTGCTCCCAGTGTGGAAACCTGCTAATAGAACAATGTTTTTTGAGCTCCACCGTAGAAAGCAGGAGGAAAAATCGGCGTTATTAGCCACCACGTTTCTTCCACCCTCAACTGCGAGGCTTCAAACTTTAAACCTTTAAAGGTTTTAAGCTAATGTTAAGCTCTTTCTTTCAAAAGAAACGAAGAACTCTCTGACCTGCCAGTCTCCTCCCGTGGACAAACCCTCTCTTGTGAAGCACGTCTATGAATTTCATCCAAAACTTAGGCGCAGACAAAATGGCGTGTTCTCTAATTAGAAAATGTTTCTGATGAATCTCCAAAAATAATTATTCAAATCATGCTAAATGTAAGTCTTTTTAAAATCTCTCCTAACCCAGTTTCCTCCCTCATTCTACGTTTTCCTAGAGTTCCAGAGAAACACCAACTTAGAAAATGAGTCAACGAATTTAAATATAATCAGTCAACAAATGTAAGCCTAACCCTGCAGTTACATTAGGCTGAGTGTGTCACTTTCCGGAGTTTGCCCCTCCTGTCTTCTTGGCTACAAAGGTCCACTCTGCACCGGCACTGGTCACGAGCTCCACTAGCTGTTCCTTCAAACACTAGACTCTGGGCGATACTCAGGAAGTACCTAGGTTCTCTTTAAAAAGTGACTTATGAAGAGTGACTCCGTAATCACCAGACTCAGGGGAAGTGTCCATTGGTAGAGCAAGGCTTGGCCACCTCCAGCAGGACATGCTGACAAAGACAAAGAGCCCTGGAGCTCTGCCAGCTCCAAAGGCGAGCACAGGACAGTCTGAGTGACACCCTTGCCTGTTGGCCTGAGGAGGGCAGGCCCTGCCGCTGTGCACTCCCACGCTGTTGCCTCTGCTGGGTAGTAACAACGGTTTCAGACTCTCCTATTCTGCCCACCCCCTTGGCCTTCCGAGCTGAAAGGCCCGTGCAGGGCTGGGGCTCTTGAAGTGTCCCCTGAACACTTACAGGGCACCCAGGGTTAATGGAAGGACATGATGGTGTGCAAATGCAGTAAAGTTGGATGTGCTGGGTGGCCCATATTTCCTTAGCGGAGTGGTATGGGTCAGCCCCTGCCTTCCTCTGGTCCCCACAGGGCTGATGCCATTCATGCAACCGAAGCTCCTGGAAGGATGTGCAGAGGCTGGCTTTGACCCTCAGGTGTCCAGGACAGGCATGTCCTCTATAGCTGTGGGTCCCAGCTCACCATGGCCAATTAGTACATTTCCAGGAATTTTGCAAGTCCCTTATTAAACCATCAGTAGCTTGGAATCGGCCACAGTGGGAACATTTACCCCACAGAAATGGACAAATGTTAAAAACGCGGGCTTTGGGTTTTTTTTCCCACAGAGCCAGTTGTCACATGTATCAGCATACCACTGAGGCTGGGCCATCTCTCAGCCACCAAGAGACACGTGATCCCTCCCTGCTTTCTCAGGCTGCCAGAGAGCCCGGGAAGATGGTGCTGAAGGGGATCAGGTTTCCCAGATGAAAGTGTGGTCGCAGCCAGAGGTTATAGCAAAGGTATCCTGCACTTGGCCTTGAGAACATATCACTTCTGTGGCCTTTCGCTGAGTCAAATTGCATAGTGTTTGTCTGGATCAGCTCCAAAGAGGGCCTCTTGGTTTTCTTTCGTTTTCAATGCAGCTTCTCTGGGACTTTGGGACGACCTTGGAAGAGAAGGTAAGGTGGAAGTAAGTGGCTAACGAGCCCCCTGTACCCCATTTCACCTCCTGTGACAAGATAAATGAATTAACAATTTCTGAAATGGGCCGCCATCTAAAAATGAACCCTTACCCAAAGCTCTGGAAGGCCCACTGTGTCTCTTTACCTCACTGATGCTTTGGGAGAGGAAAAATCCCATGAGTCAGAGGTGCCACTTCGTCTCACCAGGGACCAGGTGGCTGTCAGCATTCACACAATGTCCTCTGCACCTCTCTGTGGTACTGCAGTCCCCGAGACAGGTGTTGTGTGGCCTAGAGCACTGGTGTCGGCATCCAGTTCCAGACAGAAGTGCTTTACTGTGCAAAGGGACAGAGAAGGAAGTGTGTAATTCCTCGTGGCAGACCTCAGATTCTTTCCTGCTGACACCCGCAGCCTTCTGAGGTTTCACTGCATCGCTGTGACTTCCCGTCCCGGGCTGTTGGCTGACATTTCCACTGGAGAGCGTCGGCGGTGAGAAAGAGGCAGGGAGAGCCTTGCGCCCAGCCCACACATGCTGCAGAGATTCTGGAATAGCACCTTTCCCTCCACGGTGGGGTCTGTCTTCCCCGAGACCCGCTGTGCCTCAGGCTCAGCAAATCCTGTCTGCACGTGCTGTCTCTCATAGAGAGGGACAGGAGGCCCCCTCGTTTGGGTGTCTGCAGGAGATTGAAGGTGACGTCGAGTCCTGTGACACTTCTCCCATGGAGAAGGGGATGGAGAAGGACATCTAAGTCCCCTCCCTCGAATCAAAGTGGGCACCGTGACTGCTGGACCAATAGATTGTGACAGAAGTGGCATTATGTCATGATCTGAGCTCAGGCCTCCAGGGACTGATGGCCTCCACTTCCTGTCTCTTACTACTGGACTCCGGCCCGCTGGCTGTGAGGAGCCTGACCACATGGAGAGGCCACGTATAGACGCTCTGGGGCGCCCCCGCCAGGCCACCAGCTGGCCACCAGCTGCTAGCCATGTGAGTGCGCCATCTCGGATGGAGAGTTGAGCTTTTAGACGAGCCCAGCTCCAGCCGTTCACACCGCACCTTTGTGAGAGGGCCCATCGAGACGGCCCGTGGAGCCCAGCCAGCCTCCAGGACCCGTGCGTAAGGACGACTTGGCGCGTTAAGTCACTGAGTGCCGGGGTGGGTTGTCCTGCAGCAACAGGTAGCCAGCGCAAGGGCTAGGGTGTGCCCCCCTCACCCTGGGATCTCAGTACTCAGCTAAGTTTTAGGAGTCATTTGTCATTTCATTCATCAAAGATTTATGAATATTTTCTATGATCCAGAAATGTTTCAGGCACCCAAGATTCAGCAATGAACAGAATGAAGGTCCCTGTTCTCACGGAATTGGGTTGAACACGACATGGAGGGGAGAGAAACCATCAGATAAAGGTAAAGTCATACACAGAGAAACAAAATAAAGGGGCAAATGTGCCCCGGAATTATATGTGTTTTTTTCTGATATTAGTGTTGTTACTTTCTGACTGCAAGCTACTAGCTCTCTGTCTGTTAATATTCATCGGGTACATCCTTTTCTACCCTTTAATTTCAGCCCTTTTTGTCAGTTTACATTTTACTCTTGTAAACAGCCCATATCTGGACTCTGCATCTTTTAGTAGTTGTATTTACACTTCCATGTTTTTTGCCGTTGTTGATATATTTTGGACTTATTTCTTCCACATCGTTTTCTCTCTTTTTTAAATTGTGCTTTTTCTTTTCTTCTCAATAATTGAATCACCTCTCCATCTTTGTCAAGTTTCTCTCCCAGCCCCCAGTTTCCACCGAAACATCTGCAGCCTCTGGTGCGTCTGTCCGGTGCTATGCTGGCAAATGACAAAATTTCCCCTGATTTCCACCCAGCAGTCGTCACGTCGCACTTGCCCAGAGCACGTCCCACCCATCTAGATGTAGCGCCCCTACCTCACAAAAGAATTAGCCCGACAGTCACCCGATCTGCCCCAAGGACAATGAGACTATTTCCTCCCTTGTCTTTACAAAACACTGTCACCTCAGGCAGTGGCGGCTCCTGGGAGCGGGGCCCACAGCTGGCTCCCAGCGGACCCTCCGTCCCCCAGAGTCTGCGTCGTTTCTGTGCCGTGAAGCCACGTCTTTCCATCCTACGCTTTACAGCGAGAGTGGCCTCAGGAGGAACCAGCCCTGCCTACACCTCGATCTCCGACTTCCAGCCTCCAGAACGGTAAAGCAATAAATATCTGTTGTTTAAGGCATGCAGGCTGTGGCACTTTGTCACAGCGGCCTGAGCTGACTGACACAGACCATAACAACTTGTTGGCAAGGCCACCTTTTATGGCAGAGACTCAGGCCACCTTCCTAAGATCACCCTGCCTCCCCTGTGCTGAGTCTGTGCTCCCCAGAAGCCACCCACCCCAGGTCTCCCCTTGTTGTCAGTCTGTCTCAGCATTTACTTCATGGGCACACTTCTTCTGAAACTTAGTGAACGAGACACAGGCTTGTTAACATGGGCGTGCACGCACACACGTCCATACCGGTGTGCACACCTATGCACTGCAGCCACAGAGAGAGGCAAACCAAGCCGAGGCTCTGAAAGTGCTAAGCTGAAAACCAGAGCTTTGGCATCAGTGAACCAGCCAGGATTTTGCCTTCCATGGGACTGGCCAGGTGGCCCACGGTGACCACGAGTGACACTCATCTCTCTTAGCACCTACGGCTGGGAAATGAGACACTGGTGCAATGCAGAGGTTTCGTCTGTCCGCTTTTCAAAAGCAGAAAGACTAAGGATTTAAAAATTCAGACTGACCTACAGGAAGCTGACGGGGAGGGCTGTGATATGGGAAACCAATGGGGCCAGGTTCAGCAGATGCCGACTAGGTCTTGCATGTCGAGAATACCTTGCAGTGGCCCAGTATGGGTCTCCCAGTCACCAGAGTTCTGGGCAGGGGACGTCTTGGACATCTGGAACCTCTGTGTTTCGCACACTGAGTTATTGACATATCTGAGGCCAGGACGCAGGGCTGACTTTTTTCGGCAGGCTTCCTGGGGCCTCTAGGTGCTGGGGAGGCACCGGCCCTAGCTCGGGATGTGGTCATGGCCTTCAAGAACTTACGGTGCTCTCTGAAACATTGGGGTCCCTGTGTGGGCTCCTGCCCCAGATCATTCAGAGGCTCTCACCTCCTCTCCATGGTCCGTAGGTCCCTGGATAGTCTGGCCCTGACACGCCCCCACCTGGCCATAGCACTGTCCCTTCGACCCAGCCACACGGCCCTTGCCCCACCAAGGACCCCTCCCCTCCCCCTCAGGGCAACAGCTTCTGCCTTAGGAAAGCCTCCCGGTGAGCCAGATTCCTTAGTTCTATGACCAAGTAGGGCCCAGGCTCCGTTCTGTTGAACCTGGTCCTGACTCTGTGTTCAGACACTCATCTGGGTGGCAGGTCAATGATCAGCTCTGTTCCTAGACATTGAGAACAGGGACAGAACCAGAGTCGCCCACCATGAACACTGGCGGAATGAGAGGACCCACAGATCAGCCTGCACTGCGGGCCCTGGAGTAGAGGGATGGGTAGCGGCCCTTCAGATTTACTTTAGAGGAAATTCTCACGGGGTTCTTTTCCTTTTTCCTAAACTGCTGTGGTCAGAAGCATCGCATCAGCCGACAGAAGAAGGGTCAGGGCATTCGGAGACAGGGGCAAGTCACAGCTGCGCAAATCAATGCTATAGCCTGACAGCAAACATTTAAAACTTTTTACATGAACCGAAAAAGACAACATGATTCTTTTGATGCTCTAAGATTATTGCTGGAAAACACAGCACCCATAAACAACACTAAGCCAGGGGGCATGGCTGTGTTCCAATAAAACTTTACTTGCAAAATCCAGCAGAGGCCCGATTGGCCCCTCTCTGAGGGTTTCCAGCCCCACCCAGAATACTCATAAGGTGAGGCTCCTCACTTGCCCACAATGTCTGATAAGGGAAAAAGGCCATCTCAGTCTCCGGAACTTCATGTCTTAAATGGCTCAGCTGTCATCTCCCCGGGTCCTGGGGCCAGGCCCCTTTGCTCTGTCCCCTGCGGAGCTGAAGGCAAGATCTGCAGATCCTGCTCCGTGCCCTGGATCATATCCCTGGGCCAGTTCTGCCAGCTCCTTGTGGGGTCTTTCAGAGTCACGCAGCTGAGAACAAACCCATCGCAAAGCACCCCCCTTCCCAGAGGAAGCCCTGGAGTAATTACGGTGTCACTCACGAGTCTCAGGGCTCGACTCTTAGATACACTGCTCACTAAAACAATTTCCTCGGTCCAACAAAAGAAGCATGCATGCTTCCCACGCTCACTGCGGGCATTGATCTGAACACAGCACCCGGCACAGAAGCACTGACGTAAAGCACCCCTGCATAAAGTCTTCGCCATCCACATTCATGCGTCCTCTGGCTTTGCTTTTGCCACTCGCCTGGCTAAGCCCTTTCCTTTTCCTACTTTCCCCTCTGTAGACCTCAAGCATCATCTCCAAGACAGAGCTTCACTCCAGTTAATTAACCATCAATGAATCACCCCCCTGAGTGGTGCTAGAAATGACTCCGGTGGCCATTGCACTGAGCCTGTGTGGAGCTCATCAGACGCTGGGCTTCTGAGGGGATCAGAGGCCTGAGACCGTCACCAGCCCTCAAGAGCCATTGTGTGGTATCCCCGCTCGCACCCCTAGCATGAAGACGCTGTGAGGTCATCTGTGCCTCGACCACAGGGGAAACGGCCCACAGGGAAAACTGTCTCTCCAAGAATATGAACCACAGCTCTGGGATTCTGAAACAGCCAGATCAACAGGGCTACCCTGCACTGTGACGGCTGGGCAGTCAGTGCTGGTCTAGGCTTTCCCGAACACCTGTGTTTCCAGAAGGGCTTGTTTGGAAGAGAAAAGTAGGACTGTTTTGCATGGTGTTGGGAACCACGTGGAGGAAGGCGATTTCAGATACTTGTTAATCAGATCTCGTCACAGCAAGGCAATAAAATAGGTCAAGCCTATGGGCTTCAAAGAAATTTTGGGTCATCCTAAGGCCTTTAATTATGAGGCTAAATATGCTATAAGTTTAACAATTAAAATGAAATTCAGTTGCGGGGCCTCCCTTCAGCACCGAGACTCAGAGGGCTTATGAAACAGCAGCCGTCCCTGCCAGCTCCATTAACCTCCATGTCAAGTGCGGGTAGAAATTCAGATTTTTTCCAAAAATATTTAGAGGAAAAATCCCAAAGAAAGACTAACATTGAATAGAGAAAAATGTGGTGTTTCGCTTTGATCTGGGACACGGGAGGCTGGGGAAAGCATCGCTCCAACCTCAGTGATGAAAGAAAGCTGGATAAACAGTAAATGAGAGAGTTAGAGCCGGTTTCGGCCTTTCAGAGATCTGAGATCGCAGAGCGACGAAGTGTCTTCAGATCCGAGGAGAGGGGGTGGATCCGAGGTTGGGCTCACACACCTGCTTCTCTGCAGCACAGCCTGGGGAGAGGAGATGCTGAGACCAGACCCGCAGCAAGAAGAAGTCAGCTACTGTTCTAAGGAAAGGCAAAAGCTTGCATCTGGGCACAGAGGAGAGGACAGAGCCCCAGCAGACAAGGACAATCCGCACTCACCTGCAGGCTCTCGACCGCAGGCTTCTGGAAAATACTTATAAAAAGAGTCCCAGGCTGGGGAAGGGACAGGAAACAGCTCTCTGGGTGGTGTAGACCTGGAGGAAGGGAGCAGCTGTGGATGCAGCAAAGGCACGTAAGCTCCCTCTCCACCCTGCTCCCCTGGGGGCCAAGGCTCACACCTCTGGGGAAGGACAGCAAGCCCTGCCTCCCATGGCGGGGGGGGGGGGGGGGGGGGGGGGGGGGGGGGGGGGGGGGGGGGGGGGGGGGGGGGGGGGGGGGGGGGGGGGGGGGGGGGGGGGGGGGGGGCATTTGGGATAAGGGTATAAATACAGGTCCTCTACTCCTGGAGTGGGGGGAGAGTGAACAGGGCTAGGACCAGGGTCCCATACAAATACCACTGAAGGCCTTTCCCACAAAAATTGCACCGAAGACACAAGGCGAAGTTTGACTACTGCAGGGAGGAGGGACTGCATTACTTAGAAAGACCCAGACAAAGACATCGGCCCCTGGGCCTGCCTGAGACTGAGGCTTGACCGGGTCCACAGAGAACCTCATAACCCCAACCACCCAGCTACCAAATAACAAGAAATAGGAGCCTACCACTGGGAGGGGGCAAGAGCTTGGAGAGACCCCCTCTGTGACAGAGGTGCACAGGAGAGCCTAAAGCTGCACATGGAACTGGACCATCGAGAAATACGCTGTGGCACTCAGCGCTTTTCATAAATGTAAACTGACACCGGAAAAATTTGGCGAGGATGGTGGTGTGTTCACATCCCCAGAGCGGCAGGAAAACCCAAACCCATCTCAGCTCCCAGTGAGCAATTCCACCTGACCCCCACAGAGCAGGGGTGAGAAAGGGTTTGTCCACTCCAGACATAACACTATTTACCTCGACCCCTACTGTTCTCCCTCCGATGTCCAGCATGCACACAAAAATTCTGAGATACCAAAAAACAAGAAGCACAATCTTCTTCCAGGAGACAAAGAAATCAACAAAACCGACCCAGCGATGGCCGGGACATTGTTACTGGTGATAACTAGCTATGCTGTCCTATCTATTCTCTCCCTTTGTTTCTCTCTTCCTGCATTCTTTTGTGCTAATCAAGCGTTTTTCTCCAAACTGCTCTACCTTTTCTCCCCTCCTGGGAGGTGGTGTTGTTCCTCCTCCCCTCCCACTCTCCCCACCCTCCCCCTGCAGACCGTGCCCCCAGCAATGCCCCCAGCAATGCCACCAGAGTGAAGAGTGGATCCGCCCTCATTTGGGTCCTCCTGATTTCTATCCATCTCACTGGCCCACATGACCATAAAAATGCTTCTGGGCTCTTCTTGCCCCAGAAATTTCCTCTGCTCTTGCCCAGACTTGGCAACTGCCCTCAGAGAGGAAATGTTCTGGGGACCTCGCATCCCTGAGGAATGATTTGTCTCTGTGTGATGCTGTGTTCCTTTAGCCCTTGCATCACAGCTCTGAGATGGCTTTTACAAGGTTCGATTTTTTTTTTAACTTCATTTAGTTTTGTTTTAGTTTCTACGGTGCAGGAGATCATCTGTTGGTCTGTTGTGATGATCTCTGACCCCAACATGAAGGAGAAACTGCCATTTAACAAACACGTTAATACATTATTTTGTGCCAGGCCCCCGTGTGCTGCTCAGGATGCAGTAGTGAATATGAGGCAGGGCCAAGGCTCTGGACCAGGACATGAGAAGCCACAGCCCTGTTTCCAAAAGAGCAGAAAACAGCAAATAAGAACTCCAGGTTCCCAGAGCACGTCTCTACGAAGCTAAGGACCTGATTTGTGCTACAAGGGGGTAATTTTTAGCATGTATTCAATGCCATTTTTATTGTTTCTTTCCTAATTATCTGTTCTTAGGCAAACTTAATCTTTTTACCTGTTCAAGGGTGTGAAACTTTGCACACTTCTTCCCTTGCTTTCCCCATACCCCTGCTGCCCTCAGAAACCACAAAGCCAGCCCGGCCATCTCACCGTTCATAACATAGATAGGTATTTAAAAGAACAAATATTAGATATGTAAAGTATTAACAATAAACCCCATTACTGGACAATTTTGCCTCTCTAAACATATCATTCCATTGCTTTTGCATTTCTTCACTGTTAAATAAAATAACACAGATCAACTGGCACCTCCTATTTACACCCCTGCCGCTAAGTCATTTGTAGGAATGTACAACGCCAGGTGGCTGAGTGTTGAGTACCATCAAGCCAGTGCCCCCAGGGTGCCAAGCAAACAGAGGGGACCTGATATCAGACTGTTTGCTTTGTCCAACCTGACTGCAAATGCTCTGACTAGCCAATGGGATGTTCTGTCATGTTCGATTAACCAGAAACCCCTCCCAGACCAGTGGTCCCCAGCAGCACCTCCGTGGCTCCCACAGACTCGCAGGAGAACAGAGCACTCCGCTTGGCATTGAAATCCAGATTCCATCTAGGCTGGCCATTCAGGAGCCATACGTCCTGGGCAGGTTAGTGCCCCTCTCTCAGGCTCCGCAGAATAAGGAGGTTGGACCAGTGAAACATCCTGGTACCTGCCATCTGTCACAACCTACATTCTTGGTAGGTGACCATTGGTATTTTGGGAGATATGCAAGTTCATTCTGGGTGAGCCCAAGGCCAGGCCATGAAACAGCAGAGCTAGTCTCTGGTTTCTCCAGCTCAGCAACTCTTCCCCACCCCTCCGTTCCCACCATAACCGCCGTGATGTAATTCTGATGTTATGTAATTCTACCTTTCCCCAGCCTCAGGCTTGAAAAGGAAGGTAGAGGAGGCTACTGTGTCATGTCACAAGTTGCGCTTGGAAACCCCTGTGCCTGGGTTCACGTCCAGCTGTCTGATTCAGGCGTGTCACATGCACGCCATTCCTACTTCCCAGCACTTTTTTGAGGATTAACCGAGAAAATGTCTACAGGGTCCACAGAACCATGTTTTACATTTAATAAAGACTCCACAAATGTTAAACATTTCCTCGGCAGGAGATGGCAAGAACGTTAAGATGCTAGAACAAAGTTGATTGATAATTCAAACTGTCATTCAGAAACTGCTGATCCTTTCCCTTCATGCTGTAGATGAAGTCTACTGCCCTGCCCCACCAGAATTGAGCTTGGCTGTACAACTCCCTTTGGCCGATGGGATTTCACTGGATGTGATGCAAGCAGAAGCGTTAACCATGATGTCACTGCCTGGCTTGGTCTCTGGAGACTTCTGATATCAGCTGTGGCAACATGCCCTGGGCAGCCATTACTCATGGAGCCTGGGAGCCAGAATGAGACCCGTGGCACCAACCGAGTTCAGCTGACAATCAGAGCCCTATCACTTTGCAGTGAACCTGGGAGTGTCAGAGTAAATGACTGCAGTTGGAAGCAGCTGTGTTCTGGGGTTGTTTGTTACGCAGCTTTATCATGGAACTACCTGACTGATACATGTTGTGATAATGTTCCTATGTGTCAACGTCTGGAAATAAGGGAAGCCTTTCAGATGTCAGTCAGGTTTCCTGTGCTGCCTTGTTTCCAGAGTCTTTTCCTTTCTCCTGCTCTGTGCTGGGGGTCCCATCTCTGAAAAGCCTTCATTGAGTACCTCTCTGCCAGGTCCTAAGAATATAATGCAAACAGCATCTTATCCTCGCCCTCCTACTGTCTAATGAAAGCCGTGCATAAGTTACCAACAAGTAACAATCTCATGGATTAGGGACTCTGATGGAACAATGCCAGACTGCTGTGGGACCGAACAGAAGGGACACCTGAGCCAGGCTATGGGGTCAGCAAAGGTGGCAAAGTATAGACAGAGACGAAAATGATGAGTAAGAGCAACTAGGCAGAGTGGAAGGACCCATCTCACACTGAGGATGACATCACAGGACATCAGTCAGCAAAAGCACATTTTCCAAGATGAGACTGCTGCCCCAGATCCTGCTTTCCTCCCCTGGTGAGCTGCGTTAGACCACAGAGAAACCTCAGGGTAGAGCCGTGTTTATCTCAGCCTCCCTTGGGGAGCTGCTTGGAAATACCCATGCCAGGGCTCTTCTGGAAATTCTGAGTGAGCACATCTTGGAAGTGGCTTGGGCAATCTTCTTTGTAAGCAAGTCCTCAGAGGATGCTCGCACTCACCCAGCTTTGCGATTGTTTCTTTTCTCTCTCCTGGGTACCAGCCTGCTCCCACGCACTGGGGTGCTTGGGGGAGGCACCCGGAAGCCTGTCGATCCAGGCCAGCTGCAGGGCAAGGGAGAGCCTCCTGCAGGGCCATGGGGGCGTTGGTGGTGGTGGTGGTGGGGGCAGTGACCCCTCTTGTCCTCCCACTGAAAAGTCCCGGCAGTGGTGACTGGAAGTTTTCATAGTTGTCAGATGCACACAAGGATGAATTGCAGCGGGGATCTTGTAGCTCCTGCACACGGAATCTGGCAACAGGGAGTCTGGGCGGGAACGACCTTGGTTTGGGCTGGAGGGGACGGGAAGGCTCCGGATCTGGAAATGTGATATCACGCTGCTTCTGAGCTTTTAAACCCAGATTTTCAAATGGAAAGTGGATTGTGGCAACTGACCCAGACATATTCCTGGAAACCAAAGAGTTTCACTAAGTCATCTACAAAGCTGCTGTGCTGTGCTCCACTCCCACACGTGTGAGTCCCGCCTCTCCCGCCTCGTCGGGCCACACGTTCACCCCCACACACACGCACATCCTCACACATTCACACGCTTGCACATGGAGCTGCGGAATCTGAGAAGGAAGTGAAGGTCGAAGCTGCCAGCACACTTTGTGAAGACAGCACTGATCCATGTTTTTGTCCTGTCCGAGGGGACCGGCTGGTCACGGCTGCGCAGGATGACGGGGTTATGGGGTACGACCACCAACACAGCGTCATCCCTCGTGGTCTCCAGGAGTGAAAATCACTCGACTCTGTGCTGAGATTCCGGTTTTCCTGCCAGAGCCGGCTGACCTCGAGCGGGAGAGGGGAGCTGGGGGAGAGAGAGGCTCTGTGTGGGGGGGATGCACTGCGTGTGTGATAGGCATGTGTGTGTTGCAGTGGGTGTGCGCGTGGTATGGTGTGTGGGGTGTGTGCTGTGGTCTTGTGTGTGTGATACATGGTGTGTGTGTAGTGGGGTGGTGTGTGCATGGCATGTGTATGGTGGGTGTGACATGAGGTGTGTGAGTGTGTGTTGGGTGTGTGCAGAGGGTGTGTGGGACACTGTGTGTGTGTGATATGTGTGTGCACAGGAAGACACCAGTGGCCAGAGCAGCGGTGCAATGACTGGGAATGAAATTTCGCCCTAAAGTCCTGTTTTCCAGGGTTTCCCAGTTTCTCACATTTTCTTGCTGAGCGCCATGTTCCCAGCTGGGACCTAAGTCAAGGCACATTTCCTTTCTGGAAACAGAAACTACCCGATCAATACACTTTTGAGCAGCATCAGCAAATTCAACCCAAGGGCAGATGAAAGGTCAAAACTCCCCGTCAGCTTCTAGGAGCAATGAGCTCTCAAACGTCGAAGCAGCTCCGTTCCTGTCCAACCACCCCTCTCTGCCCCACGCAGAGAAAGTGCACCACCACTCCACGTCCAGGCCAGCCATGAACTTCCTGCTCTCCAGCCATGAACTTCCTGCTCTCCAGCCAACTGTGCCCAGAGCCCTGTTCCCTTTCTGCTCTGTCCCTGCTCTCCCAACCACCCCCATCCTGCAGGACCGCTCTGCCTACCTTCTCTAATTTCTGTGCCATTGAAAATATACTCCCAACAGTATCAGACCCTCACACAACGCTCCTGCTCCCTCCTGGCTCCCCGCCAAGGACACTGTCTTACTAGTAACCCACTCTATGACATTCCTGTCCCCCAGAGCCCACCCTCTGGGACAGGGCCACCCGCTGGGGTGAGAGCAGTCCTACTTCTGGATAGCCAACCACTGCACCTGCATGTCACTCAGAACTCCTCAGAAGCAGTTCCTGCCCCCACCTACACCCCTGTGACCAAAACCCACCATCCCTTCTCTTAAGGCCACCTCTCAACCCTCTAGCAATCTCCCTAGTGCTAGACTTTATCACCAAGGCTCAGTTCCTCACCAGCAAATTCTCCCTTTTCTGTTTACTTTGGGAAAAGCTGCTTACGTCATATTCCTGAGGGTGAGAAGTCACCATTCCCTCTGGGAGCTGGGAAATGGTCATCATCCCGTTGCTAAAGGGCCAGCTGGGACACCACAGGAAGTAGGAATAAGAAGAATATGTGTCATGAACAGACTCTGGCCGGTCTCAGAAGGCCTGCCGAGGATGGGCAGGGAGACACATCCCAGTGGGAGAAGAAGACGGATCACTTCCAGTTACCGCGTGAGACGAGAAGCTTCCACAGATGGCACCACCGTCTCGGTGACAAAGCCAGAAACTAGTCCTTTCACCTTGTTTTTATGTGTTCTTCAGTGCAGCACCACCCTCAATGAGAGAGGATGACTGTCCTGCATCTGTCATTGAGGGTGGTGCCATCTGTGGAAGCTTCTCGTCTCATGTGGTAAGTACAAGTGATCCTGCCTCCAAATACAAACGCCTCCTGAGGCTGGTGCCGGAGGGTATTTCAAAGGACAAAGGTCAGGAAAGCTGGCCAATGAGATTCTTCAAAGGGTTAGGCTTAAGCACAGACTCAACATGGAGTCATAGGCAAAGGAATGGGCTGGACATTTTAACGAGATGTCAGGCTTGGGGTTCTGAGTGTTTTATTGCTTCCTTAATAAATGAACATCTAAATGAAAGCAGACACACAGTCAGAGTTGATTTTTGTGCTGAAACGGCCTTTTGTGTCCAATCCAAAGGGCCACTCTCTGCGAAGGCCCCTCCTCCCCACGCTGAGAATAATGTGGTGAAATATTAAGAGCCTCTGGTTGTGAGAACCCCCGCCCATTTATCTTGCTGCCTCCGCAGAAGCTCGGCCTCATTGTTCAGACTCTAGGGCCACACCACACGCCCGGAGGGTTGAGGGTTTCCTTCCGGTGGGTTGGTTCGCGTTTTGTCTCTTGGTTTCGCTGGCCGTAGGAAGCAACCTGACTAGAGACACAAAAGGAAACGATTTCCTTTGGTGCTGTTGGTGTGAGCGCCACGTCTGCAGTACGCTTTATTGACTGAACTTGGTCTTGGTTTTACCAGAGGGCAGGTTCTCTCCTGCAGAGCAGGTATAATGAGGACCCACCAGGAGTCCCCTCCAAGATCACCCTGGGGGATGCAACAGCATCCAAGACACTGAGTAGAAAGTATCTGCACAGAAGACACCCCACTGTGACAATGTGGGCTGGCTGCTGGGAGCGCGGTGCCTCCCCATTCAGACTAAGTCTGCGAGTCACTGAGGCAGGGACACCTCCCACTTCACCTTAACCCAGGTGGGTCTGACACAGGCCAAGGAAGTCAGCAGGGCATCCAGATGGCAAAAAGATTGAGGATGACTCACTGGTCACAGAAAGATGCTTAAAAGACAGACTTTTTGCTGGTAAGAGACTTAATGTCCCAGTCCACAAGAAAAATTGATGTTAACGCAACGCTTTCCGTTGGCTTTGGGTTAGGGGCTAAGAATGTGTTGTTGGCGAAGGAGGCAGCGAGAACGCTCAGCGTTTCCTATTGGGTAGAATGAGAATTAATGAGGGAAAATGAAGGGGGCAGACGGCTACTGTGCCTACTGAGGGCAACCCTACAGAAGGCTCCTCTTGGTGGTTCTCCCCAGCCAACCTGGGGTGGGGGGCATTATCAGTAAAGGGGGACCATGAGGCTTGAAAGGGAGGGCAGCCCACGCAGAGTCAAAGCTCAGACACAGTAGCAAAGCAAGCGGAGGCCAGGGCTGCCTCAGGCGGGCCTTCCCCCGGCTCTGCTGTGTCTGAGACACTCCAGAAGCAGATGCCTGTCCCAGGTGGGGAGGAGAGGAAAGCGTACCCCCTGACCCCATCTTCCATTGGCTGGATTTGCTTTTGACCCTCCCCTTCGCCACCTGTCCCATTGCCCTTGTGTGGGCGTGAGTGGCCCGTGGCACCGTGTACGTCAACCACCAGAAAGCAGGGAGGAAGGCCAGGGAAAGGCCAGTGCTGTGGGCCTCGCCCTCCAGCAGCACAGAGACTGGAAGCAGCCACCAACGCAGGGCCCACAGAAGTGCTGGTGGTATCAGCAGCAACCTGGCTCCGAGCAAGACTGCTGCAGGACACATGCCACCGCTGGGTGCTCTGAAGGTGCACAGAATCTGGGTCCTGGCCAGGTGGCAGTTCAGGTCCTCCCCCATGTGGCCCTTTCTCTGGACGTGATTTTCACTCCACATCTCAAGAAACGGGTATAAGTGTTCTGCCAGCCTCTCAGCCCCAGGATATCTTGGGGAGCTAGGGAAATACCAGGTGCTTTGCAGACCCAGGCCCCCTGGGATCTCCCTGGGACGTGGGGACTGCCCGGGGCACCACTGGCATGACGGCAGCCTTCTGTTCATCAGCTCTGTGACGACTTCTGTGTTGGCTCCCTCGGCTGCCTGGCCGCCACTACACACTGGGTGGCTCACAGCAACATTGTCCCTCAAATCGTCAACCAGCTGTAGGGAAGTTAGCAGCATTCGCTCTGTGTGGTCTTTGCAATTGGGGGTGTGGTCAGGGTGGGGACTTTAAAGGTACAGCAAGAGGCTTGCCATGAAACCCACTAGATGCTCCTCTGATTTAGGGACAGCAGCCACCTTGGTCACCCCGCAGTGACTTCTTTGTCTTTGGAAGAGTCACTTGAGTGACCTTTCTTAGTCCATGGAATTAATGTCATTCACCACCCTTGTCCTTGGGGAAGTGGTGGGACAACTGTTGGTGGCTTGGAAGGTCCTGAGACCTGGGCCTTTTCTCTGTGACACGTTGAGACAGTCATCTGTCACAGCATCTGCCCTTTCAGGAGCCCCTGTCACAATGACAATGCTGATTTCAGTGAAACAGACCTTTCTGGACACCACAGACATGAACAAATTAAAGGATTTTCTCTGCCCGCCACCCCGTCAAGTACAACTTCATGCCTTGCCCAGCTGCCGCCACACTGCCCTGACGTCTGCCTGAAGGTGGACTCCCCCAGGCTGGGAGGGTCTTAGAGAGTCCCAGAGGCTATCCATCACTCAGCAACTGAGAACGGGTGACCCAGGGCCCCCCTGCAACCTGCCTGGGAGCCCTGCAGGGACCAGCAGGGAGGCAGAGGCTCCAAAGCTGTCTGTCCACACCCCAGGACACAGCTACAAAGCCATCACATTGAAAGTCCACTTTTAAATTTCTTCTTTCCTCTTTGGGAGGCAAAAGAAAAGTTTCTGCATTACCTGTCTGTGGAGACATTCATGTCAGAGGAAGAAGGGGAGGGGAGGTGGAGGGGAGGGGGCGTGTGGAGGAGGGAAGCAGGGAATGTAAGCACCTGATTTCTGGGCGGGGCCCTTGGCTCTCCGCTGGGAACTACAGTGCATGGTCAGAGACAACACAGCAAGCTGGACATTAGTTGCTTGAGAACAATGTCCCAACCTGTTAGTCTCTTGTGTCCCATCAGAAAGTGGGGCTCCAGGGTCTCCTAAGGATCTCCACTAGCACCCACTGAGGCTCACCAGCAGGAAAGGTCCCAGGTGTCTGAGGGGGCATCACTGTGGGCCAGCAAGAAAGAGCTAATGCTGCAAGAAGCCCCCCTCCCACCCCAGGGAAAGACAGAGCCAGCTGGACCCACTGCACTGGGCAGAGATCAGGGACACCGAGAGCTGGGGCCCCCAGCTTACAATGAAGTTTGGAAGCAGCCCTGGCCACTCAGTCAAGGAAGCTCCGAGATTCTGGGACGGCACGAGGAGAGGGTGCGTCCCTCTCACCTGTAATAGAGGATGTCCCCATGTTCAAGGCCAGCGGGACTACAATTATCGGCCATGAATGATGTAACAGTGGAGATAGTAATAGTGGAGTTCCCTATTATCCCCAGGAGGGTTCCCCCAGGGGGGCAGGGCTGTGTCCTCTTTCTTCCACAATGTCCCCTCTGCCCGCTGTCCACTGGCCGCTGATGGTGGCAGTGGGAGCAGGCATCTCTGCACTGGACAGAGCGGAAGCATCTTCCTCCTGAACCACAACACCACGGCCTGAGCCACCGGAATGACAAGGTCCAGAGGGCTCCGTGGTCAGGACCTTGGCCAGGCTGTTCAAGTGGAGGCTGTGCCTGAACTCCTCAGGCCACCACCTGTCCATGGGCCACGGGCCTGCGTAGCCTGACACCAGGGAACCACCCCAAATCATCCTTTAGGACCTTCGGCTTTAAAGTAAGAGAGAAGAGCAACTGCATAAATGAATGTTTAAAACCAGCTCCCAAGCTGACCCTTTGATCTTGTTAGAAGTAAAGGTTGGGTGGGACCAGGGGAGGGGCTGGAATTCCGAAAAGCACATGCTTGCCCCGACTTCCAGGTGATGCCAACCCCACCTCACCGCTCACGGACCAGGCCTTTCAGGTTCCTCATTGGCTTCCACTGCTCTCTGCACCCAGGACACTGAAGCACCTCCTTGCTTCCCAAGGCAGGACGGCTTCCTGCCACTCTGCCGGGAACAGGCCAGGCACAGGGGCCAATCCAGGGTCTGACAAGCCACCAGCAAGCTGAGAATGGAGGGCGCGACCTGGCTTTGCAAATCCAAGGCTCTGCACGCCCTCTGCGTGGTACCAGGACCTCAGAGGCGTCCCCTCCCCTGGGGAGGCACAGCACAAACTAAACCATTAAGGGGCACCATTAAGATGAGCTGGGTAGCTGGCCAAGTGCTGGGTAAGGGCTCCTGGGCGGCATTATTTTTAGTTGGGGGTTTGAATCACGAGGCTAGGCATCATCGCCGCCGTCTGTGTCAGCTCTAATGAGATACCTCATTATGTCCAAGGATGCACGTTCACATCTGTCCGAGGTCAGATTTCCGTGGGCGGGAGCCCTTAGGGGTCACCAGAGGAAACGAGAAGCAGGGGGTCCAGGCAGGAGCCCGGACCTGGGAAACCATCCAAACACGCCCAAACGCCGCTTCACCCCATGTCTGCCCCTCTCCCCACACATCTACCTCTGTCACCCAATGTCCGCCCCCTGCCCTTTTCCCTGCCATTGTGGCAAAGCTCTTGAAAGAGTTGTCTGTACCTCTGCCTCCAGGTCCTTACCCTCTGTTCACTCTCCCTCTGCCCCACACATGCCAGTGAGGTTCTCTCCCTGCCACTCACGCAAATCCAGCCTGGTCCAGGTCACCCATGACCTCCTATTGCCAATTCCAGTGACCAATTGACTCCTAAATGTGTCTGTCCTGCCCTGGTCTGTCCCTGAGCTTCCTTCCAAGTGTATCCAACAGCCTGCTCTTTATCTCTGCTTGGATGTCTCCAAAGCATCTCAAAGTCGCCTGTCCCAACAGAACTCTTCCTTGAGCTCCCACAGCCCCTCCTGCACCAGCACAGCCCATGGCCATGGGGGCGAACCCGCCCACCAGTCTGACCAGGCCACAGCAACGCCCCCCTTCTGGACCCGCCTCTTCTCCCTCACTCCTCTCACCCAACCCATCAGCATGTCTCGCCAGCTCTGCCTTCAGAAATATCCAGAACACGACCAGTTCTCACCCCTACAACCAAACCCCCCTTGCCTCCCCCTGACCAGCAACACCTCCCAAGATTCAACTTAGATTGCACCGTGTTACTTCCGTGCTCAAAGGCGTGGGACTTTGGTCTTGTCATCGATTAAAAGACTGTTCTATGTTCCCACGGCCACATCCTGTCCCTCCAAAGCGCTGGGGGACAGTAGACAGCACAGGAAATGGCAGAAGGACCTGGAGATTTCTAAGTCCCAGCTTGGCACGCTGGTGAGAGGGCCACACCCTCATGGAAACATGGGGGTGCTCGCTGGTTTTGAGAGCCCCGGAGACGTCTCCGCAAGGACGTGGTTAGAGAGGGGGTGAGCAGGCACACTGGGGGTACGTGCTCCTCTCGGACGTCTGCCAGAACGCAAGGTGTGCCCGGAGAGGGGACGTGTGGACCGTGGCTGGACTTCTTGTGCATGAACCATGTGTGAGGGGATTTGGAATAAGGAACGTGACTGAGGAAATGTGCTTTATCACATGTCAGAGAGAACGCCCCTGGAAAAATCTAGATAACACCCCAGGAAAGGCGTCTGTCAATGTCCTCAGCCAAATCAGAAAATACTGTTTCCGGTTTTGGAGTTCTGTACTAGAAGCATTTTTTAGGCTTCATCGGCGTTTGTCAGCTTTAGTTTTTGCAAAGAAAAGGAGCGGCAAACCTGGTCTGTAAGAACTTGCACCAGGAACTTGCATCAGAACAAGAGGAGACAAATTCCACTGCCGTGGGTCCTTGCTCACGTCAACAGCAGGGAAGGAGCACTGTCACCGAGAGCTCCCAAATCGCCATTTCCACATGTCCTGAGCTCCAAACCGGGGCTCCAAGCAAATCGTCGTGTTTTCAAGGGTCATCACCATGGGGACATAGAGGGCGGTTCACCTCAGTTTGACAAGTTATAGTGAACAACGTGCCACTCTGCAAAAGTTTATCAATAAAAAAAAGCAAAGAAAATCTAGCCGTGCCCTTTCCCACAGAGGTGGTGCTCAGCAGCAGAGAGGCCTGAAGACTCAGTCAGGGGCACCTCGTAATTAGGCTGAGAAAAGTCAGGGAGCTTCTAAACCTTCCTTAGCTCCTCCTGACCCTGCTCACGGCGTCCATCCCCTCCCCCCGGCCCACCGGACCCTGGGTCCTCTTGCTTCCAAACCTGTTGACAGACCAGCTCCCTCTAGTCTCGCACCTCTCCACCAGGATGGACGGGTCCCACATCAACCTCTCAGCTCTGCCAGGAACCTGATTTGGTTTCCCCAGTTCTGCCTCCTTGGAGACCCTCTTCCTAGAGTCCCAGGGGAGGATAAAACAGCCCCGGGTCAGAATTTACCAGAAGCTCACCTGTTCCCCCTCCTAGAGCCTCCGAACGCCCCTGCGAAGCCTTCCTTTGCCCTCCTCCAGCCCCAGCAAGCTCAGCATGGCACCTGTGCCACCCCGGGCTTCCCAGAGGCAGTTCTTGAACCTGAACTGGTTCAGCAGCATCATGCTCACCTGCGGAAGGAGCTGAAAATGTCCAGGCCCATGAGTTGAAGTCCAATGAGGAGGAGCCTGGGAGTAATTCCTTTTAGGCACTGTGCTAGGCTCCCAGGAGGTGGGGGAGGGAATTGATGAGAAATTAATAAGACACAATCTTTGCAATGAAAAAGCTCATTGTCAACTGTCACTAACAGAAAGATGAAGTCACTGCCATACATAGTGAAGAGGTCTCCATTAACATGATCATCAAACTTCCATTGGAGCTCAGCAGAAGAGAGATTAATCCAGCCTGAAAGTCAAGGTGGCCGCCCGGGGCTCTCTCTGGAAGGGTTCGCTAACCAAATGGATGAAGAGAGGGGCACTCGGCCTGCCAGCCCACTCTCCGCTAGACCAGCGTGTTTCTGGGTCACCAGGAGAGCCGTTTAAGGCTTCCCCGTAGCCTCAAAATCAATCTATAAAATCTACTTCCTATTATTGCATATTTAGGCTGCTTCTGATGTTTTCCCATTCTAAACATGTTACAATCTTGCAGAATTAAAAATAGTATTTCCCTCAGGAAAATTCTACGATATGCAACTACCCGGTCAAAATACTTAACATTTAACTTTCACATTTTTTTCTTACTAATCTATTGCAATTTGAAAGATGAAAATTTAATGTTTTACTTTAATTTCTGTTAAATATTCATAAGGAGATGGTTTTTAAATATTTATTGGCACTTTTTAATGATTTATTTGAGAAGATTTCTTGTCTTGTGATCAGCTGTTGAAGTGTTTGTCTTTTTTGTCTCGATTTCAATTTTCCAAACTTACGAAGATATTGAACCTTGATCACACGTAATATGTAATATATATATATTTGACGTTCTTTTAATTTGCTGTTCACCTTCTACACTCAGAGTGACGTGTTTGGGGACACTGAGGCCGCCTTTTGCAGAGTAAGCTCTGTCGATATTGTGCTTTATGATTTCTGCTTTGGACGGCAGCATTTTGTTGCAAACTTACGCTTTTAAGCCACTGTGTGTTTAACGGCTTCTGCTCTGCTGTCCTGTATTTCACGCCCTACCAGCAAATGAGGTCCTTAACTACTGATGGCCTCGACTCCTCATGTTCAATCCGGTGTCGCTGCGCAGGCAGTGCCAGCTCCTCCCCCTCCGAGCGGCTCCTCCTCCAGAAAGTTTTACTTGAGTCAGGGAGGTCACCTGGCACCCAGGTCCCTGGACCAGGAAGCTGATGGACAGCCAAGCTCCCTCCTCCCCCTCACTCCCCAGAGCCCATGGAACCCCGCGTCCAGGTGTTTTATGTCCCCTACACTTTTTGTGAAAGTGGAATTGACACAACCAGTTTGAAATGTGCACTTCAGTGGCATTTAGCGCGCTCACGCTGTTGTGAACCGCCGTGCGTCTGTGGCGGCTGAGCTTTCGCATCACACCCCGTACCCATTAAGGTGTCACTCCCCACACTCCTCACTCCCAGCCCCTCGTTACCACCCCTCAGCCTTCTGTTTCCGTGGATTTGCCTTTTCTGGAAACGCCATAGCAAAAGAATCGCGCAAACTGTGGTCTTCGGTGACCGGCTTCTTTCACTTAGCGTGCCTGTCCGAGGTTCCGCTGACCTGCAGTGTGGGTCGGTGCTTCTCCTACCTTTTTGTTCACTGTTCCCTGTCTTTCCATCCCTAGGACTGCTGCTTGACTTCCGGGCTCTGCTCTCCCTTCCTGGGCTGTTCCAACGGCCAGATGTCAGCCTCCTGCCCCTCCCACCGTCTGCTCTCCTGCACCCAAAGTGACCGTGTCTTTTGCAAACACACCCCACCCCCCACAGGAGCCAACCAGTCTCCCTTCAAGCCCCCCATCCACGTCAACCGAACTGGAAACTCCCCTCTGCTGTCCTTGCTTCCCTCTTCTTTCCGTGTTCACATGCACTCTAATTATTCTAACTTCCCAAACGCCCCTCGTCACGTTCGCTGCAGTGCTGCCCCGTCAGCCACGCAGAGAGGCAGAGCTGGAGTCGTTACGCTGCATCCACAGGACGGAGTGTGCTTATCCTCAGTTGCCAAGAGGAATGAAGCGAAAAGAAACCACCAGCGGGGATTTCCTGCTGTGACTCCCGAAAAGAGCCCAGCGTCCCTCCCACAGCGGTCCTGCTGGAAATGAATCACCTGACACTCATCGTGAGGATGCGATTAGACAAACTCTGATTGAGGGACACTCTGCAAACCACTGGCCTGCCTGTCATGAAAGAGGCCAGTGTCGTAGAGCCCAGGGGAAGGGAAGCGACAATTCCAGACTGGAGCGCTTAAAGAGATGTGACCACCAAGAGACATGGGTGACACTGGACTGGGTGCCAAATCAAAAATAACAGATTGCAATTCAGGACATTATCGGGGCAGCTGCGGGAATTTCACACAGACCGTATGTGGGGTGGTGGCGCTACATGGGCCTTCAACTCCCTGTGAGTGTGGCAGGAAACACCCTGTTGTGTGGAGACGCACACTGAGGTTGTTGGTAGCAAAAGATGATGCTCCTAGCTTAGTCCCCGACGTCTGCAACAAATTTTACATATATATATATATAGAGAGAGAGAAAGCAAAGATGGCAAAATGTT
The DNA here is from genome assembly GCA_007922815.1 of Macrotus californicus. Lineage (NCBI taxonomy): Eukaryota > Metazoa > Chordata > Mammalia > Chiroptera > Phyllostomidae > Macrotus > Macrotus californicus. The sequence continues at coordinate 105,244 of VMDR010000082.1, read as the reverse complement.
GGCAACGGGTGAACCCAGCTAAAAGGAAGACAGAAATGCTTTGCATTGTTTTTTACAATTTTGCTGTAAGCTTGAAATTTTGCTAAATAAAAAGTGAAGAAAAATTAAGTAAATCATTGTAAGTGGGCACAGAACTGTGTGCCCAACATCCTGTTAACTTTCAGAAAAACATCCATGCACGGAACACAGGACGAGCCTGGGAAGACACGCGCTTGCTCCCGTGGCGACCACTGCCCAGGTGTCCTGGCATCCGCCACCTGTCTGAGATGCCACGCTTCCCCTGCCACCTGTGCGTTGTTGTGGGTGATGAATCACGTGGTCACCGAGCAATGGAAATAGGTTGAGGAGGGTGGAGGGTTTCACTTTTTCCTTCTTTCCCATGTATAAAATTTAAAATTTTTAATAGTTAGCATCCATTCTTTTATACTGAAAAACTCTTTTAAAAACTAAACTATTCACCTCTTTCAAATTCTTCCTGTCTATAGGACTATGCTTTGAGTGATCATTAAAAAGTATTATAAAAACCTATGAAGTATGTCGTTTCAACAGTTACTATGCAACCTGAAAATTAAAACAGCGAGGTATCATTTTCATCAACGAAACGGATAAGAATTAAGTAAAACTCTACATAGGATTAGCAAAACATGGGGGCCGGCCTCACACACTGCTGGTGGGGAAGGAAATCAGCCATTTGGGGGAGTAGTTTGGAACACCTGTTATGATGGAACACGTGCGTGCCTGCAATGCAGGGCTCACCATCAGTCCTGTATCCCAGAGACAGTCCAGGCGCAGAGAGATAAGGACAAGGGTGTGCGTCTGCGACACAGGAAACTGGAAGCGGTCTCCGTCAGTGCGGGAGTGGGCGGACAAGGTAAATGGAGATGGACAGCTTTCGGCCATTGGAGAGATGCCCTCGCTCTCCACCTGGCAGTGTGCACAGACTCAGAGACTTCAGGTCGAGTGAGAAAAACGAGGTCCAGGATGCTGAGAACAAGTTGCTGCTGCTTGTGTGGAAAGGGCTTAAACACACAAACACTCTGCTGTATATTCTTTCTGTGTGCACATGGACATTTAAGTTATTTTCAAGTGGAACAGGAATACGTGCCCAGCTCACGAGAGCAGCTGGTTTGGGGGGAAGTGAGAGGGATATGAAGTTATAGCTGGGAATGGGCAACTCTGACAGGTACACAGCCATGAGCTTTGTCTCTAATATTTTAATTTAAAAAAAATGGAAGAAAATATGTCAAGTTATTGCCAGTTGTTAATTCCAGGTGTGGTAAAAAAAATGAGCGTATATTTCTAAATATCTCAATTTTTCAAAATAATATGAATATTTTAAAATATGCAAAAGGCTAAGTATTTTCACATATTCTTACACCACCCGGGGTAGGGGTGGGGAGGTCCTTGAAAACAGAGAATAAACTCGTACCCCAGAAAAAAAAAACAGACCAATACCTTGACAGCAACTTGACTTGAAGGCACAACGTGTACCTGGAGCTCTGGGGAGCGGAGGCAGAGCAGCACGCCGACATGGAGAGCTCCGGAACCAGCCAGAGCCACAGCCCCGACGTGGGATTGGCTTAGGCATCGTTTTCCACCTGCCAGCATGTTTAGGGGGGAAATCAGGGCAGCCACTCAAACGCATCTGTGTGGGCCCCACCTTCCTCTTTGAGTTAGGGAATAATGACGGGAGCAAGGAGAGCTAAGTCTTTTCTCGGCGGTGTAAAAGCAAACCCACTCATTTCCAGTGTAAAGGTCAAGATCCAAACCCCACTCTCCTGCTGCAGAACATCAAAGCTCTAGGTGTACGCACGGGCACGTATGCTAGGCTGCAGTTCTCACACTAGTGTTCGTCAGAGAGCCGGGGAAACACTAAAAAGGTGCGTTTCTGGCAGCACCCGCCGTGGTTATGATTCAACAGGAGTGAGGTGAGGCTTGCCCCTGAGTCTTTAGCAATTTCCCCAAATGGTTCAGGTCGGTGTGGTCTGTGGAGCACCACTTGAAAAAGAATGAAAAAGAGTATCGATTAGGGGATTAGAACCTCTCACTCAGCAACACCTGTGGTTGGGCTGAGTTGGTGTTTGGTTGGTTAGTGGTTGATTGGTGGGTGGGTGGGTGGTTAGTTGGTTAGTGGTTGATTGGTGGGTCGGTGGTTAGTTGGTTGGTTAGTGGTTGATTGGTGGGTGGGTGGTTAGTTGGTTAGTGGTTGATTGGTGGGTGGGTGGTTAGTTGGTTAGTGGTTGATTGGTGGGGGGTTGGTTAGTTGGTTGGTTAGTGGTTGATTGGTGGGTGGGTGGGTGGTTAGTTGGTTAGTGGTTGATTGGTGGGTGGGTGGGTGGTTGGTTGGTTAGTGGTTGATTGGTGGGTGGGTGGTTGGTTGGTTGGTTGGTTTAGTGGGTGGTTCCTTGGATGGTTGGTTGACTAGTTGTTGCTTGGTGGTTGGTTGGTGGTTGTGATTGGTTGGTATGCTATGTTATTTAGTTGACTAGACTGCTTATTTTCTCAAAACCATGACCAGAATTTCTGATCGTTCTCCCCCATTTGGTTCTTGTTCTCCACGTTAGAAATGTGAGGTTTTCACGGCACGCTCCACTTCACCCTTGCCTTTCACACCAGAATAAGTCCTCGAATGGTTAACACGGGAGGAGCACTCTGGAGTCAGACCTCTTTCTCAGACCCATCTGTTCTAGAAGCCTGTGCTGAACTGCCCAGGGCTTGCTTCAGCCTCTGTCTAGTGAGTGACACTCCTCACATCTTGCTAGAAAGAAGATGAGCTTAAGTAATCACAGGGTCAAGAGTACTTCTTAGGCAAAGTCTTTGTGATGGCCAATTTTATGTGCCAACTTGACCAGGCCACATGTGCCCCCAGACATTTTGTCAAGCATTCTGAGTGTCCCTGAGACTATTTCTGGATGAGACTAACATTCGAATCAGCGGACCAAGTAAAGCCATTTCCCTCCCTCATGTGGGTCCAGGCAGCTGAGGGTCCGAACAAAAAGGCTGCCTCTCCCATGAGGAAGGGGGGATTCCTCCTGCCACACTGCTTTGGAGCTGAGACTTTGGATATTTTTCCTGCCTTTGGATTTGAACTGAAATACTGACTCTTCCTGTGTTTCCAGACTGTGGTCCTTGGACAGAAACTATGCCATCGGCTCTCCTGAGTCTCCAGCTTGTCGACGGCATGATTTGTTCTGGTTTTCTGGAGAACCCTGATTGATCCAAGGAGAATAGAAAATTAATACATTTGTTTTACAGAAAAGAGATCTGGGGTCTAGAGAAGTAACGTGAACTTGACAAAGCTCACATTGGTTCTGTCAGGACCAGGATTCAAGACAAGCTCTGCTGTGACCAACCAGGGATGTCCATCCACCTCGGTCTCACCACCACTCCCTCATCTGCTCCTTTGCTTTGTCATGGCAAATGACTGATGTCAGATGATCTCTGAAAATGATCAGCTAAAGATGCCAACAGTCCCAGGGAGATTGTAAATCTCTTTAATGGCAAATGGCGGCCCCACCTGTGGAAGTACCCTGACGTCCTCCAGATGCTGGCAGCTTCTTGCAGCTGGCAGAGACCCCTCCTCGAGGGTGGGAGTCAGGCACACTCGCAGCCCCGTGCGTGCAGCTTCTGAAAGGCATGTGCCAGCTACCTCCTGCCTATGTAGACCCCTGGCTCCCATGTCCTCTCCTGTTGACTGTGTCTGTGGGTCCTTCTGCCAGTCAGTCCCAATTTCACAGGGACCATTATGCACCTGGTTATTTAATTAGAAAAGGGCCTCCAGTCTGATGATGAGGGACTGGAATTCCACCACGTGGATCTCTGCAAGACGTGCCATGCTAAAGCCCAGAAGGAGGCCTAGCAGCCCAGGGTCGCTGTACTGGGACCCACGTCCTGCCTCACGCCAAGAGAAGCCTCTGAGGAGCCCCCAAGGTGAGGGAAAGCCTGGTGTCTGCCTTTCGGAGCTGCCACCTGCACAGACACACAGCTGCTGGCTGACGTCCATGGCTGCAGCTGGATACCTGCCTGACCTGGGCTGGTCTTGCCACGTCTCAGGAGCAACAGGTCACAAAGAGGAGCCACACCCAGGAAGAAGGGTGACTGTCTGCCCAGGGAGAACAGGGATGAAAGGGGCCAGGCCAGACTGAGCTTGGGGCCACCAGTGGATGGTGATCAGAAGAGAAACCACTTTCATGTTGGGGCCAAAGTCGGAGCTGGGGCTGGGGCAGGGGCTAGTTCTAAAAAGGGGCAGAATCTCCAGTGGGGTAAACAGTGGGACACAGAGCAGAGAAGAAACATGGTTGGTCAGGGGGAGACTCACTAAACTAGGTAAAGATGTGCCAGTGTTGTGGCTTGGTGAACACATTACCCAAAGCTACCCAGGTTTCGATTCCTTCCTCTGTAAAATGGGCTAATGGGACCGTCCACCACCATGGCCCTCACAATGAAATACGGAAATGTTTTTGCAAACTAGTGTAACCTTGTACCCACTGATGTTAAGGTCTGATTGTCCAGCCCGTGGTAGAGTGTTTGGGAAAAGTTCATTGATTCCTAACGTTTATTTCAGTGAGGGCTATTGTGCACTTGATGTAACCTAACCCTGCAGCCCTCCCAGGAGGTGGACATGGGCTCTCCTGTTACAGAGGAGGGGTCTCTGGGGGCCGCAGCGGTGACTCTGTGTAGACCCCCATCCTCACCGGGACACAGCCTGCGCTGACAGCACCCAGGCCCCTGCTCTCGTCCCTCGCTACCTGGGTCTGCTGAGCCTGCTGTTTTCTGTCTCGGCCTCCTCCTTGGGGAGGCATGAAAGGAACCCAGCCCGGCCTGGCTGACTGCGGTACACAGAGGCCATTTCTGTGCATGGCCGAAGCCGGGCATGACCAGCATGACAATCAGGGCTCAGCATGGGCCACTCAGCCTCTCCCACCTGATTCTCCGGCCTAATCTCGGCCAGGGCCTGCTCCCGGCCCCCTTCTCCACTTTCCCAGCCTTTGTGCCAGGCCTGGCGGAAGTGAGGCTGCCCCGAGGCTCCCCACAGCCGGGAATGTATAATGAAGTCACCAGCTTGGGAAAGAAAAGGCCTCTGTTTTGGCGGGTGATGGGGCTGGGTTCTGGGATCTGTATTATGCAGCTCTGATCCTGCAGGATAAAGTGGTGACTGTTAGGGGTGTCTTGTGGCCTGGCAGCTCTGAGAGGGGACATTTCGTCTCTGCTCTGTGAGTTCCCTTATGCCCTCTGAATGGCTCTCTGGCTACAGGGCCACATGATGCCCATTGTTTTTCTGCCAGGATGGTATGTGCTACCCGGAAGGAAGAGCATGACTGGCCCTTTCCCCCTGGCCAGACAAACCACGGAGCAGCAAGGGTGTGCCGTGGGCAGAGGGGCTCCTGGGAGCTGTTGGGCCCACAGCACCTCCCACATCAGACCCAAAAATTGTGCTCTCACCTGCAGTGCAGACCAGAGACAACATCATCCTGACTCTGGTCCTGGGGATGAGGCCACAGGAGCTGTGAACACTAAGTTGACAGCCAAGGAGGCCAACAGTTGGGGGCAAAGCTGCGCCCACCAGGCAAAGCCAGTGTCGGGATTGGCCATCGGGGTAGCCCAGAGCAGCTGTCCCAGCCAGCAAACCCAGAGCCCACAGGCCAAACCAAGGCCCACCCACCGCACTGAGCTCAGAGAGGAGGGGTCCAAGCCAGAGAACATGGAGTATGTCTTGCTCAGTTTTGCCAATGGACTGAGGGCCACTTCATTTGGAACGACAACAGGAGTCTGTTCATTCAGAATCCTGGTTCCCACCGCAGACCAATTGGAAAACAAGCTCCAAGGGTCTGGCCAGGGAAACTGCATTTTGAGAAGAGGCTGAGTTCAACGGAGCTCATGAAAATGTGGGTTTTAACAAAGGAGTTCAGAACAAGTTCACAGGTTGCTTTTGCGAGGGAGTGGGAAGAGCAGAACGGAATAAGTTACCTAGAAATAAGCTCCCCCTCTCACTGTGGATGTGTGTGGTCCCTCTACCCTCCCACGCCAGCCACTCCTGGGAAGGCAGCCATGCCAAAGGGTTAGTGTGCACCCTTCAATTTAGATGTATCCTCACGCAGTGCATATTTCTTGGTGTGTGCCTGTATTTTTGACTTCTATAAATAGGGCTGCCTGGTGCAGCTCCTGCTGGAGTTTTCACTGCTGCACGAAGCGTTTAAGAGATATCCATGTTGCTAAGGGAGCGCCTCCTCCATCGTGTCCAAGTGCTGCTCAGAGCTCTGCGGTGTGTGCATAACCATGTCTGCTGCTCTACTGCCAAGGGACGCGGCGCTCTGCTCGGCTTCACCCTCTGCCCCACACGCACATGCATGCACACACATGCATGCACACACAAGCCCAGTTGACCATCTCCTACTTGTCCATAACGGTGTAGCCAACATATGAGGGGGGGCCCCAAAAAACCAGAATTACCCTCTGGAGGGTGGGCCCCTTGTAGGACGGGCTTCCCCCACTGGGTGAGTGTTCTAGCAACCCATCTCTGTCAGTGCACTAGCTGGTGTTGTGGTGAGAGGCTGCGTTTGGCTTCAGAGAATTTTTCTTTGAAGACTCTTTCAATGAGGTTGCCCATTTCATGATGGGTGATTGACGAGTGCACCTGCCCACACTGCACTGAGTGTTTAGGAGTTTTGGACAAAAATAGCATGACCCCCGTGTCCCAGTCTCCCTATTCACCCGATCTCACCCCATGCCACTTTTTTTTGTTTCCCCAGATGGAAAAAGTCCTCAAAGGGGAACGTTTTGCTGATGTGCCTGAGGTAAAACAGAAACCGGCAGAAGTGCTGAAAGACATCAGCATCGATAAAGGTCTTGATGGATGTATTGCGTCACATGGAGAGTGCTTTGAAAGTAACTGCAGTTTAGACAGGTAAGAATAAACACACAATTTCTCATAAATACTGGGTTTTGGGGGCCCCCCCGTCATGTGCATGTGTCTGTATATGTGTCTGTGTGTGTACCCAGAAGCAGAAGTGGCCAAGTTCATCAATGGATGAATCTAGAATGACAATGGACCTAGAACTCTGTCACACTGGTCCCCCAGTGGGTGTAGCCATCTACACTCCTACAGGCGATGCACAAGGGTTCCCGTCAACCAGCCTAATAGGCTTCAGGTGAGAGAGACCTCGCTGTGGTTTTAATCAGCATTTCTCTTTCTACCAAAGAGCCGGAGCGTCTCTTCGGATCATTGTTACTTGGTGAGTTTTCTCTTTTGTAAACTAGTTCAGACACTTCTCTTGCTGATTATCAGCATTTGGTTAGGTATCCTAAATATTATTTTCTTCCCAGTTTTGGACCTTACAGATGTCCTCTCTCCCTTTCGTATATTCCTATGGTCTTCACGGTGTACTTTTTACGACTTCGCTGAGATACGAATCACACACTGTACAAGCCACCCGATTAAAGCGCACTGTTCAGTGGTGTCCAGTGCACACCTGGGGTTGTGTGACCTCCCCAGAGTCCATTCTAATAGCATTTCCATCATGTCCAAGAGAAGTCACATACCCACCAGCAGTCGCTCCCTGTTACTGACCCTCAGGCCCCCATCCCAAACACGCCAGCCCTAAGTGACCACTCATCTACTCCCTGTTTCAATAGATTGGCCCATTCGGGACATTTCACAGGAATGGATTCATCCCGTGTGTGGCCTTTGGGGACCGGCTTCTTTTCCTTAGCCCACGGTTTGTGCTGTAGCATGTCTCAGTACTTCGTTCTTTCCTGCAAGTAATATCCCACGGTGCGGGCAGGCCGCACCGTTTGCCCCCTTTTCCACCAACGGACATTCAGTTTGTCCCCGCACCGGCTGTTATGAGGGAGGCTGCTATGGACACTTGTGCACACACATCTTTATGTGGTCACATGTTTGCATTTCTCTTGGGTATGTATATCTAACAGGGCACAGGGGTGGCAATTTTACGGCCACCATTTTCAGGATGCCGGACCATCTCGCAGTCCTGCCAGCCATGCAGGACGGCTCCAATGTCGTCACATCCTAGCGAGTGTGAAGTGGCAGCTGGTGGAGTTCTGATTTGCATTTCCCCACTGGCTGATGATGTTCAGTGCGTTTTCGTGTGCTTGCTGGCCATTGTATATCTTTTTTTGGAAAACATATCTATTCAGATTTGCTGGCATTTTCAAGTCGGGTTATTTCTCTTTTGATCATTGAGCTGCGTGAGTTCAGTGCACTCTTTAAACAACGGAAGATGTGCCCTTAGTCGGGCACAGTCATACCAGGTTCGTTTTGCTTCGTGTTTGCCTCACAGTCTGTGACATAGGTGTTTTGTTTCTGAAATCCGTCCCCTCCCCAGGTCTCTCTCTCACACACACAATTCACTGAATAGCTTACCTTCCCCACTGAGGTCTGGCAAGATTCCACCTTTGTGTGTGAGGCCGGGCGGTGATCAGGTCCCATTGTCCTCCACACAGTTGGCCAGTGTTCCCAACACCATTTACAAGACAACCTGTCCCTCCCCTGTTGACTGATGGCACCACCTTCATCGTGTATTAGGTTTCCGCATATACCCGTGTGTGTCCTGAGCTCTGTATTTTGCTTCTTGGGTCTGTTCTGTTCCTTTTGACTAGTTGTCTGTTCTCGCTCTGATACCACACTGTCGTCACCAGCCGGGCCTCTTTGGAAGGCCCTGGGCGCTGCCCCCCGCCTCTGAACCGTCTTGCGGGTGCTATCCCCTGACCCCTGGGAAGCGGCTCCCCATCTCCATCGGGGTCCCTGTAATGGTTCTCTTTGGAACCCCTGTAGGACTTTGGTCACTGGGGAGCCCTCCAGCTTTCTAGGCACCCCGTGATATGGCCACAGAGAAACGGCTATGAGGTTATGACTAATACCCTCCTAACAGGAGCCCTTTGACTGGGCTAATTACTTTAATGAGCCGAATCTGCCTTCAGATAGGCTCCCAAGTCATTCTTTAGGGACTTCCGTAGAGCGTGGTTTTAATGACTAGTGCCCTGAGGTGGCACCTCGGCTTCATCATCACCACTGTCCATGCTGTGCCCTGCAGACATGACAGGACACTCTGTCCTGAGGACTCGGGTGTCCCCAGTGTCATGGGTAACCAAGGAGCAGTGCGTGGAGCATCTGAGCATGTCGAGTCTCCATGGTGACAGCCCCGTGGGGGAGATCTGGTCTCCTCCTTTCACAGCTGAGCCCCCAGGACCGGGGGAGCCCTGCATGGGCTCCTTGTCAGCAGTGCACACCACCTCAAGCTTATGAAACTGTTGCATGCTACAATTCCCCAACACCGTGCAATTTTATTAAAAACCATTTACTTCGAGCATGAGACCCTGAGTGCCTTCTGACGAAGTACTCAAGGCCCCACGTAGTCAGCTCCATTTTGAAGGTAGAGAAACCAAGGTGCCGAGGTGACATGTGATTGCCCCGTGACCCCACAGCCCCTGAGGAATGGGCAGATGGGGACAAGGCCACAGCTTTGCCCACCCACACGACAGGACTGTATCGGGCTGCTGGGGCTGCCATGGCAACACACGGCCTACTAGAACTTAAATCATGGAAAGCGTCTCTCTCAGTCCAGAGGCGGGACTCTGCAGCTCCAGGTCCAGGAAGGACCCCTCTTTCTGGCCTGCAGGTGGCCACCTTGTCCCCACATTGCCTTTCCTCCTACTGTCTGAGAGAGGGATGTAAGGGGAAAAAAGAACGTGTCACTGGTGTCTCATCTTGTACGGACACATCCTGTCGAATTCAGGGCCCCAGGATGTGACCTCATGCCCCCTAAATTACCTCCTAAGGCTCCATCTCCCAATGCAGCCCGACTGGGGTGGCTTCACATCTGAATGGGGGGGACAATTCATCTGAAACCAATACCACCGACTTGGTGGCTTTAAACAACACAAATCCCCCGGCTCTGGAGCACCAAAGTCTGAAGTCGAGATCCCAGCAGGGCTGCGATCCTTTTGGACACTCAGGGCTGACTCCGTTGCCTGGCCTTCCCCAGCTGCTAGGCGTGGCCTGCATCCTTTGGCTTGTGGCTCCTTCCTCGAGTTGCTCCAACCTCTGCTTCCATCGTCGTGTCCCCTACTCCTGACTCACCCTCCGGCCTCCCTTGCACAGGGGCCTGGTGACGACACTGAGCCCACTTGGGTGATCCAGGATAATATTTTCACCACTAGATCCTTAACTGACTCATACCTGCGAAGTCCCTTTGCCATGGGAAGTGACAGAGTCACAGGTTCCAGGGGTGAAGGCGGGGACCTCTTTGGGGGCCCTTATTCAGCCTCCCAATTTCACGTGACTCATTCAGGCCACAGATGTCTCTCCTGTGAAACGAGGAAGTAGAACAAGAAGCTCCCCGGGACCCTCGCAGACATTGTCCCACTGTGGCCTGCAGGTGGCCGGGCTCAGAACGGCAATTTCTGGTGTGCTGCACACAGACACGTCACCTGCCAGCCACGCCTTCACTGGCTTGGAGCAGAAATGACGTCACATCTCTATTAGGTCCCCGTGTGTATTTGCACAGCTTTTGTACCTTCTCTGTGTACAACACCTCTGTGTCAACACTTTTGCTCATTAACATTATTTTCCAATTTCAGGAAAACTTCAAAAGGAATACATTTGCTCAAATACCAGGCAATAATCTGTTTTTCGGAATTTATCATTATTTTTCTGCAGGCATTGATTAGAGCATGTGCGCATGGATGAACCCCATCCACGGTGTGTGCTGACGTGTGTAGCAAGCCCTGTGCACAGACGCCCACAACACGGGGCAGTGAGAAAAAACTGGATGGGGCATCGGGACACCTGTTGGATCTGTCAGGGACCAGGCAGGAAACTGTTCAGATGAAGAGCGTCTGGTGACAGGATTCCTTGCCTAATCCAGAGGGTTGGACCAGGCTAGGGGACCCACAAGTAATGGTAAGGAGCCAGAGACTTGCCACAATCGGCAGTCTTGCCCTCCCAGGGTCAAGGGGACCGGGGAAGATCAGTGAGACCTGGAGCCCCAAGGAGCTGTCATCTTGAAGGGTCAGAGCTACTGTCAGAGGCAGGATGTGCAAACAGGAAGTGGGTGCGAGGGAATATCCCACCTCACCCTCCTGTCCCTTGTCTGAGGCCAGGGCCTCCCCTTGGCTGAGCCCAAGCAGAAGCCAGCCCGTGGGGAGCTCAGATGACGCAGCTATGGCAGCTGGTCTGGGGACAGGGGGCGCAGAAAACCAAAGAAAAGCAAAGACAGGGTCCTGCCGGGGTTGGAGGAGGGAACCAAGAAGTCCGGCTTTCCCGCCTTCTAGCCTGGCTCAGCCACCGGATAACTTGCTTCCTTGGGCAAGTGATTCACTCTCTCTAGGTTTTGTTTCCCACACGTAAAATTAAAGCAGGGAACCGAAACCTACCATCTCTCTCTCCGTCAACTATAAAAGTCTAAGGTTTAAGATACATAAAAATAGCAACATAGAGATACACATCTATATAATGTACAGTTGACACATCACCAAGCCATATGCTTGCTTTCTGTAAATACATGAACTAGTGTGAGGATGCGGCTTTCCAGGCATCCCGTGTTAAATAAATCCACTGGGCCCCTCAGCACACGTCATTCACAGCCACTTGCGCCGAATTCAGAGGAAACTCGCAAACGAGGGCACATTCCAGCCTCGGGTCCGGCCTGATTTCTTCAGTGTAATAGCCAAACTCCCTTGGGATTTGGATCTTTACAGGGACGGCTGCCATGAGAAATAATGAAGCTCGTGACGCCGACGCACTGCAACGCGGCCTTCTCTCCTTACGAGCTATAAAGTCACCTACGAGACGGGCAGTTACCAGCAAGCACATGAGGAAGAGTTTTGCAAAGAGCCTCCCGGGCAAAAAGGGGATGAAATGAAGCCTCTCCACTCTGCTCGAGTCCCAGATACCCCAGGTCTGAATGCCGCCAGCACAAGGGTATTTCCATCTGGACGGTGGACTAATCAGACCTTTGGACAGAGGTGGCCATCGGCAGCTAATAAAAATACTGCGACGCATTCTGAGAGCGTGAGGGAAGCCAGCTTTCTGCTGCTTGGAGGATCTTTGGGTTGCACCCTCTGGCCTTAGCTCCCAGCTGCTGCCCTTGAGAGAAGTCACCTTCTGGCTTCGTGCCCCTGGGACATGTCCTTCCTCGTCAGTGTGGCAGCGATGTCCTCAGCCCTCCCCTGGTGCCACAGCCAGGTTTTGAGATAGAGCAACTGGAGGGAAACAATCACACCTGGTCGCAAATGGCTGTTTGTTAGCTCAAAAGTGAACACATGCATGGAAATTTCTGGAAGAGCACACAGCAATAGCGGATCCCCTGGGGAGGAGGGACTGAGGTCCTGGGGTAGGAGAAAGAATTTTATCTTCTTCACAGATCCTTTAGTTCGGTCTAAATCTGTGACGAGCATGTCTTACTTTTTTAACTAAAAACACCCTTCTAAGACTTCCAGCCACTCCCAGGGTCTGATCCTCACGTTTTCAGGGAGAAGGTCTGTGTCACCGAATGGCGTGCAGAGAATCCGTGATGCATGTGCACATGTCAGACAATCCAGGGGAAGGAACGTGTGATGAATGAGTTTATTTAGGATTCATGAAATCAAAATAAATAAAGGCAAAAGGCTATACAACATCCAAAGAAGAGCCATTTCCAAGGGCATTGCCAGGCACAGCAACAGTGACCTCAGACTGCTTAGCTTACAGCGGTAACCAATGCTGTCCACACAGAGAAGGTCGCGGCGTGGCCACTGCTGGCTCTTCCTACTGGCACGGCACTCCTGCTCCAAGATTCCTTTCAGTGCCGAGACCGTCCATCGGCCCCTGACCTTTTTCTGTAGAACATGAAGGGAGCCGAGGTGACCTCGGGGTCTGCACAGGCCTCGGGTTTGCATGCGGTCTGTCATTGTCTCCGCCGCCACATTATTCAGGGACGTTTCCCATGGGGTAAAATTAAAGGCTTCCAGAAGCCATGGATTTGGGAGTATTCCACCTTTACCATTTCACCGTGGACTCAAGTTCACACTGACCTCTGCGCTGAGGTTCTCCTTGATCTTCGGTTTCAGCCTCCAGGGGCTCTCTGCGGGTTGCGTTCCCATTCCGACAGCCTGCCTCCACCGGCTGGTTTTCATCCGGCACATTTATCCGTATTTCTGAGCTGTCGTGAACCAAAGCCGGCCTACTATGCAGAGACACAGAGTAAAATGTACCTCTGGGATTTAACCCCTCCTTCAATCCGACGCCAGACGTTAACCCTGGCTTTGTCACTTCAACACCGGTTAATGACAAAGAGAATTAATGCTGGCTTGAACTGCTCTCCTTCGCCATGTTTATCCGAAGTCGCTCCCCCGGTGATTTTCCATCCGGGTGGCCTGTGCGAGGGCCTGCCTCACAACACGCTCTGTGCCACATGGTCACTGCCCCGCTCGTGGCTTTCCAAGAGACAAAGGAGACATTCTGCCCTGGTATGGTAACCAAGAACTTCACCTGGATTGCTGCCAGTCGAAGGGAAAAAAATGTTCTCTCTGTGCAGAGTGTGCCGTTTTCTCCCACCCATCAATCATTGCTCCATAGACTTCTATTAGAAACTCGAGGTTCCTTAGCAACTCCCTAGCAACAAAAGCTTACCTGAAATTGTAGATGGCTTTCCAGAAATTGTTTTCTAAAAGGACTGATTCCTTCCCAGCATTTTTACCCTCAAGGAAATAACTTCTTTTTATTGCTTTTCCTGATCACAAAAGTAATACAAACTTGCTTTAGAAAATTCAAGCCGTATACAGATAGGAAAGTCGAAATTTCTGCTGGCACAGTTCTCCCCTACCCCGTCCCTGCTGAAGAGACTCTCCCGGCAAACATCATTGCACAAGGTTGGTTTGTCACTGTTACTGTCATCATTGTCAGCTAGAGTTGAAGTCACTTTCATGGGCAATCAGTGACACATCTGTTTTGGGGTAACAAAAATAAAAAATGGCTTCCCTTTCTTTTTCAGAAAATGACACCCAGAACGCCAGAATTCCTGGCTGTTTTCTTGTTTTCTTTTTTCTCCCAGACAAGAAATGTTCCCTTCCTCCTGAATTTCAACTTTCTACCCCCCAGATATTTTATTTATTAAGAGTAGATCCAGATGAGACCAGGGAAGGGCAGGCTAGGCGGGAAGGGTTCTCTGAGGGAGCTTGCTCAACCCAGCGCGTGATGTCAGCGTGTGAGGCATCGAGACCAGATTAAATTCATGGCGTGGATCCTCCGTCGCTGGCGCAGCGACGGATGAGCTGGGCTCCTCTGTACCCCAAAATAACCAGCCCGCCGTTCCACCTGCGCGAGGCCCTAGCCTGTGCAGTAGAAACCCGAAGGAAAACTAAGTTGCCTCGACCACGGGTCCGTCCTCACACAGCGCGGGGTTGTTCTTGTTCTGACTGTGGGGTCGCAGCGAGCACAGCTTCGCGCTGCCTGGGACTGAGTGGGGTACACGGGGACCTCGCCTCCGACTTTAGAAAGCTTAGCGTCTGAGCTCCAGCTGTCCATATCTAACATAAGTCAAGGTCATAAATAAGCTCGTTCACCCTTTGCGGTCTAGATATGATGGAAATAATGCTTGAATTATCATGACGATCTCCAAAGAACTGAAAAAGAAAAAAAGAAACATGTGCTTTCTGCCCTGGCCAGATGGCTCAGTGGGTCCGGGTGTTGTCCCATTCACCGAACGGTTGTGGCTTCGATCCCCGGTCAGGACACGTACCTCGGCTGTCAATTCGATCTCCGGTCACGGTGCACATGAGAGGGAGAGAGGCAGCCAGTCGATGTCTCTCTCTCTCTCTCTCTCTCTCTTTCTTCCTCTCTCTTTAAAAATCAATAAACATATGCTGGGTGAGGATTTTTAAAACACTTCTTAAAAACCTACTTTCTTATAGTTATTCATTTACTCAAGAAATATCATTAAGAATTCTTGGCCTGGCCTCTCGCACGCCTCCACATCCCCTCTGTTTCTCGGAGTCCTCACCTCTCCACGCTCCCGTTTCCGCTCCCACAGACGTGCCAACATGTAAACAGGGACATCCAGGGCAGCGTCCTTTGCAACTGAAAAATTCTGAAAGCCTTGTAAGTGTTTAAATACATTATGGCATATTCACACTGCAACCCTATGTAGTCATTTTTAAAAAATAAGTCTTTGTGTAAATATATTCAAAACTTATTTTCAAATGCAAAGGGCACGTCGGTGAAGATCATTCTTAGGACAGTCCTGAAGGAGACTTGTCTTTTATGTGCTCACACTAAAGAGAAATTCTTTAAGGAAAACCATCTGATGCATAGGATTGGGCTTTTTTTTTTGTTTTTGGGGGTTTTTTTTAGGATTGAGTTTTAAGAAGAGAATAATTTCTGCTTGTCAGGTGATGCCTTTCTATGCTCTGAATTTTTTTTTTACCATAAGCAGGGTTCATTTTATTATGCACAGACTAGTATAAAGCACTTCTCCGGACTGAGAACACCACATTGTGGACAGCAGCCCCCCTGACAGGTGGGCGCTGTAATCTTCTACACACGCCGCACTTGCTCCACGGTTCCCTGTGAGCAAGAAACTTGAGCGTCGTCTGAACGCCGAGCTGGCTGTTCAATGAAAACCGAGCCTTTTGATATTGGCCATGAGCCCTGAAGGTCACATCAATGAAATGTCATCATGTGGGATGTCTGGTTTGGGGGAGGAGGGGCTTGGGGGTGGGGTGGCCAACCCTTGAGGAACTTCAAAGTCCCTGAGCTCCTGAGAATCGTCTCAGCTTTGCTGTAACAACCAGTTAAACCCTCAATAAAGATTGATCTCTCACAATGCAGGCTGGGCAGCCCACTTACTTCTGTGGCTTCCGGGGTCATCATGGAGGAGCAGAGAGTGAACTGAAGACGCTGGAGGAGTGACTTCATTCAAGTCAGGCTTGGCGGTGACTCACACAACTTCCACCTGCGTCCCCGGAGCGGGAGCCCAGGCACAACCTAACTCCCAAGCAGGCGGAGAAAGCAGAGCGGGGAGACATGTCGGGCGGTCACCAACAGTCACAGCCCGGGCACATCAATGTGTGCCATGACACACATGCCTGCTAGTACCCTTGTGGAGTAAAAAGGGAAGGTGTTGTCACCCCCTTCATGAGACGGGGGGGGGGAGGGTTTCTCAGCATCGCAAAGCAGCCAGAGGATGAGGGGTCCACGCTGATGAAGTGGCGCCCTGTGCCTAGCGCTTTGAGCCTGGGGCTTCAGGTGCACGACCTTACACAAGCCTCCCAGGTAGGCGCTGTTGAGGGGGTGAGGGTGCAAGCTCAGGGGAGGGAAGTGATGCCTGGGAAAGAGCTCTCAGGAGGGCCCATGACTCCAGACCCCAGACCTGAGCTAGGACTCACCCTTCCCAATTCTGTCCCTCTGCAGGGCCCCCCCAGGAGCCCCGAGGTTATACATCACGACCCTGGGAAGCCAACCCAAGCCAAGCTAAGGAGCTCTCAGTGTGGGGAGGGAGACTGAGAACTCAGTACTTCCTTCCTGGGATGAAAGCAGATGCTTTTAATCCGAAATCCACCAGGATTAAATCTAACAAGTGTGAGATTGGAAGTCAGACTCTCCCTGTCGGCCTGCCTCTCGTCTCGCACGGAGCCCAGGCCAGCGTGGGAGCTGTGAAGGCCCCGTGTGAACGGTGTCATGTAGAACAGGGAGACAAGGGAACAGGAGGGAGAGCCCAGCGTCCTTGAAATGTGTTTCCTTGGAGGGCCCAGTCGGATCCCAGGGCCTGCAACTCAGTAGCTGCCGAGCCTTGGGTTCATAGAGGCCCCTAAGCCTTAAAATGAACTTCATTTCTTGCTTAGGTAGCTCATGTGACATTTTGGGTTTTGCAACCCAAATCTCTAAGTATTACAAGCTGTAACTGAGAAACACCAGTGTTGACCGACTAACAATCAGAATGTGCCAGCCGCGTGCTCAAGAACCTTTATAGAATGCATCTGAATTGTGAACAAATTAATTTGGCAGCCAAACAGCACATATTTATTTTCCTTGCAATTATTAATTCTTCTGACCAAGCCTTCTCAGAATCAACAAATTATTAAATTAAATCAATTTTGTGCATTGTACCCAAGTCAAAATATACTAGCAGCACAAGGTAAGCTGCTATTTTTAAGAGAACTGCCTTTGACTTTTTGGCATTCTGAGTTTCCAGCCGCGCCTGCCAGTCTTTCTCAGCCGAGGGTGGCCGAGTCTCCAGTTTCCTAAATTACAAACGTGAGTTTGTTTGTTTGTTTGTTTGTTTGTTTTAGGCACAACAGGAACACACGCCCCTGCTCGTCTGCTCAGAATAGAACAGGAAGGAGAAAACTGCCTGAAAACGAACTGAAGACATCCTGCCTCCGCCTTCCCCAGGGAAGGTGTTTGTGCGGCCACCTGCGGCCCTGCTCCAGGCCCATGCACCTCGCCCTACCATCTGCCGGGCCCATGCCACTTCCAGGGAAGGCAGAGACAAATGCCATGGTGTCCTGGCCCTTCAGGAGCCTCCCGGGGACCTCAGGAAGACGGACAGTTAGCCAGGAGCCATGGCACCATGTGACAGGTCCAACAGGGGCACGGTCATCAGGTTCACAGAGAGGAGAGCCAGGCGGACTGCCAGGTGGGTCCAGAAAAACCACAGAGAAGTGTGGGCGTGGGGACAGGGCCCTGGGAGTGGAATCACAGGTCTGCCAGCAGGCGGGAGTGGGAAGAGCGTCGCAGGAAGAGGAAATGGTGACTGGAAATGGTGACTGGAGGTGTCAAATCAAGAAGGAACTTTGGGAGGGGGGTCTCCAGAAACCGCTGGTAGATCAGTTCCCTGAGTGAACCAGATCCCGTGTCCTACAAGGAGAGGAAGTGGAAATTTCTTTCCTTTTGTTTTCTTTCTTTCTCTCTGTTTCTTATTTTCTTGCTTTTTCTTTCATCATCTTTTTTTGTTTAGTAACAGCTTTATTGATGTACTACTCACATACCATATAATTCACCTATTTGGGTGTACCATTCAATGGGTTTTGTACATGTTCACTGTGTTGTACATGCATCTCCCTGATTTTGAAATATTCTGTCACCCCAGTAAGAAATTCCCTGCTCATTAGAAGTCACTTCCTCTCCTCCCCAGCGCCTGGGAAACACTCATCTACTGCCTGTCTCTATAGATTTGCCTATTTTGGACATTTTGTATAAATGGAATTATACAATGTGTGGTCTTTTGTGACTAGGCTGTTTCACTTTGCACAGTGTTTTCCAAGTGCCTCCCTGTTGTAGGGTGGATCAGCACTTAATTTCTTCTTCCTGGCATATATTCCATTGTATGGGTAAACCACATGTTTTTATCCATTCATCAGTTGGCGGGCATTTAGATTATTTCCTCTTTTTTGGCTATTAGGAATAATACTTCTGTGAGCATTCACATACAACTGTTTGTGTGGACGTCTATTTTTCTGTCCCTGGGTATGTACCTAGGCGTGGAATTACTGGATCATATGGAAACTCTACGTAGAACATTTCGAGGAGCTGCCAGACTATTTTCCAAACTGGATGCACCATTTTCCATTCCCACCAGCAATGTGTAAGCATCCTAATTTCTCCATATATTTGTCAACACTTATTATTGTCTGTCTTTTTTATTGTAGCCATCCCAGTGGGTATGAAATGCTGTCTCATGTTGGTTCTGGTTTATATTTCTCTGATGATGAGGTTGAACATCTATTCATTTTTTAAAAAAGATTTTATTTATTTTTTTAAAGATTTTATTTATTTATTTTTAGAGAGAGGGTAAGGGAAAGAGAAAGAGAGGGAGAGAAACATCAGTGTGTGATTGCCTCTCACGAGCCCCCTACTGGGGACCTGGCCCACAACCCAGTCATGTGTCTTGACTGGGAATCAAACTGGCGACCCTTTGGTTCGCAGCCTGCGCTCACCCCACTGAGCTACACCAGCCAGAGCTTCATGGTCTTTTTTAAAGTTCTTTCTTGAAGCTCAATAAATGCCTGACTTCTTGACTTAAGAAGTGACATGAGGAAGCCAATTGGACAAGTGACGTCACACCTGGCCCAGACTGGTCACATGTCTCAAGCTGGGAAAAGTTCTACTTGTACGATGTCAAAGAGAAAGCTCCGAGGACACGCTGGTGGATTTAATTCCTGGGGTTGAAGAGGATGTTCCAATCTGAAATTTACTGTGATTGAATATACTTGTATATGTGCAATGGTGGGAAGGCCGTTTACTATACGACTTAGAAATCAGACAGCCCTGTCCCGGCTGGTGTAGCTCATTGGGCTGAGTGCCAGCCTGCGAACCAAAGAGTCACAGGTTCAATTCCCAATCAGGGCATATTCCTGGGTTGCAGGCCAGGTCCCCAGTAAGGGGTGCGTGAAATACAACCACACATTGGTGTTTCTCTCCTTCTCTTTCTCCCTCCCCTCCCCTCCCTCTCTCTAAAAATAAATAAATAAAACATTTTTTTTTTAATCAGACAACCCTAAATTTTGTTCACTGTGCTGCCACTCATAAATTGGAAGCCTTTGGACAAGTTATATAATCTCAGCTTCCTGAATCCAGACTCCAGCTCTGGCCAGGCAGATCTTACAGGCTCAGCTTCCTCATGTGTAATCTGGCAAAACAAACACTAAACCCAGAGGCTGACTATAAAAAGTATGTTATATAAAAGCCTGTCATTGATGGCCACCTAATAAATGCTGCTTCCTTTCTCTGTCTCCTAACACTTGACCAGGGGCAGTTTCTCAGCAGCACATTGTCACAAACATCAGAACTGGTCATGTTTCATAACAACAACAAAGTACCCCTGGGGTGAGGGAACCCTCTCTGGCTGCATTTGCCCCCCCTGTTTGGAAGGAGCTGACTTCTGGGGGCCTGAGGCCATCAGCAAGCGCCTCTGCGCTCCCCGCCCCCCTCCCACCCCCTGCCTGGCAAGTTCAGACAAGGATCTGATTGTATGTCCCCCCCCCCAACCGACCTTCAGGACCTCCTGCTGTCAGAGTTGACCACACAAGGGACTGGCAGGATGGCTCCCACGGCATGGAGAAAATGTGCTGCTTGCCCAGGAGAAAGTCCCCCCGGAGCTGGGGTTTCCCGGGGGGCTGTGGAGAAGCAGGGCCCTGGGTCGAGGGCTAAAGAAGAGGAAGAATTGGGCAGTGACAGAGAAGGTCACTTTCCTCCAAAGGGGAGCTGACATGGGAGCCAGGCCCATGCTTGGGAGGCGTCTGGCGTTGGCGGGAAGTGAGCAGATCTTCGGTTGAGCAGAATCCACGTGGAACCCAGCAGGAAATCAAACAGTGAGGACAGGCTCTCAGCACCCCTGCTACGCCCCATGCATGGCTTTCTGTCATTCAGTGTGATATCAGAGGTCCCCTCCCTGGCCGCCATGGGCATTCCCAATGACCACCTCGCTTTTGTGTGGCTTTTCTCACCCATGATCAACTCCTGGGTTGGGAAAAGGACGTTGTGTTACCAATGCTGACAGCCTTCTGTCCAGCCTAGGCACACTGAGCAGGGCTGGGTGCTGAGGCAGAGTCCCCACGGAGCTGGTGGTGGAGCCAGGGTCACCAGTGTCCCTCACCCAGCTGCGCAGGCTCCTGGCTGGAGACTCTGTCCCCCAATCCTCTTCGCCTCCTCCCTGGCAAGGTGTCCTGACTTCCCTGGCTACTGGCTCTCAAGGCCACAGTCCAAAAGCTGTGCACCTTTGGAGTAGGTATCTTATATACAAAGTCTGTATATTTATCCTGTTTATATAAGTACACACACAAAATGTATAGGCAATGGAGCGAATATTTGTGTCCCCTCCAAATCCCTATGTCGGAGCCTTAACCCTCAGGGAGATGATATCGGGAGAGGGGGTCTCTGGGAGATGATTAGGGACAGGCAAGGTTAGGAGGGTGACCCCACAATGTGGTCACCAACAGGGGGTTCTCCATGTGTCCCCACTGGCAGCCGAAGAACAGGTCCATTGTATGAGGACACAGCAAGATGGCACCTGCCCCCAAACCGAGGAAGAGGCTTCAGAATGAAACCTAACCTTGCTGGCACCTTGACCTTGGACTTCCAGCCTCCAGACTGTGAGAAATCAATTTCTGTTGCTTAATGCCCCCAGTCCAGGGCCTTGTGCGCTGGCAGCCCGAGCACCTCAGTGTTTTCCTGTTGGCAGAATCTTGACGTAGTGCTCCATGGCAATCGTGGGGAGACGGTTCTCTTTATATAGAAACAGTACATCTGCTTTTAAAGCAACTGTTAATGCTTTTAAAGCTGTTTTCCAAGAAACCCTGCATGTGGCCAAGACCCCTCCTGAGACTGTGGCATTGAGTCCACTTCACAGGGTCATCTTAGCACCTTGCTTCTGGAGTCTTCCAGGTCTTCGAAGACAGGAGAGAAGACAGACACTTTATCACATCATAAACCACTGCGCTTGTCCTTACCTCTGCGTAAGAACACATCGACAGTTCATATTTTTTATTTTGTTATTTTTCAGTTTTACATTAATATCCAAAATACTATATCAGTGCTCATGTAGGACATACAATTTTCCAAACAGCACAAATAAACAATATTTCCCCGGGGGCATCTGTTTGCTGCCCAGCAGGTCCAACCCGAGTGGCGCTGGAGAGCAGCTGGCTCGCCCCCGTGGGGAAGGTGCGAGCACCAGGCCGTGCGCGGTGGGTGGCGGAACTAAGCGTCTTCTCTGAAGCTACCGAATTCAAGCACCACCCCCCGCAGGCTCTGCATGTTGTCTCAGTGTGAGCGGCAGCATTTGGCTACACGGCATGGACCCTGTTGTCTGGCCCCATTTTGAGGACAAGTGCCTCGGTCAGGCCACACATCGTTTCCCGCGCGGCTTCTCCGAGGCACAGCGCCGTCAGCAGACAGGCTGGGGTGTGCGAAGGGTGGCGCTGAGCCCCAGCAGGAAGCTCTCTCCTCTAATCGCTTGCGCATAAGTTTTTCCTAAAAGACCTCAGTGGCCGCGTTACTGAAAAATTAAAAAGCCTGATCATTAAGCACCCCGATGGCTGGAGAATTTTAGGGTGCCGGGGATGGGTGGGACCTTCCCTTGCGCCTCCCCCAACCCGCCTGGCTTCAGAATCTCTGTCTTGTTCAGTGCTCTGCTCCCTGCTCGGGAGAACGTTAGAGCCCAGAGAAAATCACAGACTCAAAATGTCAGTGATGAAAGGGACCTCCAGGTCCCTCGTCCAGCCCTTTCGTAGAGAAGGACATTGACTTGCAGAGAGGCGAAGTGACCTGCTAAGGTCATGCAGCAAGATGGAGACTGAGCAGGCTACGGCTGGTCTCCTGGCTTCCAGGCTACTGCCCTTCCCCCACCCCAGGGGGCCGCGTGGTGACTTGCATGGAGGGTGACAGGGGTCATGCACAGCCCAGGCTGCCCTCCTTGTTCCAGTGTTTGTGTTCCTGTCACTCCTGAGTGCAGCCACCTGGCTGGCGCATCCGCTGCATGAAGCTCCTCCCTTCAGCCAAGAATGGTGTCAGTCACTTAACCAGATGGGAAGACACAGGCGTCACCGGGCCCTTCCATTAGGTCGATGCATCCTCTGCCCCTCCCGCTGCACACACAGCCCCTCTCCCTCGAGGAATTAATGTACAAATGGTAGCTACTTACCCAGAAAGGAGG
Source organism: Macrotus californicus (assembly GCA_007922815.1). Lineage (NCBI taxonomy): Eukaryota > Metazoa > Chordata > Mammalia > Chiroptera > Phyllostomidae > Macrotus > Macrotus californicus. Next base: position 82,598 of record VMDR010000082.1, on the reverse strand, counting down.
CAAGTTTCAGAACAAGGAGTGTAATGATGGGAAAAAAAGAAAAAAGGAAAAATGCTTTCACCACATTGGATGCATGATCCCGAGGGAGGACCACGGTGCGGTCCCTGAAGGACATGTTGCCGGAGAAAGGAGCAGCCATGAGGAACAAGGACAGGTCACTGCCTTCCCGGTTTCATTCACCAAGCACTCAGTGAGCACCTACTGTGTGCACATCCTACTGTGTACATGTTCCCTGGTTGAGATAGGAAATGAAAGGTGAAGCTATATCATCTCAGACTTCAAGAGAGCGTGTCGTTTTGAAGAGAAAAAACACATGTATCCAAATAAAGTGTGTTTATCTGTGGGAGGCGGGACTGCATTTGGGTTAGGACACTCCAGTGTAACCCCCAGCAGGGGGCCGGGCACCTGGCAGCCACACTTGGGAAGGACAGAAGAAAGTGCATCCTGAGCAGAGGGAAGGTCAGGGAGGTGAGTCTGAGGAGCTGGAGGCTAGAAGGCACCTGGCAGCCTGCCAGCTCACCTCACCCACAGGGCTTCTTCCAGACACCCAGTCTGTCCCTGCCCGCCCACGGTGTCCAGCGCCACCTGAAGTGGCCTGTGGTTCCCTCCTCCTACTCACACGTTCCATCCCTGTCCCTCCTTTGCTGACTTGCCCGGCACAACTAACTTAGGCCAGATGCCTCCAACGTCGACCTGGTGACTCACTTCACCGTGTCCCCGAGTCTGGCTTCCTCATCAACTATGACTCCCTGCAGAGGTGCCACCTGGGCCACCAATGTGTTGCTCCCAGTCCATCTGGCCCAGACACCAGGGTCCCCAACCTCCAGAAGCCCTCATTGGACTGAGTCAGCCGCAACCCAGAGTGGCCGACTGAAACTGAGCAAGAGAAGTGGAAGCAGCTGCCAACCGGGTGTAGAGACATGGAGTCTTGGAAGAACGGACATGGCTACATCGCCAGGAGGGGCAGTGAGGGGCCCTGGTGACAGAAGCTGTGGCCCTGGGGGGATGGGGTCTGGGCCAAAGTGAGGGCAGCTGAGTCACAACGAGCTGGACCCGAACACAGCCAGACAGGTGCCAACCAGTCCTGGCCTGAGGAAGAAAGAAGAGCAGTCAGAACATCGCAAAGGGAGGACTGGGTGACCTCAGAGGGGACTCTTCTGGGACAGCTTGGAGACACAGCTTCGACCCGTCTCTGAAGCCAGAGTGACCCATAAATAAAGAACACATGTTACATGGTGGCCCATTACACACACACACACACACACACACACACACACACACACACACATACACACAAATGAAACAAGGGTTTCACAGAACATCAGTTACCTTTACTTGGTACAGCACACTCATACTTTCTCTCTTCTAGTTCATGTCTGAGTGATGCAGATCTTAACCCTCCAGACTGATGTCTTGACCCCTTGAGGGTCAGGACCCACGACATGCAAAGCACAGGCCAAGTATCAGGTGTCTTCAGGTACAGGAGAACAAATGATTGGAGGCCGGGTAGAGGTCAAGTCCGAGGGAGGTAGACCTGGGAGGGGGCTCAGGCCCAGCCCAGCTTTTATGGTGCATAGGCGTTTGATGGCTCAGAAAGGGTGCAGGTCTGAACCGAGGGTGGCAGTTTCTCCTCCAGGGCTCCACTTTTGGGGGGAGAGGGCGAGAGAGAGTTTAATCACTATCATTAACAAACGAGAGAAAGCTATGGGCACATGTCTCTACACACAACTTTCCATAATAAAACAATGTTCTAGTAACTAAACACAACTGAGAAATTTTAGTGCCCTCACCTTGTGACTGTGTTGCAAACTATTTAAATATTGCACCGTGTCTGAATATTTGCAGACAATTTACACACCTGGCTTGGCCATAGGAGGAGGGATAACTCACACACACAGAGGTAGGCATGTTTTAAATGATTGGAAAACTCACAGTCTCCCAAGAATGGTCGAGCAAATCCTTATCACTACACAGAAGGAAGAGCCAGCAGCCCACAACTTCCTAAATGCATAAGGACAAAGCTCAGAAAACTGTAATGCATAATTTAAGGGTATGCGTAGCTGACAGTACAATGAGGAAGGAACTTCCAGGAATCACAACAACTGGAATGCAAAGCGCAGGTCAGCCGCCAAGGAGAGGGGTCAGACACTGAACACCCAGAATACGTGTGGATGGCCCACGGGGTCGGGAGCAGCCCAGACTAACTGGTGGTCACCTGGGGGGGCGGGGGGGGGCTGGGGTGGGGGCGGACCGCAAAGGGGCACAGTGGGACTTTCTGGGTGGTGGAAACAGACGATGTCTTGACGGAGGTGGAGGTTATATAGATAGGACAGCTGTCAAAACTCAGCGAGTTGTGCTTAAAAAATGAATGCAGTTGTTGTATATAAATCAGACCATAATAAAAATGATAAAAAAAAACAAACTAAACTTGTCCCGGCTGGTGTGGCTCAGTGGATTGAGTGCCAGCCTGTGAACCACAGGGCTGTGGGTTTAATTCCCAGTCATGGAACGTGCCTGGGTTGTGGGCCAGGTTCCCAGTGGGGGGCACATGAGAGGCAACCACACACTGACGTTTCCCTCCCTCTCTTTCTCCTTCCCTTCTCCTCTCTCTAAAAATAAATTTAAAAAATCTTTTTAAAAAGTAAAAAATAAAAATAACTAAAATTAATCACCATGCTCAACTGAAGATAACATGATAATGTACAGATAAGAAAACACAAACTTGCCCTCAAACATCGGTCATCCATACCCACGTGGGCTTGGTAGAAATGTCCAACTCCCCAGGTGGCTGTTTTTCAGATGTCAGCTCCGCGACTCTCAGCACATGCTGGTAGCACATCGGTTTTAGGTTATAAACACTCCGCTTCAGAAGCTGTGGATAGCTCGCTAATGAGAGCACCCACTCGTAAATTAAACGCCCGCCCTTGGACTTGTGCACCTCAGCCCACAAGACATCAAGAGCAGCTGGCCTCATCCCTCTGCATGCACAGCTCCAATACCACTTTCCCACCCACCCATCAAGAAGTAAAGTCAAATTCTTCACCTTAAAAAAAAATAGGGAGTAACTTGACTCTGGAGACCCGCCTGAGGCCCCCAGGTGGACCCTCTCGCCATCCGGGGTTGAGAATCACTGGACAGTGGCCAGGGTCCTCCCACATCAGGAGCACGAAGGCAGTGCCTGGGGCCATGCATACATCCGCTCCGGCTCCGTGGTGCATGGAGACCGTTGTCTGTCCCTGTGCCCCGCCTGCCTCTCACCCTAAAGAGTGAGCCAAGGGTTTGCTGTGGGGTCTCCAGTCCATCGGGGGCTGTTGTCACCAGATACCCAGTCCCCTTACATAACCTGGCCGCACCTATTCTCTGTGTCACTGGAAGGTGGTCTGCTCAGCCCCACGAGGGGGCGCGGCAGGGGGCCAGGTCTACAGCAGGCCATTTGCTCCTGGGCTGGCACTGCCCCTGTCACTCCACCGGGAAGGTACAGGCCAGGCCATCCACCCAGCCCTTCTCCTGCTTTCTCTCTGCCCACCCAAGCCCTAGATCACAAGGGAGGCTGCAGCGGGTGTCGCCAGCCAGTGCAGACAGAGAAGGGGGTTGGAGGGATGGGGAAATCAGGTCCCCCACCCCCTCACCATATGTGGACGCACAGGTGGGAATGGATGGCCACACACTGCGGGGCTCAGCCCTCACAAGCTATACCTTGAGCTGCACTGAAAGTCTGGCCACACTCCTTGCCCCCCAGAACCTTCAGCTTGTTCCCCTGGAATCCACCCTGTGACCTGGAAGTTAATCCAGGCCTAAGTCGGATCACAGGTCAGCTGGGCTGAGCCCGGGCCGCTGGGTGATAAGGAGGCCTGCCCAGTCACGTGCTCTCAGTAATTAATCAAACACAAGGCCAGGGTCGTTGGGGTGAGCCCTCAGCCTGTGGGGTCTGACATTATCTCCTAGAGAATGGGGTACGAATTGAGTGAAATCGTAGGACACCCAGCTGGTGTCTGAGAATTGCTTGGGTGTTGAGTGGGGGCAGGGGAGATCCCCACACTGGGACTGGAGTCAGAATCCTCATTGCAGAAGTAAATGGATCGACAGAGGAAGTTATTGACGAGGCATTGATAGGAGAAACGCAGGTGATAAAAGAGGGTGTATGACTGATCCGTACAAACCATAGATGACGTGTGGAAGGGACAGGCAGCAAATCCTTACACGTGGGTGCCTCTGGGATTACACGTGTTTTTCCCGCTTTTTCTCCTGGTCGATCTGTGTCTTCCAACAACCCACCACTTGACCTATGTTACTTGTATAATAGAGAAACGCCACATTTCCAAACCGAGCTTTCGCTCCGTGAGGAGCCCTGGCCCGTGTGCCAGCCCTCCAGCAGGGCTCCTCCGTGCTCCTCGAGCACATTTTAGCAGCTGCCAGTGCCGGACTATTGCTGCGTTGTTACAACCCAGACGTGCTGATTCCTGGAGGAAAAAGGAAAGGTCAGCACCTGGAGCCAGAGGATGAGTGACCTGCAGATGTTGCCCTTGATGAGGGACAAGACTAAATATAGAAAATTCAACTGTGAGAATGAACCCGCTCTGTTCCATGATGTGACGAACTCTTCCATGAGCCGGTCTGCTCCCCGGGCTTCTTCTACACGCTGCGTGGGGAGCTGTTTGGTGGAAGTCCGGAGAGAAGGCGGTTTCCCACTTGGCAGCAGCCGGCCGCCCATTTCTGGGTCACCTGGCACTGCTTTGCCCACATCATCCGGTTGGAAGGGGCCCAAGGAAAAGACCATGGTGGTTCAGGGCACAAAAACCAGCCTTTGCCAAGAAAAACACAAGCCACTCTGACTTCACAGGGTGGGACGCGACCCAAGGAGGCAGGCTCTCTCCCCTGGTGGAGAGCGCAGCGGAGAAAAGGGAAGCTTGCCCGGGACCCACTAAGATGTTCCAGGAGCCCAGGGCTCATAAAAATTGACTCTGTGTCCCGCTCCTGACTGAAGATCGAATCACAGCTCAGAACATAACCTCCCATGTGACGCTGAAATGCTTCCTTGTCCTTCCGTGACCGTTTTGCAAGTTTAAACATTCTATAGGGGAAAAAGTTCTGTAGTAAAAGTTCTATAGGGGAAATAATTTTGTAACGGTCAAAAAAGGCTTTGGTTCAGCCCTAAGTATGCCACCATCATTTAATAAAGAAGAATTCTCATTTTCTAGTCCAAGGGCAGAGCCTGTAAGTCTGTGTAAACCCTGTCGGCTCTGTTAGGCAGAATTTGAAGCTCCTAGGTTTGCCTAAGGAGAAAGAGTAGGAACTGATGTGGGGAAGGCAGGCGGAGGGGAGAAGAAGACCGATTCCAAGCAGCAGCAACACCTCGGGCAGATGCCCTAAGGTGGGAGGCAGCATGGCCTTCGGATGATTCCGCCCCACATCAAAGCCAGCTGCGTGCTGTGAAATATATAGAGGGCTCGGTGTCCACCGGGCATCTCATCGAGATAAAAGCAGAGCCTCTGACAATGTCCCTGTGAGTTTTAATAGCAAGTTCACTGCTAAGTAGGTAGCCAAGGCTCTAGGAAGAACTGACCTTGCTAATAACAGGCTGACCAACCAGGAAGAACTAATGAGGATCGTGCACCTTGGGAGCCGGGCCAGACTGTTGTTCATGACAGCAGAGGAGGGGACTGTGCACAAAGCCAGCTGCGTCACTGATTTAATCTATGGGCCTGTGGCCAGGACAAAAGTCCCCAAAGAGAAGGATATCTCTACAAATGAGTAAAACCAGGGCTTTAGATTTTTAAAATGTTGACCACGACTAGGCAGAGCCCTGCAGGAAACCATCCTGTATGTTGACATGTGGTCAACATTCTGTGGGTCTAATTTTTCAGTAGCCACACATAACTGTGGACGACACTCCAGGACACATTGTGAGCTCTTCAACCCCATGACATCATGAACATTTTCAGAGCCTCTGGGAACATCCGCCATGGAATTCCACGTTCCACTGGTCTGCTCCCCCACACTCCCTACCAGACGGAAAAGGCTTATTGTGTGGGCAGCATGGCCTGTCTGAAGTGACGGCTCACTGGTTCCTCATGGCTGCCTCACAGACAAGTCTTTGATAGTGAGATCTCAAATTTTTCAGGAAACATACTAAGTTTTCTGTAATCCTATATCCCTTCTCTTCTATCTGCCACTTGGTAAGTAGCCATGGTCCTCATCTCTTCATCTGAACCCCTATGTCAACTCTTCCCACCCCTCCCCCAGGGTTGTCGCCCTGTTCGCCCACAACTACGGGATTTTTGCCTGGCATGGGAGCCACCCCGGGGACCCTGCTTTATCACCATGGCAAGTCCTCTGCTGCCCCATCAGTGCCCCTGCCCTGCCGAGGGCAAACTAGCTGAGTGATTTGGGCGTTCTTTCTCGTGGAGTCACAGGAAACAGCCATGGGGGTAATGCCCAGGACTCGCCTGGTCCCTGGGACAAAGGAAGCATCAGCGGTCGATTACGGCCACCATAGAAACCAGCTATTCGGGCAGAGCAGGGACAAGTGTGCTCAGTCTTCCCGGCCCCCCGAACTCCTTGGGGAAGAACCCTTGCCTACTGTGTCCTGAAGAGAAAAACAAGCCAAAGAGACAAAGGGGATCCCGTAACGTGCAGCTAGAAATGAGCGCACCAGAGACAGAGGCAGAAAAACGTGCTGTCCAAACGTCCAGAAGGGGCGAGTGTGGGCCTTAGGTTTGCGTGTGGGAGAAAGTCAAGGTTTCAGGAAAGGAGTCGAAGCTTCGGAGGCTGTCCCCTTGCAGGGGCCTGGGGAGGGGCCCGGGAACACATTGCAAAAGCAAGGTGTCTTCACGGCTCTTGGTTACGAACTCTCTCTCTGTGTCTCCACTCTCCTTCCTTCCGTCACCTTCTCTTTCAGTCTGAGGCTTGAGCATGTAGTGGGCAGTTTGGGGAGGAAGTTGCCTTGGTGATATGTTTAGTTGGGGTTTAATGGATGTATTCACCTGGTTCGTGCTTTTGTACCCAGTTCCAGGGTAGGAATGGCTGCCAGGAGCAATCCTATCAGCTTCTCCATGACTCCCCTGATGGATGACCCCGTGGCCACTTCAGGGTGACATGAAGGTATCCCTGGCTTCCCAGGGTCACAAGCATGTGTCCAGAGGAGCAAAATAAGTTTCAAGTTAAAAGCCAATAGACTGTGCAAAAACCAACCATTCCATGTATAAAATGACAAGTTGGGGATTCGGTTCCCATGGATACCTAGTAACAAGGAACTTCTCTCCCTTCAGGGGTGTAGCCATGCAGCCAGGTCCCAGTGGACCCTATTTTTCTTCACCACGGGAATTGTGTACACGGACTTCGTCAGGATTTCTGTGTAAGTTGCACTAACAGGTAGTAGGCACATCTGTGTGTAAAGATGCATGTTGTGTGCACCCCCGACTTTTGGATCATGTTTTCGTCGACCTGAAGGATCGATGTCCTTTGAAGCCTGGGGGTTCTGGATGGACCAGCCTGCAAAACTGCTGCCCACACAGCCCAATGGCCAAAGCCCACAAGGGTCTCCCTGAAAACACAGCATTTTTCTGTACGTCAGTGTGTGTAGCAGGAGAGCAACCCAATTGCAAAATTGTGTGTCATCAGAAATCTATTGTGGTTGTTTACTCTTCATAAAGAAACGTTCACTTTTGTGTCTCATTTTACATTCATAATTTTGCATTCTTTTTCTTAAAGAGGCCCTCCTGAATCTTGTACACTTCAGGCACCACAAAATCTGGATCTGCCCCTGCACAAAATCACAGGGAGAGAAAAGCTCTCCCCTTAAACTCTGTTTTGAATTAATTTTAGACACACAACCAAGTTGTGGAAGGTAGGAGACCCTGCTTCCAGCTCCTGTTAACACGAGCCTCGTTTAATCAAAAACAGGAAATTAACCTTGCCATGATATTATTAACTAGTGGCTGAGCTTATTAGGGTGGCACCCAGTTTTCCTCTGATGTCTTTTTCTGTGCCAGCTCCAGCCCAGGGCCCCAGCCTGCATTTAGTTTTTGGTTGTTGGTCTCCTCTGGTCTGTGACAGTTCCTTAGTCCTTCCCTGTCATTCATGATCTTGACACTTTGGGATAGCATTGGTAGATCATTTTGTAGAAGGTTCCTTAGTGAAGGTTTGGTCCATGGTTTTTTATGATGGGAGCAAGGTTGTTCATTTTTAACAAGAATACAGCAAAAATGACCTTACATCTTGCCAAGGGGTTCACAATGCCAGTATGTGTTACTGATTGTGACATTTACCTTGACCCTCTGGATAAGTTGGTGTCTCCTGGGCTTCGCCATCCAAAGCCGCTCTCTCTTCTGGGCAGTGGACAAGAACGTTGGGGAAGATAAGTCTGAGATGATGCAAAATCTACCGCTCCTCAAACCGCCCCCACTAACGTTGGCATGGGTGCGTCTCGCCGGTAGCCTTTCTTCCTGAGGTGTCCAACTCACGGCTGTTCTCCATCTCCCCACTTTTGTCTTCACTTAAAATTCTCTTTTGAGGAAGAGCTGTCTCTCCTCCGCTTATTTTTTTACTTGTTCAATGAGCTATTTATACTGGTACAAACTTGGCTTTTGATTTCATTCCCTGTGTTAAGATTCAATACCACCATCACTTATTGTGTTGCTCTCTCTAATGTTTTGTCTTTGGCCACTTGGGGTTCGTTCACAGTGACTCCTGCGTGCTTTTGACAAACTCTCATCTTTTCCAAGTACTTCCTTATGTCGTGGCACCACAAGATGTTCTAGGCTCCTCTTCTATTTTCCCTGCCCCAGCGCCAGAAGCAGCACCTTCCCCGGTTCCTTTTACTAGAGAATGATGGTTAGAGACCAAGATCTGCGCACCAGGTGTGCTCAGGGTTACTGGGGGTGTAATTGCTTCTAGGCTCTCTCAGCTAAGAAATACATGCAGAGATAGTAATCCACGTGTATACACACATCTGTATCCCTCTGTGTCTACATAGCTCTACAAAATTATGAGTTTATACTAACTCTCTGATCCCAAATCAATACCACAGGGCTCATTTCAGATAAATCCATGGGAAAGGCTACCGGTGTCATGGAAATGACAGCAAAATCAACTTCCCAGACCCCCTCGTCCCTATCCTGTAGTCCTGGGGCTCATGGACATGCAAGGCACACACCATGGAGCCCCTCCCCCACAGGCGTAGGGGCTCAGCCTCCGTCAGGAACAAGTAGCCCCTTTGCCCTGTGTTTTGATTATAAAGCCAAGGGCACAGAATAGAATATAAATGGTCTAATTACAATTGTCAGTTCCCCACATGTGACGGCTGCCAAAGGTTCAGATAAATTAAGATGCTTGCATTATGCTGAATTTTAGTTCTAAAATTACACTTTGTTGACATTGAAGCATTTCCAATGTCACAGTAACGAACTGCATTTCGGGTGGAGAGTTGCATGTAATTAAGGGCATTTGGAAACCCCAGAGTGGAGAGCTCACGTGTTCTGACGCCTCCCATGGCATGCGAGCGAGCTCACGCACGACTGACCTGTGGCGACCCCAAATAGTGGTCAGACTCCAAAGGCAGCCAACTTGTCCCTCGTAATAACAGTTGTAGCGACAACAACAACTTTCTTCCGTTGCTACACTGGTTTCCATGAGAGGAATTTTCCCTGAACACTCTGGTTCCTTGTCCTAGCCCCCTCCCCACCCACCCCCACTCACTTTTCCCAGGGAAGCTGGGGTCCAGGACAGAGCATGGGCATGCACAGCAGCCCACCCCCCACTCTGCCACCAGAGAGCAGGTGTTCTGGTGGGCCCCTCCAGCCCCAAGCCCTCCAGGTCCAGAGTCACACGTGTGGAGGGGCACTGTCCCTTGCCTTTGCCTGCCATCGAGCAGTTGGGTCTCGTTCCCAACCTGGTGCTGCTGCACACCTAGGCCTCGGGTAGGTCCCAGAGGGTGGTTAGGTGTGAGATGGCCAAGAGCACCGTCAGCAGAGGTTTAGTGAGAACAGTCCTTGCAGGTTTGGCATAGTGACAGTTTCAGGCAAATTTAAGACACTCCAAGTGAGATTTGACCTTGGTCAGATCTCTGGTCCAAACAGCTTTGGGCTGTTTTGTTTTTCAGTAGGAAAGGCAGCGAGCCCCGACCTTGACCAAGCAGGGGTCACCCATACCTTAGCAAATGCTCCACAGCTGTGATGGACTTAGCAAAGTCAGGGGGAGGGGTGAGTACTGACCGGCAGGGAGTCTGCACGGGGCCCGGGCCTTGGCTAAGGTGAGGGCTGCCAGGACCAAGCAGGTGCATCAGCCACATGTGAGCTGCGTGGGTGGCCGTGGCTTACCATCTGCTACAGCTTGACCTTGAGCTACGCAGACACAGCTGACACTCGGACGTGCACACCTGTGTTGCACATGAAACCAAGGCTGGAAGAGACCCTCTTGAAGGGCACGACATTCTCTGCTTTTAAACCAGAAGGCAGCTGGGCTCTGCCTTCTGGTTTAAAAGCAGAGCTGTCACTTCAGAAGGCGGGGCTGAGCCCAGGAAGCCAGGCAGCGATAGGGTCCTGCTTCACACCCGGCCAATGAGAAAGTGGCGGGATGAGCCTGAATGAATCATGTGGTTCCCCAGGTCAGAGCTGACTCTGGATGTGGTCCTTACAAAAGCTCTGGTCCTGGCCTTAGACCTCGGAAACCCGATGTGATTAACCTTCAGGAGGTGGTGAATTGTTAGTAATGAATAAAAAGAAATAGGAATCGCTAATGAAACAAATGCTTCATTGGGGGTTAAATTCAAACCACTCAGTGAAATTGTTGCAAATTCAAAATTTAGAAACACCCATGTCTCTAAAACTCATCTTTGCTCAGAAAAATCATGAAAAAATCAGAATGACCTTTAAAGGGGGATGAGGGGTGGGGGGCTTCAGGCTCATAGTCAGAACAGGAGCCCAGAAAAAAATAAAGCTAGTCAGACTGGGGGTATTAACTGCACACAGAGGGACTTAAGAGAAAGGATAGGGTTTGAGCAGACACCCCAAACAGTGCTGAAGCAATAGCTGAGCACCAAGGGCCAGGAAAGACAGGTGCAAACCGGAAAGGAGATGCCCCCGGGTCTAACTGCGCTTACAGGGCAGTGGGGAAGATGTTGTTGACATGACCTTGGTTGTTAGCAGATCACAAGTGCTAAGATCTGAAATCTAACACATCTGCCCTCTCATCAGCTCTGCTGGAAGGGCCTCCCTTCCAGGGGGGTGAGGAGGAGTCAGCAGAGTCTATGTCAGGTCAACTGGGAAACCCTCATTCATGGTGGGACAGATATTCCAAGTGGTTGGACAGGCTCCCGAAAAGGTCACCCACACCAGTGTGAAACACTCAAAGCAGCCTCCTCGGTGCCTCTAAGGTGACACAGCCAATGTGGTCCCAAAATGTCCTACCCTGTGAGGACGAGAGTCAGAAATGGACTCTTAGAGAAGGTAGAGCTCAGATGCCCTGAGCCTGTTGGTCAAGGCCAGGCCGGGCTGCCCTGCCCGTCTGGTGAACGGAAGGAGCCCACTCAGGAAGGGAGAGGAGAACTCCAAGTGGCGGCTGGTGACTGCAGGCCTTGAACATTCTCATTCCGAGTTTCTCACCTAACCAGTCTCACGAGGCAGCGTGTGGAGGGGTGTGTGTGCAAAGCCAAAGCCACGGGAAATAGGAGAAAAGAGGAAGCCTTTCAGAAAGTGGCCTCCACTTCTGGAAACTCAGAAGCGAGGGGACCCAGGACACCAAACACTGCAAGGGGCTCTCCATGGAGCATCCCAGAGCAAGTGCTCAGTGTACCAAAATCCCCAAACCAGAGGTTTCCCCACGCAGAATGGAGAAAGACCTCAAACCGGCCCAGGAACAGGTCCCCCACGACCAATGTCTGAGCTGTCCCCCACAGGTAGAGTGCAGCACCGTAATGATGGTGAGAACGCCCCGATGGCAGATTTCTCCCAATGGAGCTGAGCTCAGTGTTCAAGGACTTGAGGCAAACGTCCCAGATGGACGGGCATTCTGGGAGGGAAAGCCAGGTTCTCTCCACCCCAACCCTTTGTTCACATGGCCTTGAGTCCCTGCAAGGCTGGGCACTGGCCTGCCTCACAAAGGTGGGGGGATGTCAAGGGGGCTCTGAAATTCCTGTCCTTGTCATCCTTGCACGCTTTAAAAGAGGCACATGTGCAAGAGAGTCACACAACCTGCTGAAGCCTAAACCAGCTTCTCAGAGTGGATGCCCATTTGAATCCCCAGAGGAGACTTTTCCATACTGATGCCCGGGTCTCAGCCCAGAGATTCTGAACTAACAGGTGTGGGGTGTGGCCTGGGTGCTAGGTGCCTGGGCCAAAAAAATTAATGTCCACCCAGCACTTCAGAACACGACTTATTTGGAAATAGGGTCTTCGCAGGTGAAATTAGCTAAAAACCAAGATGAGAGCACCTGGATGGGCCCTCAACCCAACCACAGTGTCCTTAAAAGAAACGGAGAAGTCCACGTGAAGACAAGGCAGAGATCGAAGGGCCGGGTCCACAAGCCGAGGAACACAGGATCTCCCAGCAGCTGGGAGAAGGCACAGGATGCCTGCTCCCCAGAGCCTCCAGAAGGATCTCACCTGGCGACACCTTGACTTTGAACTCCTAGCCTCCAAAGTTGTGAGAGAATAGATTCCTAATGTTTTCAGCCCCCCACATTGTGGTGCTTGGTTACAGCAAGCCCAGGAAACTGATGCACCAGCTGACTGTCCCTTGTGGTGAGGTTGCCAACACCCTTCCCTTTCCAACGGGAGAGAGCCCAGTGGCACAAGGCACCTTGATCTGCCCACATGTCCGGTCCAGGAAGCCGGTGGCCGGGCCCGAGAGGAATTAGAAACTGGGGAGCTGGTTTTCAGCCTTTCATTCCTTTGACTTTTCACTCATAAGGGCAAAAAGAAATTTAATTCCAACGCTGATTCCTTTGGACTTCCACTTCTTTGAAGTGTAACTTGCAAGGGACCTAATCTGATTTTATTTTATCCCCAGAAACTTCTTCATGAATAAAGGGTTTCTATTCAAATATGTGGCAACTTCTGACTGCCTCTAAATTTGGGGGGGATCTTTAGGGTGTCACTTGATCACAGCACGGAGCCTCTGCTAGACAAAGCAAATAGCACAGCTGGGGAGAATCTGAGATAGAAAGAGAGGATGGGTGAGTGTGTGACCTTGGGGAAAATATGACCTTGACTTGATTTAACTCGTGCAGTGCTGCAGTGGATTGCCAGGCCGTTTGGGAGCAGCATCTGTCCTACCCTCCAAGGTCCTCAACAAATCCAGAAAAGACCAGTGCCTGGCTTGGGGGTGGCATCGTGCCCAGGTGGGAGTGGACCTGCCCTGACAAGCTGCTGGCCTCCTCCTGTGACCGTGGGCCTTGGCTTTGGTTGCCCACCAGCCCAGCAAGTAAGCCCAGCGGATATAGAGGGCACTGGGCGGGGTGCATGGAAGCCCACCCAGGCCTCTTGAGGAGGGGTGTACCCCCTGAGCACCTAGCCTCAGCAGTAAAGCAAGCTCCCTGCAGCCAACAGCACCAGCCTCCACAGCTGAGCTGCGAGGAGGCACCTTCCTAAAGTCTCCACCCTGACAGTCTGCCCTCCCCTTCTCTTCCTGCCTAGACCTGCGCAGCCCTACAGGGTCAAGTACATCCCCTAGGCGCAGGCTTATTCCCCCTGTAGCCTGTGCCAAGCCTCCATCTATGACAGGCAGAGAGCCAGAAGGCCATTGATGAGGCTGGCCTTGTCAGTCACCCAGGTGACACGGAGGTCTCTCTCTGCTCGTGGTTTGGTCTTGGATTAGTGCTGTTTGGAAATCAGGAGGGAGTGGGTGCTGTGGATGCTGACCCTGCTGACCCACGTGAGGGCTGGCCCTGATGGGGAGGTCACAGTATTGTACTGAGGGGTCAGGTGGCCATGGCTGGGAGGCGGTCTGTCATCGCCAGTCCACAGACCAGCACACTGAGGCTCAGTGACGTCACACAACTAGGGGTGGAAGAGCCAAGGTTTGAACCCAAGTAGCCTGACCCCAGACCCTAAAGTTAATGAAAGGAAAACCCATGCAGGCAGCAGCAAAGCTGCTTTTAGCCATAGGCATTACATATGAGATGAGATACAGCCATAAGTAATATGTAAGCATGGCATGTGGACCCAGAAGTGTGCATGTTTGTGTATATATACATTCACATACACGTTTATGAGTACATATGGGCTTATATATGAGTATATATCAGCATATATATTCATAAGTCATTTAATATGTACATATCATATATAGTAAATGCATGTGTACCCAGTAATTTCTCTTACAAGAATTTATTTTAAGGAATAGTCAAAGAGCTTTATAAACATGCACGTAAAAAGCTGTTTCACGCAGCTTCTTTATAATAACAGAAATGGAAACAATTAGAATGTCCAAAACAATAATTGGTTAACTAAAGATACTAAATAGAGTCATCCTGCAGTGAAAGGGTTGTTTAAAGGCATACAAATATGACAAACAGTGGCCGTAAGAAAGATTTGGAATTTGGAAAGTGGAGTGATGAATGGCAATGACCTAGCAGGACTGAGAAGCCTTAAGCAGGAAATGAGAAGGCCAAGAACCAAGCTGCAAAACTCCCAAAGGTCTGAGGGTTGGGGGCCCCAGGTACCTCTCGAAGGGGTGTGGTGGGGGTATGGAGCTAAACTGGGGAGCGCTGGCTGAGGCAATGCTTCTTCCCACTCTGCCCAGCCCAGAAGCGGACCCCTGGAGACAGCGAAGCAGGTGGCCCCAGGCTTCCCTGAGGACAGGGCCCCGCCACCGAAAACAGGGAGGGTTAGTGTGGGTTTGTGCTCTGGGTATGGAGACCCCGGCCCTTCCTCTAGCAGCCTCGCTCAGGGGACCTGTCTGTCACCCTGGCCACCAACACTGGCTAGTGAGAGGCTCCCAAACTGAACACTGTGGGTATCAGAGGAAGGACATGGGATAGATGGAACGTTTCATAAATGCTGGCAGAAATTCCACTGCATCTGGGGACACAGCCCGGAATCCTGCCGCTGGGAGTGGGGAGGAGAGTAAAGCCATTGGTCTGTCAGTGCGGGACCCTGCACGGGCACTGGTGGCAAAGTGCCTTAACTAAAGGGCGGAACTCTGAGGAAGCGTGGCAGTGCGGGCGTTCACAGGGCGAACCCTGCCACGTTGCACAAGGAAGCAGGTACGCCGAGGGAACACGTAGCCAAGCTCAATCGGACCGACGGCCCATGGCAGGAAAGGATTTGAGACTTGTGGAGAAAAGCTTCATAGAAGATCTGACAAATTCAATGATTAACTGGGCCCCTCTGTGTTTGTTTTGAAGCGTCCATGTGGGTGGTTTGTGACCAAGCGAAGAGCACTGATTACCGTCACTGCCCTGCCATTAGGACCCGGGACGACCCTTCCAGCACCCTGGGAAGAGGTAGTCAGGCTCGAACTAGCTCGACACCCCCAGAGAGCTGGCCACACGGTGCTCAGCACCAGAGACCTTCCCTGCAACTAACACAAGAAGTATTCAGACAGCGGTGTTGTGAGTTGAACTGTGCTCTCCTCAAAGATAGGTTGACAGCCCTCACCCCTGGTATCTGTCCCAACCCCCCGGTACCTGTGCACGTGACCTGGTCTGGAAATAGGGTCTTTGCAGATATCATGAAGATGTGAGTTAAGCCGGGGTCATACTAAAGGAGGGTAGACCCTTTATCCCATGTGGCTGGTGTTTTTATAAGAAGAGGACAAGGAATACAGAGAAACATGGAAGAACATGATGTGTGAAGAGGGAGAAAGGGGACAGATGCGTCCACACACTGAGGGACACCAAGGATCACTGGCTGGCAGAGTTGAGAGAGGCGCACGGGACAGATTTGACCTCCAGTGCCCTGGGAAGGAAGCAACCCTGCTGACACCTCGAGTTTAGACCTCTGTCCTCCGTCCCCGTGAGAGGATGAGTTTCTGCTGTGTTAAGCCACCACTTCCGGTACTTTGCTTCAGCACACAGAGGAGCTCAGGGGCACCCCCAGAACCAGGATTAGAGGCTGCATCTTCTGGGCCTGTCTTCCCTCCACCTGCCTCTACCACGTGGGAGTTGTCAGTGCTCCTGAAGGGACGTGGGTCGCACGGAAAAATTGCTGCCATCGAGATGAATGCTGGGACACAAGAAATGGGAGCACTTCACACAAGGGGGCCTGCCGGGCACTGCAGGGTGGGGAGAGGGGTCAGTCGGGTCGGCTCCCGTTCAGACTTCGTTTTTTGGGTTGTTTTTTTTTTAGCGGTACTTACATACAAGGCCAAAAGCCCTCCAACCTGACTTTCAAACTCAGGGCTGGCACAGAGGGAAGCAAGCTTTGTTTTTCATCCGTGAGGAAAATTTCTTGTTGACAGGCAGTCACGGATGCCCATGATGCCAGCTTCCCAAAGCCTTTGCCCCCCTCTTGGCTGTGCTCGCTGCTGTTCACGAAGGGACGACTAGGCTCATTATGGCCGTGTGGTCCCTAAATGGCATGGGTCTGTGGATTTCAGCACTGTGGAGCACAAACTGGGACTTCTTCAAACGTCTTATTAATTAGATGCCTCTTATCTGAACACAGCACGGCTTTGCCTGTCCCCCAGAGCGGCCCTATAACTGAGCTAAGCACGGCGGGGCCATCCCTGCTGCCTGGACCCAGATGCCACAGGTTGGCTCCCACCCAGCTGCTGCTCCAGCCAGGTGGGACCCCTGCTGTCACGTGACCCTGGTACACAGGGAGCTAGAACAGAGGATGCCAAGTCGGCTTCTGCCAGAGAGGAAACAGCCTTCCCAGGAGCCGGAAAGGACCTCGAGATGGATCTCAGTACCTTTTTCATCTCTCTTCTTATTTTGCTTTTGTCTTAGTGCTTTGCTCTAAATTAATCTTGGAGGCGGTGAGAAGGAATTGGACTCGTTAACAGCATGAGAAGGAGGAGGGAAGGGAATCGTGGAGGGTTCGGAAGTGGTGGAAGGAGGGCCCGCGTGCCCTACACATATGTGACTTTTGTCTCTGTTCTCTGAGAATCTCAGGGATGGCCCCTTCCTGAGGACAATAGGAAATAAGTAACCTCAGGTTCTAACGCAGAGCTCTAGACACAGCCCCGTGGCACCGACCCTGAGCTGACAAGCAGGTCCTGCAAACTTCCAGTCACCTAGGCAGACACAAGAGCTCTTTGGAGATCCCTGGTAGACTCAGAACAGTCAAGCTATGGGAGGTGGAAAGGGTGCTAGAACGTTCCCTATGGCCTCCACCTCCAACCCCAACAGGCTCCAGGGGAACCCTCCTTAGAGGCTATGGGTGCCTGTGTCTCACAGCCACCTGAATGGCGGCTGAGCTGCAGAAACTCATGGCCACCCTGCTGCTCTGGGCTGCGGCTTCGACAGGACGGCTGGGGGAACTGCAGCTGCTCCCCGTGGGAGGGCTGTGCTGGGGAGCTGTCTGGGCACCGGTAACGGCAGGGCTGGGACACAGGGTGGCCAACCACCAGCGTTTGGTGTGGTTCAAATGTGTGACTTCCCCTTGGGCCAAGTGGAGGTTGAACAGATTGCCCGATAGAGCCCGTTATGGACACCCACCCTTGGTGGCCATGGGGGGCTGTAGCCATAAGAGGCTGGAGGGAGGACCCCCGGGGCAGGAGCTGAGGAAAGTTACCGTAAATCAGTGGAGACCAGGCCCCTCGAAAGAGCTGATACCTCCAAGGGCGAAAAAGAGCCAGCGTTTGGGCACCTGTCATGACCAAGAGATTTGACAACCAAGAGGGAACTGCAAAGAACACCTACAACCTCGAAGGATGTTGGCTCCTTTCTGCTCGTCGCTTCTGCCCTGACCCTGGAGGTCTCAGACAGGAGGGTGGGTAGAAGGACCTCTTCCCTCCCAGCTTGAGCTAGCACATCAGGCAAAGCCTGGTTCTGAGGCAGAAGTGTTGATGTTAGACGAGCCTGCATCATTTCATGCAGAAAGGGAATCATCATTCCTGAATGAGCCGGTGACAGCTGAGGGGACCCACAGGTGGTAGCTGTGCCCCAAGGAATCCTGAGCATCAGGGGAGGGAGGTCCAGGGAGCTGGCTGGGAGTGAGGAAAATAAAAGCAGCTCACGAGTGTTCTCCTTGGAGCTCACCCACTCAATGTGCTTGGGAGACTGAACACCCCCAACGACAGGCCCCTTCTCAATGGCGGTACTGGAAATTCCACAGCAGCTTGTCCTTTATTATAAAGCCACTGCGCGTCTCCCCTGGGAGAATGCATATCACTTTGGGGGAGACCCTTCGGCTCTGTGTGAGGAGGCTTTCCCCAGTCCTTCCTGAGAGTGACGAGGGAGGGGGACAGGCTCGGGCTGGGTGGGGAGTCACAGCTGATAGGATGGGAAGGCTCGAAAACAGAGCTGCAGGTGCTGAAGCTGAACCTTGGCCCCAGCCCCTTTGCCCTGAGCTAGCTCCCCCAAAATCCTCGGGACATCTGTGTGTGTGTTTCAAAAACCTTAGGAAAATCTGTGTGCGTGTGTGTTCTTAAAGTCGCACATGTCAACCCCGTGACTGTCTCTCTATGTTCTCTGCCATCATGTTAGGTTAAATAGTAAAGTCAAAATAGAATAGGATAGGAAAATGTCGGAATTAACAAGGAACAAATTTCCACCTTCTAGGTGAAGGCCGAGGTCTAGAGCTTCCGTTAAATAATCCCAAAGCACCGAAAGACGGGAACCAGAGACCCTGATCCAGGAGGCCCTGGAAGCTCTTTGCAGATGAGAAGGTTCTGGCTAATCAACGGGCCCAGCTGAGTGTCCAGAAATAGACTACAGTGCACCCGGGATGGAGCTCATGACGGGGGGTGCCTTTCAACGGGGGGAGTGGCTGGTAAAGGGGTGATGTTGGCACTACAGGCCAGGCCCTTAGCGGGGAGGGGAGCGATCCTCATTGCTGTTCTAACACGAAATAAATTCCATGTGCACGGCCGTAATGCAGTAGCTACTGGGTGGGCCAAAAGGCTCGTTACATTTTTCCAGAAGATGGCTCCAGCAGGGGCTTAGTCGTCTTCAACTTCATTCGAAACAACTTTGTTAGATTGTATTGTGACAGCTGTCAGATCAGCCGTGCAGCTAAAAAGAAACTTATCAAAATGGGTGAACTTCTGTGCAGCTACTTTAATATTGGAGGTGGAAGAAGGTAGGCAACATTTTCGGCATATTGTGCTTTATTATTTCAAGAAAGGTAAAAACGCAACTGAACCGCAAAAAAAGATTTGTGCTGTGTGTGGAGAAGGTGTTGCGATTGATCGAATGTGTTAAAAGTGATTTGTGAATTTTCTTGGTATTACTGACATTTTGGCCAAATAACTCTTTGCTGTGGGGCTGTCTCACGCACTGGAAGATGTTTAGCGGCAGCCCTGGCCTCTACCCACCAGAAGCCAATAGCAGGAGATAGCCGACATGCTCAAAATATCCACATCAGTAAAGTTATAGGTGAAAATGAAAAATGTGACTTTTATTTTACAGAAAAAAACATAACAGATTTTTTGGCCAACCCAGTATTAGCCATGTGCAACTATTTAATCTATATCAATTAAAATTTAGGCACATTTCAAGTGCTCAAGAGCCCCCCGTAGCTGTGACTACCACAGGGGACACCACGAAATCCAGCCATCGCCACAGAAAGTGCTAGAGAACAGGCCTGCTCTACACAGGTCCAACGTACACGGGCAAACACGTACTCCATTAAAGTACCAGGAAAAAAAAACAAACACCTAAATGTTAAAGGCTTGGAATGGAGAAGTATCTAAAAATCTAGAAACCACAAATTACTTTGTTCACATCACAAAGTAAAAATGAAAACTTTTCTCTGTATGAGAATAACCCAATTTCCACGTAGCGAGAACCCAGGGGAAGGTTCATAATCCACAAGCACATAAAGAACTAAGTTTCTTAATAAAACAGTAAGAGAAGGACACAGGCCTTAGAGAAAAGTGTACCAGCCAGGGGGCCAGGTACTTCGTAAAATTAAGGATGCAGATGGCCCACAGACCCACGAAAAGATGCTTAACCTCACTCACAATTAGGGAAAAGCAAATTAAATCATGATGACACTATCAGAAAACAGTGGAAGAGGTCACTTTTTAACCGTCACTGGCAAAAATGTTAAAGTTTGCGTGCACCTTGGCCTAGGATGTGGAAACCTCGGTGGGCCCCACACTGTCGGGAGTTTGTCAGCAGAAATCGAAACTTACAGTGCACATTGCCTTGGACTTGGTATTCCCATCATTTGGAACTTACCCTCACGGTAAGCTTGCAAACGTGCACGAAGTTATGGGCACAAACTGATCGCCTGCAGCAGTCTCTGTTACAGGAAAGCAAACTTCAAAACTCCGAATGCCTATTCAAAGGTCTATTGAAATAAATCATGGCACCATCAAACAGCAAGGTACCAGGTGCCCGTTGAAAACGTAAGAGCGATGAGATCCCAAAGGTAGATAAGTACGTGAAAACTGTCAGGCTAGACAATGCACAGTATCACCCTGAGTGGGTGTTGCTCGGAGACGCGGAGAACATGCGTGCAGATTCTGTACATGCATAGCCACAGGGTGCACACGCCGCTGACCATCCCTCCCGTGAGTGGGCATCGTCTGACTTCCCTCTTTAGACCTTTCTGCGCTGTTTGTCCTTCACACGTGCGTTCACTGGTTTATATTAGAAAGCATATCATTTCAAAAATTGATGAAAGTGCTGTGTGACTGGCAAACGGTCATCACTTCCGGCCTGCATTTGATTCCAAAGCACAGGGCGCACCCGAGTCAGGGAAACAAGGGAACCGGGGCACGTTCGGAGGCTGTGAGATGGCTCTACCCACACCCACTGCAGACAGGATGGAGGAAGCCAGAGCTCCTGGTGTCTCAATGTCAGAACGCCAGGCCAGGTATCACCTCACCGAGGCCACCGGATACTTGGCGAGAGCGACCAGCTCTGACTCAGAAGAGGATCTGGTTCCAGGGAATGCTGTCATTAAGAGCCAATCAGGTGACACCCAGTGAGAGAAGCAGCCGGCCGGTGGAAAGCCAGGGAAAGCTGAAGCTGGTCTTGGCTTAGGGCTTCGCGGGGCTTTTTCTATGAACCGGAGGGGAGCTCAGGGGTGGAGAGGGGCAGAGCAGTCTGCCAGGGACCGCTGTGACAGTGGTCCCGCTGCGCAGGACGTGGCTCCTGTGACAGGTGCAGGCCGAGCCCCTGGGCCCACGGCCCGAAGGCTTCTGTGGGCCCAGACACTCAGCCTGGGGCAGACCCATGGGCTGGTGCTGCTGACCACGTGGCTGGCAAGTATAAGCCTCGTTTTGTTCTCCGTGCAGACAAGGGAGCTCCCAGAACAAGGGAGAATTTTTCAGATTCCCTAACGTCCCACTGCCCTAAGTTAACTCATTTCATTTGGGCTTGCTTTCTTCCTATCTCTTCACACAGATATATGGTTTTCTCATTTTGAATTAAAATATATACACAGTGTAGCATTTTGCCTTTTTAAGCCACAGCCCAGAAAGCATATTTCCCCATCTCCGCAGAACACTGTGATGCCTAGTTGTCCTGTCCCGTGTTTTGCTGAGTTGCCCCCTTTCCTGTGGTTGGCTAGTCCCACATCATCAGATACGTCTGATTTATGATCCGAAAGATAGTACTCCAGTGAGCATCTTCAACGTTTACAGCTGGTCCTCTTGTGAAATTTCCTCCTAAAAATATGCAGGGCTGAAGTTATGAGACGTAAACAGGTCACTGCCGCGCCTCCTAGAGCGTTGCGGCAGCATTCAGTGCCCGTGAGCAACGCAGAGGAGAGGACCTGACGAGGAAGGAGCCACCAAGCTGGGGAGACCACAGCTGTCTCAGCTAGGATTGGAGGCTTAAAAACAAGAGCTTATCACCCACAGTTCGAGAAGCTGGAAGTCCGAGATCGGGGAGTCAGTCAGCAGAGTCGGCTTCTGTCAGAGCTCCCTCCTTGGCTCATCAACGGTCACCTTCCCACTGTGTCCTCTTCTTCTGGGGACACCAGTCCTATAGGGTTAGGGCCCATCCCTATGACCTCATTTAACTCAAATTACCTCCTAAAATCCGCATCTCCAGACACCACACCGGGGCTTACAGCTTCGACATCTGCCTTTGCAGGGGACACAATTCAGTCCAGAGCAGCAGCCTCGCCCCCTAGGGAAGCTCTTGCATCCGCTGAGCTCGAGGGCCCCTGCAGCCCCTCCTCTGGAGAAAAGCCAGAGTGGTGTGTGCCGAGGAAACGGGAGCCCTGCCTCCTCCACAGGGCCGGGGGCAAGTCCACAGACAGAGGGAAAGGGAAGCTCGGTTTCCTTAGAAAGAAGGGCACACTGACCCCAGCTGGGTTAGCTTGCCATCGCTGACCATCAGTAAATATGAGCTCCACCTGCCACTCAACAATCCACTCAGGCTCTCCCACCTCCGATCTTGTCGGCCCATAGGTTGTCCTGAAGCCACCCCCAGGAGCACTTTCCCCGCTTCCTCGGGAACCTGGGGTGGCATTGTGAGGCAGGTTTGGTTAGAGAATCTCCAAAAGCATGTTTGCCCCCTGACCATTCCAGCACCTGGGCGACAGCCAGGCAATGCAAGAGCTCAGGCGGAACTTGACGGAGTGAGCAACAGAGACTAGTAGTGCTCACGGCAGCGCCTTCCTCGATTCCGCCCAGTCGGTGCCCCCCACTCTGCCACCCCCAAGCAGGGGCTGACCCTTTGGGGGCAAGAAGAAGAAGGGTGCCTGCAAAGGTGCCCTTTGCCACATCTGTCCTCCGTAGGACCTTCGATGTAGCCTGGCCAGGCAGCACGGGACAGTGCTGTGTGGACCAACCCTTTGGCCGCAAGGATTCGCCGTGAAAGCGCATGCGGTGCCCCCAAGACCAGACCTGGTGGCCGAGGCTGCCCCGGTGAGCACGGCAAGACTAGGAAGCCTGCTCCTACCTGACCTGTGCCTGTACCTGTGGGAGGAGCCTTGAGCCCTGCCCACTCTCAGTTCCTTCCTTCCACACAACGGAAAAAGTCCGTATCTGAGATTTTCATGCAAGTAGTATAGATCTTACTGATTTTTCCATGGAAAGAAAAAAAATGCCAAATAGTTTTAAAAAAACCACATCATATAGTAAAATGCAAAGAAATGTCCCTACAAGTCATGTTGTTGTTCTCGGTGGGTTTTGGGCCAGACTGCCTGTCACCGGCTCTCCTTTTCTCACCCCAAGTCTTCCCACAGAGCTCTCGAAAATCCCCTTTTATTGTCGGACGCTTTTCAACTCTATTCTTCCATGAACGTTTCCTACCTCTCTTCGGACAAACAAATAATCCTGTCATTCGCCAAAGCTTGACCGGCACTTGCTCCTGGAGCTTCAGCTCATCTTGCCCATGAAGGGCAAGGTCAAAGGGAAGTTCAGGTGCTGTAAGGTAATAAACACATGAACCAGGGGGGAAAGGAAAATGGAAATCTGGCCCAGACCCTTGGGATGAAGACGCTGAAGCCGACGTGAAGCGTAACTTAGCTTAAGTCCACTGGGGCGCACCCTCGGAGTGAGTTAATTAGTGATGAGAAAGTATTTACTTACCCTCCATCCACCCCGGCAGCTCCGAGGAGGAAGTGGCTTTCCCTGTCATTTACGTGACGTCCCAAGTCTCCAGTGCACTGCCTCATGCAGAGCAGGTGCTCAATGAACATTTGTGGACTAGTTAACAGGCCTCAGTTTTATGCTAAGCCCAGCTTAGCCTGTGAATGAATATATATATATATATATACACACATATACATATCTTGAAAAATAAAACAAAATTGCCGAGGGCACATGAAACCTAACTCAGACGTACTTGGAGCTTGAGAATAAATGGAAAAGGGCATTTAACATCATAACTGTGGCGTGGGAGTTAGATTCCTAAGTGATGTCACTAATCAGACTGCGGGTGGGGTCAATGTGCAGAAACATAATCGTAATATCGCACCAGTGGGCACTTTTGGGGTTCCGTTTTACAGCTGAGAAAGCCAAGGCCTGACTATTTTGTCTGACCACCGCCTCAGCCACTGACTGCCCTTGGGGTGACCACAGCGAGCTGTGAGCCTCTGTTACCTCGTCCCTGAAGAAGGGCTATCTGGAGGTGCTGGGCACAGCTTCTGACATCACAAGCACAGGGCTGGTTGGGCCTCCAGGAAGAGACATTTGGCCAAGAGCAAGCCAGGCAGTGGTCAAGTCTGCTGGCGGGTGGAGGTGGGTGCCCTGCCTGGGGCCGGGGTTGCTGCCCGAATCAAGGGCCTAAGGCCCTACTCCAGGTTGGGTGGGGGGAGGGGAGAGAATTGGCTAGAACGCCCACCGACATTTTACTCTGGGACTGACTGTGTTTGTGATGACCAGGCAAGGCAAGGGAATGGCCCAGGCAAGCCCTAGGAGTCCCAGAGAAATGCCACCGAAACCGGGCAGGGCCCTCTAGCCCCAGTGCAGAGGCCGGCACCCTCCCTTCCCCGGGGCCCGCAGCCAGTATCTGGGGCTCTTCGCTCAGCTCAGTCTCCGCCCTGACTACCAGCTCCACAGAGTGAGAGCAGCTGTGCATAACCTGCAAATCGGTGAGCGAGGCTGTGTCCCAATAAAACTTTATTTAGACACTGACATTTGAATTTTATATAACACTTACAATATCATTAAAAGTCTTCTTCTGACTTCTTGAAAACCATTTGAAATGCAAAAATAATTCTTACCTCACAGGCCTTACAGGAACCGGCCATAGTTGGAGGGAGGGGGAGGGGTTAGAATGCAGGCACCAGTTTGCCAACCCCAGCCCAGTATTCTGATCGCTTCTCTCTCCCCACTGTGCATGGAGGGAGGTGTCAAAAAGGAAAGCTGGGGCAGAGGGTCTTATCACAATCCCCCACTCTGCCCACATTCCCGAGAGGAGTGGAGCAGAAACGCCCCCAGCTGATAATGACCTTGAATGACGTGAAGGAGTGTCGTGTGCCCAGAAAACATTTAAACACCTGGAAAGAATTCCATCCAAGCCCTATCCCAGAGCTTTCTGCTTCTTAACTTCCCCCAAAGTGAAGCTAATGGGGAACCTCGTATATTAAGATAAAAGTGGAGCTTTTGTGTGAAGGAGCCAGGATGGGAGGAGGGGACAGCCCAGTGTATTCAGACCCCACCTGTGTCCCCTGTGTTTGAGTGGGTGTGTCCCCTGCCCTCCAAGGGGCACAGTTTGGCAACCTCTCTTCGAAGATGAGGAGGAGGCACATCCAAACACCTGGCTGGTGTTCCTTCTCTAAAGGCTACCTTATGCTCCGGCCCCTAGGTGGGGAGCTGGCCCGAGGGCCATACAGCAATGTGCCCGGGTCCCTCTGTACCCTGCACAGAGGGCAACTGAGGCCTCACATGGACACGTGTACCTGTTCGCCAGCACCTTCTGCCGGGTGGGTCAGAGTGTAGCAAAATGTCGCTTTACAGTCAAAAAGCTGTGCCTGGGGAGGCCAGGCGGGAGCAAGGTGAGGGCAGGAGAAGTGCCCTTCAGTGAACAGGAAAGAGCACAATGACCATGCCCAGGGACCTAGTCATGGGCTTGTCTTCCACATCACAGGACACGTCCCTGGGACCACACTGAAGAAATATCCACTGTGCTTTTAAAATTAGGAGAGACACTGCTCTTGGAATGGAAGGCAGGTGAGCTTGCACTCGGAAAGCAGAAAACTGGGCTTTAAACTCTGGGTGTGCGGCTTCTGGGGGTAACCTGGGGCAAATCACTGCCTCCCCGACCTGCCCAGCAAGGTCTCCGAAGGTCATGTGAGATAAGGAGTTTGCTGGCCAAGTACTTGGGGGCAAATGGATAAATATTTAAACTGAGTCTATATTTAGAAACCCAGTGGAAATTGAAGGACGGAACAGCAATTTTTCGTTGCCGTTATTTCATCTACATTCAGAGGGTATATTTTTACAAAGTTCCCCAAACGTCATAAATCCTGGAGTTTAACAAAACTCCAACGACACTGTAGCAGAAAATCTATCAAACAAATAAAAAGCTCAAGTGTAAACGTGCTTTCAAAGCTACGTGCCCGATGTGACGAGGAAAAAGAACGCCGCTAAGCATTATGGAAACCCTCCTGGTGGCCGCCCCAGTACGTCCCTTCTCAGTCATGCCTTGGTTCCCACGTGACCTGAGGGACGACTATGTAATTTCAAAACTGTCTGTGAACTCCTCATTTGCATCTGATTTCTCAATGTCTAATGTGTTCACCATCCAAAGCTATGCGAATAAAACCAGCCTTTTCATCAGCTCACAGAATGTGTATAAGCAAATTAATCTTCCATTTTATGAGAGAAGCATGCGCACACTCGGAATTATCGCGTGTTGTGCGCCTGGTCCGTGGAGGAAGTGATTTACACGATCGTGTTAGCGTGGAAACACCCACTCCAGACAATGGCTGCAAACCCCAGCTTGGGGTGCAGATCGCAGATGCGTTTTCACAGCCCCAAGAGCGGACGTGAACGCGAGCCGGTGTTCTCGCTGCGTGCGCAGATGACGGCTTGAGGAGGTAGCTAGGAGCGAAAGGCATCTCTGCCTTTTACCTTCGCTGGGAAAAAGGGAAAAACAGCAGCAGCTGGCTGGCTGGGAACATTCTCGGGCAACAGTTGTGTGGCTATTCCTATCAGCCAAGGGACAGGGCGGGGCCACAAAGCGGTGGAGTATCTGGGCTGGGGCTGGCACGACCCTCTGCTCCGGGCTCGGGGACAGCTCCTGCCTGGTGGGTCTGTGACCATGTTGAATCCCACCCCGGTGCAGGGTCAGGACTCGGGAGCTTCCGCAGGCTCGGTTCTACTCCTGGAGCTCTTCCTACCCCAGCAGTGCAGGTCACTGAAGCAGCTTAGCCTGGGGGGCTCAGTTTTCTCTCTGATGTATGAAAGGACCCCAGGCTCCTTTCATAGTGTCCACTCTCTGACCCCGTGGGGCTGCAGCCTTCCAGCTACTTCTCTCCAGCGCAAAGCTTGGGAGCCGCAGCCCTGGCCTAGAAGCAGGCTGAACTCAGTAGAGCCACACTTCGCTCCAGCTGGCCACTGACAGGACTGGCCTGGTCCAGCAGCCCCCTCCTGCGAGCGTACCCCAGAGAACCGACAGCAGCACCTCCAAGAAGTATTGGCACACCTGTTTTCGAAGCCACCCAAGTGTCCATCCACAGCTGATTGAGTAAAGTCAATGTGAGTACATGACATATAACTTAACCCTAAAAATGAAGCAAATTCTGACACGTGTGCAATATGGATAACCCTTGAGGATATTACGCTACGTGAAAAAAGCCAGTCCCACTTAGAGGCGGTGCTTAGAGTGGTCAAGTTCATAGGGGCAGAAAGTGGAGGGGTGACTGCCTGGGGCCGGGATGGGAAGGGTATTGCTGTTGAACATGTGTCTTGCTAGATACAAAGAGTTCCGGAGACTGAACACACAATGGTGTGAACATACTTAACGCTACTGAAATAGACACTTAAAAATGGTTAAGATGATACATTTTATGTTACTGTTTTAAAACAATTTTTTAAAAAGGACTTGCTTTAGAGGATCGTAGCCCTCTGCCTGGGCCAGGCACCCAACCTTGCCAGCTCTGCCTGCCTTAGAACCAGGGTGTGGGGTTTGTCTGTGAACTTGAATAGGAAAACATTTGCATCTTTAGTTTTTCTTAGCTCTCATTGAAACATGGTGTCTCCCTCCATCATCATGGCGAACAACAGATCACAGAAGCATTAGCAGCATCTCAGGCTTTGTCACAGAGACAAAACAGATGTTTTCCTATCACATTAACTTAAAAATACCTCAAAATATTGTGCATGTGTACCACTAATTCCAAGTTATGGCAGTCGGTAACCTGGCTACCTGAGAAAACGCTTCCTGCCACGGCAAATGGGATTTTTGCAGATGTGATTAAATTAAGGATCCTGAGATGATGACATTATCCTGGATCATCCAGGCAGGCCCAGTGTCATTGGAAGGTCCTTCAGAGGGAGGCGGGGAGGGCAGAGTGAGACTTGAAGATGCCGTGTTGCTGGCTTTGAAAAGGGAGAACAAGGCCACACGCCCAGGGATGCAAGTGGCCTGCCGCAGCTTGAAAGGCAAGGAAACGGAATCCCTTCCAGAACCTCCAGAAGGCACAGAGCCCTGCTGACACCCTGATTCCAGCCCCATGACACCCACCTCAGGCTTCTGTCTTCCACGATAAGACAAAGATGCATTGTTTGAAGCCATCAAGCTTGTGTCACTTTGTTACAGCAGCCACAGGAAGCTGACACACCATGGGGACTCCAGAATAGTGATGCTGAGCCAAGATACTGAGGGAGGGGCAGGTTGGGGGTTTGGCTCGTGCGCTTGTCCTCTGAGAAGTGGCACCTCTTCCGTCTTTCCTCAGTAACAAAATTCACAGAACAGTGGTCACCCTTAAACAGAAGTCACTTGCACTTATGCACCGGTATTGCATCCTGTCCTATCCTGTCCTACCCTACCCTGTCTATTGATAACATTGAACTCAGCCTATTAAAAAATCATGACCGCCCAGGCTGGTGTGGCTCAGGTGGTTGGAGCATCGGACAGTAACTGAAAGTTTATAGGTTTGATTCCCAGTTAGGGCACATGCCCAGGTTGTGGGTTCCATCCCTACCTAATCCAGGTGCTTACAGGAGGTGACCAATTCATGTTTCTCTTTCACATCGATGTGTTTCTCCCTCCCTTCCTCTCTTTCTTACTCTCTTTGTAAAAGCAGTGAAAAAAATGTCCTCAGGTGAGGATAATTTTTTTTTTTAAATCATGACCCATAGAATTCATCTCTGTGTACCAATTACTCCTTAATTTAAGAAAATAAGATGCTGGGCATTTTTTGGTCCCTGGGCCTTTATCCAAAGAGTTAAAATGAGTGTTTAGGCAAATTCCTTCCCAGCAATTCAAGACCCCTGAGGCTGTGAGGCACCGCAGTTGCCTCAGGAGAAAGCAGGGTGGGCCCTGAGGGGAAAGATGGGGAGTGAGGGCCCTGAAAGCCAGAACCAAAGACCTTTAATGAAAACTAGTGTTCACGTTCCTCTGTGTTTCTGAACTCGGACCTACCCCTGCCCCGCCTTCCCTCACCCCTGAAGCTTTGTAACTGTAAGAAACACTTTCACTTTAGGGGCACTTGGAGCGATAAAGCTGGCATTTCATACAGAAATCTTCTGCATTGTCAATGAATATTGAAAAATCTTGATTGAAATAGATATGTGTATGTATATACGTATGTATATATATTCCATTAAATTAATTTTAAGGATATCCCATACAGGGGAACATCTTTGGAAGACAACCTTGAGCTGAACAGGAGCACTGCCCACCTTGCGGACCCTGTGCACGGGGCAGGTTCTCCTTCCGCCCTACACATACGTGCTGACGGGCCTGATGGTGGAAGGACGCCTTCAGAGACCAATGCGTCCCCCCGTGTTTCTGTCTCCCACCACTGTGTGTCAGGGCCTGGGCCCCATGGCGGGATTCTGAGCATGTTAGTGGTTGGAGACTTCTAGGGGCACACAAAGTTCCTGATGGCTACCCGGCACGGCAGTGGGGGAGGGGCTTGGTTCTAAGGCCGATCCTGGCAACCCAATGTTTCTTTTGCAAACACTTCCAGTTACACACAGGTGTAGGGTCCAAGGCAACTGCCTCTACCCTTGACGAGAGGAAATGCATGTTGGGCAGTGGCAGTTTATTGATGTGTTATAGGCAGAATAATGCTCCCGCCCTTCAAAGATGTCTGTGTCCCCATGCCTGGAGCCTGTGCGTATGTTACCTTCCAAGGCGAAGGGGAATGAGGGTCACAGGTGGAATTAAGGTCACTAATCAGATGACTTTGCAATGGGGAGGCGATCCTGGATTATCTGGCTGGGATTAGTATGATCACAAGGATTCTGAAAAGTGGGCCAAGGAGGGGGTCAGAGTGACGTCATGTGAGGAAAAACTCAGCTGCCCTTGGCTGACTGTGAACCAGGTGGAGAAGGGGCCACAAGCCAAGGAGTGCTGGCAGCCCTGAGAAGCCGGAGAAGGCAAGGACAGGGATCCTACACAGCCAACAGAAAGGAATGTGGTTGCCACCTTGAGTGTAGCCTGGGGAGACCGTGCTGGAAGTCTGACCCATAGCATTAGAGGAGAATACGTTGAAGTGGTTTAAGCCAGTAAGTCTGTGGCAGGAATAGCAAACTAAGAAATCTGGTTCAGCAGATGAGTCAGGGCCACCAGATAAGGCTGCCTGGAGATAAAAAAAAAAGCAGAAGAACCCACGTGGGAACTGGACTCTCTCTCCAGGGGTCCCTCATTCAGGATAAATACTCGATCAATGATGAATCGAGAAACGAAGATGTCACACACCTGTGCTCTCACACATTCCCCCCCCCCCACTCATGCATTTTCACAGGGTTTGAGGACCCTTGTTGGTTAGGGCCTATTACGGGAGAACAAATCAGTCTAAAGTAGGGTGGCTTCAAACAGCGATTATTCATTACATCTCAGAGTTTCTGTGAGTCAGGAATTCAGACAAGGCACATACAGAGCCGGATGTCTCGTTCGACTGTCTGGAGCTTCAGACAAAAGACTGGAGCTTGGGAGCTGGAGGCATCTGAAGGGGCTTTTATCCCCACCCAGCCTGTCCATGGGGCTTGGGCTTCCTCACAGCAGGGTGGTCCAGAGAATCTTGGTAGGTGTGTGAGCAGGAGCTTGAGCCTTGTTGGAGTTACATTGCTAGGGGCATCCAAGAGACAGCGAGGAGGCAGTTAAGTACGAATTTGTTATTGGAGGGTGAAGACGGGGTTGGAGATGCCAATTTGAAGTTATAACCTGTATACAACAGTCAAAGCCAACAGCAGCGTTCCCCACATAAGCTGTAGAAAGGAGAGGTCCAGGGAGGAGCCACCCGGGGCTTTCCACACGTAGAGGCTAGGGAAGTAGGAAGGAATCACAGAAGGGACCAGAAGCAGGAAGATAGTAGGAAAGCCTGGAGGACATATTACCCCATCCTCAGCCAAGGCAGGGCATCAAAGGGGCGGAGTCATCCAGGACTGCGGATGGGTTAGGGAAAAGGAGGCCAGCCGCAGGTCGTTCAATCATCCCTGCTACTTAGGATCAGTGGAAAGGTGGGGGAGGAATGGACTTGGCCTGCTGGGACGTGGGAATGGGGAGGACACACAGCCCAGCATGCTGAAGCTGTTCGGCGCCCTTGGGGAGCTGTGAGACCAGACTGTGACCCAACAGGCTGGGTCCCCGCGTGCCTAAGCTAGTCACGCAGGCTGCAGGAGGACCAGCGGGTCTATACGCTGCTAGTCTTGCTCCGCGGGCTCCCGGGGGCTGAGCTGCGCTGGCATTGGGTTGGGGGCGGACGAGCCCACGCCAGCGCTCTCGAGGCGGCGGCGGCTTGATCTCTGTATCTCATCTTTTTTAAAAAAAAAGGACAACGACGCCTAGGTCATCTCCGTGATATTCATCGCACCTAGCTCGCATCCTGGTCTAAATTTCAGTTCACTCGTGGAGTGTGAACACCCACGGCCCCGAGGGAGCACTCCTGGCCCTTTCGGAAAAGGAGACAGCGAGTTAAGAGACGGGCGTGGGCAGCAAACCGGTGTGCACTGGCGAGTCGCGAAGCCTCAAGTCGGACCCTTGGAAACAGAAAAACGCGGCCGGCGGGGTCGCGCAGTGCCTCCCGGGTCCCGTGGCGCTGGGGCTCGGGGGGCAGTGCAGGCGCGCGCGGAGAGGGTTCGGGAAGGAGCCGGGCCGCGCCGGAGGTCGGCGGCCAGGAAGGTCCCGCGACCTCGGTCCCCGGGCCCGGCTGCGCCGGGGAAAACGAGCGCAGCGCCGCGCGTCCCTTCCTCGCCGTCTCCACCGGGGGCCGGCGCGGCGCGGACTACAAGTCCCAGGAAGCCTGGGGCCGGCGCGGGGCGGGGCCTGGCGCAATTCCCCGGGATCCGGCGCGCTGGGAAGCGCCGCGGAGGACGCAGCGGCCGCGGCGGCCGCAGAGGCAGCGGCGGCGGCGGCAGCGGCAGTGGCCGGAGGGCGGAGAGCGCGCGGGCGGGCGGGGCGGAGGCGGGGCCGACGTGGGCCAGAGCCCTGCGTGCCAGGGAGGGGGCCGGCCGGGCGGGCGGCGCTGGAGCGGGCTCCGCGGCTAGCACGGCGCCTGCGGCTCGACCCCGGCTCAGCGGGCGGCGCGCGGCGGCCTCGGCGCACCGGACGGTACAGCACGCAGCGCGCGGACTCACGCGCGGCCCGGCGCCCGGAGCGGCGCGGCCACTGCCCGGGGGCCGGCACTCGGCCCCGGCGCTGGGAGCGCGGCGGCTGCCTGGGCTTTAATGGCTGCTCGGAGGGGCAGCGCCTAGGGGTGGAAGCGGCTGCGGCGCAGGAAGGCGCCCGAGCGAGCCTCCTCAGGGGCCGGCCGCGCCCGCCGCGGCGCGCTCCATGGGGGCCCGCTGACCCGGGGCGCCGGGGCCCGCTCTCTCGCCGGCCGCGCGTCCCGGCCATGAACTGAGTCCGCGGGCCGGCCCCGCGCCTGCTCCGCCCGCTCCTTTCTTCTCGCGCCTCGTCCGCCCGCCGCCGGCGGGCCCGGCTCCCCGGGGGCTGCGGCGCCCCGGGCTCAGCGGCCCGCGGGCCCCGGGGCGCGGGGCGGCGGCGGGGGGCGCGCGGCTCCGGGCGCGGCGCCTGCACCATGAACTACCAGCAGCAGCTGGCCAACTCGGCTGCCATCCGGGCCGAGATCCAGCGCTTCGAGTCGGTCCATCCCAACATCTACTCCATCTACGAGCTGCTGGAACGCGTGGACGAGCCAGTGCTGCAGAATCAGATTCGGGAGCACGTCATCGCCATCGAAGGTGAGGGCCGGGCCGTCGCGGGGTTTCTGGAGAGCGCGGGGGAGCGGGCGCCGGTGGCGCGGCGGGCTGCGCGCGCGCGTGTGTGTGCGTGTGTACACACGCGCCGGGCCGTGGCACGCGGCTGTTGGGCCAAGTGAGCACTGCGGGACTTCTTACCCTGCAAGGCCGGTTGAGAGCCCTGGAGAGGCGGAGGGCCAGGCGAGCGCGCCTCCAGCCCTGCCGGGGAAGGTGGGTAGTAGTCTCTCTCCCGTGAGAAAAGTGGCCGGACGCGATTGTGTCCCGGGTCGCCTGAGTGACCCGGCCCAGCCGCTGCCTGTGGCAGCTGGAGAGGTTGGCGTCCCCGGACCGTGACAGCTTCCCAGGTCACTGCGAGCGTCTTGCTGGGCGACGGTGGAGATTGTTTTGAGAGGTAATGCTGGGGGCGAGGCCCCGGCCAGCGTGCTGAGGAGGGGCAGGGCAGCCCAGCTTCCCGTCTTTGCTCAGTTCAGGGCCACAGCAGAGCCGCTGAGCTGAGCCCTTTGCCCAGAGTCAGCTACGGCTGCAGGCAGACAGCGCGGTGTGTCTGCTCCTGGGTGAAGGTTAGTCTCCATGGAGTGTTTTCTACCCAAGTCCTGGGCCAAATTAGGAGAGCCCCACCAGGAGTGGGGAGCATCCCTCAGCCTGAGGGCCTCGCATTCTGCACATTAGGCAAGACTGTGACCCCCAGGAAAGGTGAAGAAGAGCCTGCCTCTCAGGGGCTTGTGTTCCCTCTGAATCACTGGTGGCTCTTAGCATGCTGCTGCCCAGCTTCTGGATGTCTCCTTGCCTTACCCACGTGTCCTGCCCAGGCCTACCTGGGAGACCAGTGGGGCAGAGGTGCGGGATGTGGGGCTGTGCACCAGCCGCAGGCAGACTGCGAGTGGCCTTCCCCTCCTGTCCCTTTTGGCCTGTGGGGTGGGTTGTCCATAATGCAGAGCTGTCCCGGCCAAAGGCCAGCAGGGACGCTGTTGAGGGAGGCCTGGCAGGAGCATGTGTGGAGCCTGGCCACAGGCTGCCACCCAGGGCCTTGGCCACGGGAGGGCTTTGCTTTGGCGCCACGCAGCCTGCACTGCTAACCCCAGAGCGTCTTGGCGGATGCTTGGCCACTTAGGTGGGGAAGGTGGGTGTTGTGGTGCTGATCCTCTTGGCAGCTCTGTGGGCTTGAACAGAGGCCGGGCCAGGCTGCCGATTGGCCGGCGGTGTCCACAGGGGCGGACCGATTCCCCCAGAGGATCTGAGCTGTGCTCCAGTCTTCTGTGGGGCCTGGCTCTCAGCACACCTCACCGCCCTCTTGGCAATTAAAGATGCTTCCAGACTCCTTGAGCGGGAGTGGCGGGGGCTGCAGGGGGGCTGTGGACCCGCACAGGGTGCTGAGGGTCTGGGGGTGGGGCAGAAGTGCTCCCTGGAAGCCGAGCTCTGTGAGACGGGACTGTGCCTGTGTCACTTGTCTCTCTGCAGCATCCACAGGAGTCTGATGAAACACTTTGCAAGTCAGTGCCAAGTACCTACTGAACGCACCTGGCTGAGAGCCCCTGAGGCTGTGGGGAGACAGCCTGCAGCTGAGTGTGACTCATGACGCCCATTCCCATTTCCCTCTCTGGAAGCCCAGCGCTGGGCGCTGGGTCCCGAACACTCCCAGCGAGGCGGGTGCACTTTCTAGAAAGAGGATGTGGCTTCCTTTTTTTTTTGAACGCTGAGTGGTTTCTGGATGATGGTTTTGGTAGCTTGATGTCTGCCCTTGTGATGTGAGACTTCAGTCCCCTGCTTGGCTGAATGTCTGTTGTTCTTAGTAAGGTTCAGAATCGGTGCTTGAAGCCTGCTCGTGGCTTTGGTGGCATTATTATTTTTCTGTTAGAAAGAGGAATCTCTGCGTTGTGTCAGGGAGGCTGTTACTTTAATGAGGCTTAAGAATCATTCATACGGGCTTCGGCTCTGGGCATTGTCATCAACCGTGATGTTGCCTGTCAGGGTATAGAACTTCAGCAGAAGTTCTCTTGCGTTTGTGACCTCAGGGTGTCCCGAGGGAATGCGGGCCCACTTTCGTGTCTTCAGTTTGTAGAAGGTGGAGGTTCCGGGAGGGATCATGCCCTCCTAAACATTCGACTGCGGTCATTCTAAGTGTGGTCATCGAGACAGAGAGCCCAGGCCGGCAGCCTCCCGGGGCACCTCGCTTCTCGCCGGCTGAGGAGCCACGGCTTCACTTCTTGTAATGAAGTGCGCTCCTGCCCTGTGCTGGCGGTAAGATGCGGTTGTGATTTATGTCTCCGTCCTCGACGTTTTGGAAACTGAGAGGGCTGCTCACCGGGGGACAGGGCAGCAGTTTTTCTTCTTTGTGTGAGAGGAGAGTCGTGTGGAAGCGGTTCTGTGCCGTCGTGTGCGGTGTGGGCTGTCCACTCACACCGAGTTCCAGAGTGGTGCCGTGAAGCGCCGGGGCTGCTGGGGCCCAGCGGGATCGCCGAGCAGAGGGGACGGGCGCGAGGAGTGGCACGGTGACTCTGAGACTTGGGTGCGGATCTGCCCGCACCTGTGAGCCTTGCAGCGGCAACATGTGAATCTCTTTCAGCGACAACATATAACCAGCCATTTCCAATCAGGAAGGCACGTGCCCATCCCAGCAAATAGTTTAAAAATAGCTTGTCCCCCGAAACGGAGAGCACTGTGTGTTTTCGAGGCCACCCGGCGAGGCTTTCCCTGCCTCCGTGGGCACGTAACGCAAAGGTGGACTCACCTGTGGAGAGGTGCGGGATCCGCACAACGTGCGCACGTTCCAGTGCTAGGAAAAGCTTCGAGCGCGGCCTCCCTTGTGGGCTGCCGTTCCAGCATCGGCTGTGCGTCATCGCGTACATTTCCCTGCGCGCCCCCAGCTGCAGGAGCTTCGCTGCCAGAGCGAGGAGTGGCCTTGTCAGAGGGAAGACTTTCGGCCACTGCTCGTTCCGCAGGAATGCTGCGTTGCCCTGGTCTGGGGAAGCTCTGCTGAGATGGACTGAATTGCGTGTGCGTGTGTTGTGGTTGAAGGAGCTCACGGAGATTCCCGAATGAGAGCGGGTCTGCGATCCCCTGCGCGCGCCAGGGGAATGGGATTTTGTTCTCAGTCTCGTTTTAAAACATTTCCTTGCCCCCTGCCCCGCCAAAGTGCTTTTTTTTTTTTTTTTTGTATGTCTTTATTTCATACTTTGAGAGATTTGTTCTCCCGATCCCTACTCCCCTTGCCCCAAGCTCTGGAGTTTGAGGGAACCTTGCTGATGGTTTTCAGATTTGCCTGATGGGATTTCTGGTATGTCCCATGGGGTGTGGCATGCTGGGAAATGTAGTTCCTAAGCCTATGTGTTCTCTGTGCCCAGAAAAGAGCCTGGCAGCGGCCTGCTCCGGGTGTGAGCCTCTGGGCTAGGTTTTCCCCTCCGGCCCCTCTTTTGAAGCCTGTCTGGGTCGATGGGGTTGAGGTAAATGAGTCAACTGCCTTTCTTGTTCCGTAAAGCTCGTTCTTCTTTCAGGGATAAAGTCTCTATTAGCAATTGCACACTGTCAGTCAGCTTCCCAGCGGCAGAGGCCAGCGATGAGCCAGCCAGCCAGCTCACTCAGCCTAGCCAAGCCCGGACCCCCAGCCAACTTTACGCGGCAGCAGATCAGCGGGGACCAAGCCCCCTCTTGGCCCTGCCTGTGCTTGCGGGGTGGCTCCTCTGAGGACACCGGAGAGGTCACGATGGCCCTGTCCTTGGTGGGAGAGCTCTGCCTGGCACCCCTAGTAAGGACACTTTCACAGGGGGTTCCAGGGCTGGGCCCCGCTTTTGGGGGATTTGGGAAGACGGGGCCTGGGCCCCTTAATCCTGTGACACAACCCCTTTGTTTGGCGTCTGTGCTCACAGAGTGCTCAGTGCTGAACTGGCACGATGTCATTTCATCCTGTGGCAGTTTTGTGACATAGAAGCAGACCGATCTGAGAGACGGGCCAGGCTGGCCTCGAGCTCAGTCTGAGCTGGAAATGGAGCTGCAGGTGCTTGCCGCCCCACCGGCTCCTGCGCATGCTGTCCTGGTCCTGTGTCCTGCGGGCCCTTCCCCGAGAGGGCCTGATTGGAGGGCGCCACAGACACTGATGGCATCACGCTCTCTGTCCAGTTGCCTGCCGTGGCAGAGCCTGGGCAGTGTGAGTTTGTTCTCCTGCAGAGGCGCACTTGACATTGACATGTTTGTTGCGGGTGTGTGTTTGGGGAACAGACATCTTCTCCCGGCCACGGGTGAGCGTAGTTGTTCTGAGCCACCACCGACAGCGTTTGTGAGCTTTCCAGTTTAATCAACAGTGCAGGTTTGGGGCCTTTTCATTGTTGATGTAAATGTCTCTGTTTCCCCCTTAAAAGCAGTTCTCGCTTGTCTATTCATCGCTTCCGGGTTAAATCTTCTGTCTTACTGGCAGTGACCAGCCTCTTCCCATCCAGGTGTCTGTCCCCTCCAGCCTGGCTGATGTCAGTGTCTTTCCCCGCCTCTCCCTGTCACAGCGGGGCTGCCTGATCAGTGCCCCCAGCTTCCTTTGCCTCGGGTCCTTACCCTGCTGCAGCTGGAAGGGCCGGAGCCCGCTGTGTCCCGTTCTGTCTCCTCGGCGACTCCGCCACTGTGTCCCGTCTGGCCCTAGCGGGCGGACTTGCCGCAGGAGCTCGGCTTTTCTCGGGCGTCCGGGTCCCTTTGCTCCTTACCCTTCGTGTCAGCGGTGCTTGTCCTCTGGCCTGAGGGAGGGCATGGTGGGAGGCCATGGAGCACAGACATTGGGGCTGCGCCCCTTTGGAGCTGGTGGGTCAGCTGGGGTGGAAATGAGACTTTCCTTAGCATGCGGCGGGGAAGAAGAGGCCTGCTTGCTGAGTCCTGGCAGTGTGTGCCCAGGGTTGGTGCTTCTTTGCGTTGATGTCGGTGGATTTGACCCACAGGGAAACATGAGGGACAGGCCAGGCGGCTGGCATGCTGTGGTGTCCTCAGTGTACTATCGGGAGCCGTGATTCTCAAAGTTGAGCGAGCGCAGCCCCCAAGTTTCTAGTGTGGCAGGCTGGCCCGGGGACACACTTCCAGGAGCGTGGCTGGGGGAGGCCGGAGCCCCCGGAACCAGGCAGCTCCTCAGGGCCAGCACTCCCAGGCTTCTTCCCCTCACCCTCCCTGCAGTGACAGGTGAGTGCCCCTAGCCCCAGGGGGTTGCTTGGGATCCCACAGCTTAAGTGCAATGAAAGAGGGATTTAAACCCAGGTCCCAGTGAGTTCAAGTTCAGGCTCACTCTGCTTCTGCGGCCTGTGAGGGAAGTGGTCAGGTGGGGGGGCAGACATGGTCAAGGGAGCCGAGTGGGGAGGTGGGACCAGCTGGTGTCCTGTTTCCTTCTCTGTGGTTCTGTGTCTTAGGGACTACTGACTTTTAGTGTGGGCTTCTTCCCAGTCCCCTGCGTCTGCTCTTTCGGAGCTACAAGAGCATTTCTGTGAAGAGGGATCTCCACGTTGTTGGCATCACAAAAGGGCCCAGGGGTTGGGGGGCAGGCTGAAGGGGTGGGTGGGGGAGAGAAGCGGCTCCCCCAGCGGCAGGGACCTGCAGAACAGACCGGTGGCCTTGTCCTGCCCTCTCTGTGTTCTGTCCAAACCGGGTTTTTATTTCCTTAAGACTAAAATCCCTTATTTTGCATCCTTTTTTCCTGTGTACCCACAGGTGTTTATAGTTTGTGAGTCTGGCTCTGGCTTTTAACTACTGATTTGGTCTCCTGTTTCTTAACCTTCAGACAAACTCGTGCCCCCAAGCCCCCACCCCCTGCCCCACAACACGCCGGATCCTGTGAGTCTTTTGCTGAAGTGATTGAGTTTGGCAAAGCGGATCAGGCTTGGTTATTTTTAAGATCCAGCGTTCGGGGTTCTGATCCGGTGCTTAGCTACATAATTCCTTCCTTTTGTTAAGTGCCTTTCTCCGAGAAGCGAAATGCAGTCCACAGATGTCCGTCTCTAATCTCTGTAGCATCTGTTATTTTTGTGCAGGGTATGAGTGCGAGGCTTTGTGTGCTGCTGTGAGCCCGGCCTTCCGGGACTCTGAGGGGCCGCAGGATTTGCGGAGTCTGTTTCTGGTGTGGGAAGCCTGCACACAGGGCTGTGTGTGCAGTCACTTCCCCAGGACACACCGCTGATCCATCCTGGGCACGGCCGGCACTGTAGTCTGGGTGCAGTCCGCCCACCTTCCTGTGGTCCTCACTCGCCACTGACCGGGGCTAGAAGGGGTGTCTTGGTAGCATCTGGAGGCTGGGGAGGGAAGGAGGGCAAATGCCACCCCCACCAGAAGAGGTTGTTAATGGGCTCTTTGAATAACCAGCCAAATAGCTTGTCTGTGTTCGAGGTGGGGAGATTTTTCCGTAAGGAGCAGACTAAATATGGGCTCCAGGGTGGGGACCAGGGCCCGAGAGGAGGCTTTCTTCCACTGGTGATCAGGACTCGCCACCGCCCGGGACAGGTGCGGCCCCGCGCTCCCTGGGAACAGATCGGTGTTTCTGTTTAAACAGGGGCTCGTTTGCGCACTTCACACTTCTGCGAGGCTTGCTGGCGATGGTCTTGTTCGGGCTGCAGTGTTGGAGGGTACGTGCAGTGTTGCTACACAAGCAACTGCCTCGTCTCCAAAGCTGCTCCTGCCGCCTGCTTGTCGTTAGCGTCGTGTTGGAAGCTGCCTTTTTACAGTTTTTTTTAAAGGGTGGGAAACACTTTTCCTGGTTCTGGGAGAAGAATTCCAAATAATTCCTGGCCACGTTCAAACCATTTATGTCTGGTCTTAGAAATGTCAACCTCGAAGAGACTGGATTTCCCGCGTAGGACACGACGCTCCCGTCACCGTGCCCTCCACTAATGGTCCTAAAGGGAGACATGTCCTTGGGAGGCAAACCTGGTTTCAGGGTGCTCAGCTTTGCTTGGTACAAACACGCTGACTGCATTGAAGATCCCGAGGGAATTAGGATCTGTTTTTTCTATCGAATGCCTACACCAAGACCCGCCTGTGTCTTCTGAAAGAGTTTGTACTTTTTACGTGGTATCTGTGTGGTGGCCCTCAGCAGGACGGGGTGGTACAGGTGAGGTCACTTGCTGGCTTTTGTATAAGGCAGTGGACATGGACCTGGGGAGAGCCGATGGCCCTGACATTCTGTTTGTGTTTCCAGTTGTTCTTTTCCGTGAGGGGAAGATGGGCACGTTTTCCAGGCAGGGCACTTCCGGGAGTCTGTCCGTTAGCTTTTGTTGTTTTCAAAGATCGGGGGTGCTGCCGGGTACAGTGATTCAGCGCCTCCTGTTCTGATGCCGCTGCCGGTGGCACAGGCTGGTGAGGC
The DNA here is from genome assembly GCA_007922815.1 of Macrotus californicus. Lineage (NCBI taxonomy): Eukaryota > Metazoa > Chordata > Mammalia > Chiroptera > Phyllostomidae > Macrotus > Macrotus californicus. Next base: position 42,397 of record VMDR010000082.1, on the reverse strand, counting down.
CGGTTTGAAACACCAACAACCGAGAGCATTGTTCCTGTCCCAGCTCCGACAACTGAGCCTGGGTCTCTGGTTTCCCACGTCCTCCCATCTGGAGTTCGCGGCTGGTGGGACCCGAGACCACAGCAGTCTTCCTCGTTGTTTGCAGAAGGAGAGGAAGTTTCCACAGACTGGCCTCTGCGTAACCACAATCCGGGGCAAGATCCAGAAGGATCCGCGGCCGGCCAGCAAGGCCCAGCCACGCTGCTCCTCGTGAGAGATCGTTTGCTGCCGCGGCTCATCGGTCTGTTCTATTGATGGGCGTTTGGGCGGCTTCCTTTTTGGGGTTGCTCTGAAAAGCACGCACGTGCCTGTGGGTGCCCACGTGCCCCCGTTCCCGTCGGGTGCCCGCTGGGAGCCGACTGCTGGGGCCTCTCGCCTCTTCTCCGAGGCGGAAACCACGCCGTCAGCCAGGCGGCCCCAGTGTGGAGAGGCCAACCTCTCCTTGCTGTTCAAGGTCCAGTTCGTGGCTGATCAGCTGGCCGTGGGGCGGCTGCCTCCCTCCTTGGATGGCCCTTGTTTATGAATAAACAAATAGTTCCGTGGGCAGTACATTTCCGGCGCTGTCTTAGATGTTAGGGTTCTTAAATTTAGGGTCGTCTGAGTTGAGTAAGTGCAGCTCTGCAGGTGGAGCTGGGAGAATGAACCCAGTCACCAGGAATCCTTCCTCCTGAATGTGCACGGTACCATTCCGCTGAGACAGGACTGGCCCCGCCAGCCGCCAGCCCCGGGGCTCCCTGCTGACCTCCCTGTCACTTGGGGTTCTGTCGCTGGCGGAGCTCAGACCTCCCGAGCCCATCTCGCTACAGTGTCCTGGGTGTTAGGTAACTTTTGGGTCTCTCTCGGTATTTGAAAGGAAACTCCTTTGCTACTTTTGGCCTAAACTGTTCTGTGGTCTTAAATAGTTTCTTATTAGCACTATTCAGTTTCTGTTTGCTTATAGCAATTATGGGAAGACACAAAAGAGAAAAAGAAATGCCAAGTGTTGCTTTCAAGGGGCTATTTTCTTTGTTCATTCTGCTTGTCCTGCGAGCTGCCACGCCCCTCCACAGAGGCCACGCCCACCCCCAGGCCCGAGCGGGAGCCCGGGAGAGCCACAGATCCAGGGGGGTGTGCCTGTGTGAACTTCTCCAGTTGCTTTACAAACGTGAATGTTTATTTTGAGGGATGGGTGGGAAGGCAGTGTTTATCTTCACTTTGTTTGGTATGGGAAGTGGCAAATGTGAGAATCAATAGGCAAGATGTTATCGAGCACCCGTCATGGGCAAAGCGCAAGGTTTGAATCTGGGGGGAGACAGATGTGTGGGACCCACACCCTTCATATGTAGCAACACAGATAACTGGGCAGGGTGGGAGAGGGAGGGGCCGGATGGAAGGGCCCAAATGGGAACTGGGTAGGAATCAGGCAGCAAGGGCTTTCCAGGTAATAGCAGGGGAACATCCAGGCTGGATCTGTTCAGTCTGCGGAGAGCTGGGGAGGGGGCGGGGCAGACGACGGAGGAGAGCCCTGGAGCCCCAGAGAGCAGGCCGAGCGCGCTCCCACAGGGCAGCAGGAAACAAAAACCACTGAGTGTTCAGGGAGGGGGCCTGGTGAAGCCCGTGGTTGCCCTGCAGGGTGGGAACGGTGGTGGTGGTGGCTGTGGGGCTGTGGCCATGTGGAGCGGCAGGGTGGGTTCACAGCAGAGCCTCTGTGAGGGAAGGGGGGCATGGGCTGGGGGGTGCAGAACCGGGGTGGGCCCCCAAAGGTATGTACTGAGGTGCAGGCCTGAGGTTGCTTGCGAGTCTCAGGGTGCAGGAAGTGGGGGTCAGGGCAGAGCTTTGATCCTGGGAACACAGGCATGGGGAGCACATGGGCGGGTATTTCATCCCCAGGTTTGGGTGGGAGGGAGGTGCTCGGCCACATAGGACGGAGACCTGGGATTTGTAGAGGTCAGCCCTGTCTGCCCGCCCCCGGGATGAGCTTGGATGTGTAGGTTCAGAAGTCACTCCCTCTGTCACCCAGGCTGAGAGGCAGGCATCTGGAATGGGTTGCAGCCTCTCCTTCCTCTGCCAGTTCTTCAGTGGGTCTCAGGCAAACACCTCTCAGGGCTATGGCTAGTGTGCATCTCTAGGAACTGAAGTAGTCCACGGGCTGGTGTGGGCGGGGTGGGGGGAACGTATGTGACTGAGCTTCTGCTCACAGACCCTGGGCTGTGGTGGCCCCTGAGGTCCTGCTTGTCCAGCCAGGTAGTCTCCTGGCTGTGCCTTTTCCAGAACAATGTGTCCATCTGTGTGTATGTGTCTGCGTGTGAGCAGTGTGTCCATCTGTGTGTGTATCCATGTGAGAACAGTGTGTCCATCTGTGTGTGTGTCCATGTGAGAACAGTGTGTCCATCTGTGTGTGTGTCTGTGTGTGAACAGTGTGTCCATCTGTGTGTGTGTGAACAGTGTGTCCATCTGTGTGTGTGTACCCATGTGTGAAGTGTGCCATCTACGTGTGTCCGTGTGTGAACAGTGTGTCCATCTCTATTTGTGTATCCATGTGTGAACAGTGTGTCCATCTGTGTGTGTGCCTGTGTGTGAACAGTGTGTCCATCTGTGTCTGTGTGTCTGTGTGTGAACCTGTAGCTGCAGTTGTCCGTGTGTCCATCTGGTAGTATGTGACCTTCTCGCTCAGTGGCTTTGCTCCGGGGGCCGACAGAGCTGGGGGCTGGCCCGCAGCGGTGAGCAGGCCCGGTGCCATGCAGGGCAGGGCAGGGGCAGGGCCAGTGGGGGGCCAGGAGAGTGGAGGCTCTGCCATGGAAGGGCCCAGGGGCTCCGGGAGGAAGCCCTGTGTGAGCCTGAGAAGATAGGAAGCTGATGACATTTGGGGGGTCGTTGACAGGTGCCACTCATCTTGCCTCAACAGGAGGCCTTGGAAAACTCTTACCTCTGCCCAAAGAAACCCGTCTTCACACAGAAAAGTTCGTTTCCAGTTTCTGCTGAGATGAGTTCACTTCCCAGGTAGCTCAGTCTGTACTCGCCTCGCTGGTCAACTTATTCGGCTGGGAAAGGAAACAATCGTCTGTATCTCTTTCTGCCCACCGTCTGCATCTGGGGTCCCCCACCGCATGCTTTCCCTTTATGAACCCCCAGCTCACCATGAGGGCTTTCAGAGGGGCACCCTGCTCGGGGGGGCAGAGGGTCTGAGCTTCTCTCCGGGGCCCATGAGGCTTTGCCGGGATGCCGGCTGCTCGGGACTGGAGGACGGACCGGGCTGCCTTTCTGCACAGCAGGCCGGAGGGCTGCACTTCAGGAGGGAGCCTGTGCTTCTTCTAGAACCCCAGCTCCTGTTCTTGTGGAATGCAGGCTGGGGTGGCGCACTTGGGTCTGCCCGTTTGCAGGGGGCCTGCTTGGAGGTCAGAGGTGGAATCTCAGTCTGCTGGGGCAACGGGCACTCCTCTGCTCGCCGGTGGACACGTTGGGGTGTTGGTGTTGAGCGGGGCATGCGCGCGGTAAGAGTGAATGGCTCCCGCGAGTCCACAGAGCCATCATGACCTGTGGACTTGGGACCCCTCCTGGGCCCGCTCGGGAAAGGAGTCGTCCCACAGTCTAGTGTCTGAGATTTGGTGAGCAAGACGTTCTGCAGCTAAGAGAGATGGAATTTGTTTGCGACTCAAGGAGGACCTGTTCTTCTCAACATTTTGTGATAAAATTTTCTAACTTGGAGAGGAGTTGAAAGAATGTTCACAAGAGCGAACTCCTACATACCCATCACCTTGGTTTTCTTGTTAAATGTCTGCATCCGCCCAGAAGAGGGTTCAGCTACCACTGTGTACAGAGTGCAGAGCTTTCCAAGCTGGCCCCATTTTGTCTGGGAATCTAAAGGATCTCTGGAAGCAGCGCCAGCCCGCGGGTGGCGTCAGATCCCAGGGGCAGTGCTGGCACAGCGCGGCAGGGTGCTCATTAAGCATGGCTCGCCTGCGAGGTGCTTGTCCTGCAGGGGAAGCCGGTTCAACTTGTGCTTTGCGGGCTCCTCTTTCTGCTGTGTTCATCCCGATGCCATGCAGACTGGGGTGCACAGGGAGGCTGACTGGGATTCTATGGCGAGTGTGTGTGTGTGTGTGTGTGTGTGTGTGTGTGTGTGTGTGTGTGGGCAGCCCCTCTTCGGGCCCCGGTGGTTTTGGGGATGGGGTGGCACTTCAGTTGGGGGAGCAACTGATGTAGTGACGTGGAGCTCGGGCGTTTTCTTGCTGGAACGTGTTGCACTGTGACCACTTCCTGGAATGATGTCATGGAGGATCACAGCCTTGGTGACTCTCTGTGGCCTGTAGGAGACAGACAGGCCTCGGATCCTAGCCTGGGGATCGGAGACAGGCACTTGCCTCAGTGACTTGCTGTGGAACCGTTGGGAAATGCACGTGTGCCTTTGGGCCCCAGTTTCAGAGGCTGGAATCCAGGGGGTTCAATTCTGGCCTGGAGGTTCCTCCAGTCTCTGAAGTGACTGCCCTGCCTCATCTGTTGCTCCTTAGTCCCTGAACTGGGCTGGTCTGGTGGGGCGGGGGATGGGAGGTTGGGGAGGAGAGGCCAGATCGCCCCAGGGCTTTGAGTCCTGTGGTTCCCTCTAGTTCCCTTCACCAGCAAACACAGTGGGACTCCACCTGGGGAGTGACATCCGAACACGGGAAGGAAGCTGTGCGTGTGTGTGACCCATGGGGTCCATGGGCGACCTCGCACTTGCGTGCCTCGTGGGACATAGTCTGCAGAAGCACCAGCATCTCTGTAGCGCCTGGGTCCCCGGACACGTGGAGAGACAGGGAAGAGCAGGTGTGGGGCTGTCTGTAACCTGGTGACGGCATCATTGTCACTGTGACACGCAGGTGAGAGATGTGGCAGGGATGATCAAGGAGCCTGTGCGAGTTGCTGGTCCGCAGAAAGGTGTTCAGGCAGACCCTGGAAGTCTAGTTCAGCTGTCAATCATATGTTTTAGGGAGGAGCCTCCAAAATTGGCGTCATCTCCAGGCTGACCTGGGAGCTGAGTAATAGTGCGATTCCAATCTCTGCAGTGTTAATTACAGGGCCCCACTAGGCCCAAATTCCTGTTTCCCAGCCTGGGCCTCTGGGGTTGCTTGTGCCGGCCATGACTTCGACCACCTCATGGTGGGCCCAGGGTCCCCGCGTCCTCCTCTTCCAGGCCATGCCACTCGCCCCACATCCTGCCTGGAGCTGGCCTGAGTCCTCTTGGGGGCACTGAAGCAGCAGGCTCCTTCTCAGGATCATCCCCCGACGTCTTCACCACAGCCCTGTGCTGCCGTCCCGTCACAGGGCCTGTCTGGGACACGCCAGGTTTTCTCCTGGACTTCAGGCTGCATGGGCTTCTGTTGGGATGAGCCAGTGGGTCTAAAGTGTCCCACAGGAGCCGCCTTTTAATGTCCACTTTGTCTTGGTCTCCTCAAAGTCCAAGCAGGCTCTTAGGGAAGGGGTTGATGTCAGAGTGCTTCAGTTGTCCCCTCTTTAAGTGCAGCTGGGGGCTGAGCTTCTCAGAGGCTAGGGGTTCCGAGCGCCCTCCCCTTGCTCCCTGCACCCTCCCCAAAGTGAGGTGCGCTTCGCTCATGAACCTGTCCTCTGCCGATGACACAGGGTTCTTTCCTCCCAGTGGGTTGGTGGGTGAGGAACGCCTGCTTCCCTCACGCCTTGCCCTGGTGGGAGGGGTTTTCACCTGGAGTGTCTGTCCTTTTTAGCAGATAATTCAGTCGCAGGCAACCAAATTCTTCTTAGGGCCATCTTAGATTCCACTCCCCAGGGACACCTGACTGCCTCACCACCTGCCACCCGTCTAGCCGACTCCCTGTTCATGGCCCCCCCTCTTCCTTCATTCATTCCCTTCTTTTTCTTCTCCCCCTGCCTCCCTGCCACGCCTCTCTCTGCCCCTGACCCCTCAGAACTTTAACCCCATCCATAGTGACATTTGTGTGGGTGGGTGTGTGAGTGTCTCTCCCCTGCCCCCACAGGAGGCCAGGGGCACGCAAACTTCTCTGTTGTACCCTAGAGCAGCAGCCTGGGCTTGGCGTGTTGGTGGCGGTGGGGATGGAGGCGTGGGTGGATCGTGACCCTCTTGGCTGGGCTCTGTACCTTCTAGTGCCAGAGGGCAGGATTCTCCCGCCTGCCGCAAACTCATGTTGGGTCTTACAACCAGCCCTGCCTGAGGATTCGGTAGGAAGATGCTGTGCAGTGCTAACTGAGTGAACTTTTCTAGAAACTTGTGCTGGGAAGATCCATTTTCCATGGTTACTGTTACCTTGGTATTGTTGCATAACTGCTGTTGAATTCAGATGCAGGGTTTTCAAAGCTTGAGTTCCAGTGTTTAAGCACATTGACTTAGTGTTGCCTGTTGGGGGCTTTCTGGGCAGTGAAAGAAGATGTTCAGTTAGAAACATGGGTTTATTTGACCAAGAATTTCTCTCTTGGTTAGAAAGTGTGATGTCTCTGAGAACACCCTTGGTTAGGTGCTGCCCTACGCTGTGGCCACATGAGCCGGCTGCAGAGACGGAGAGTCACTAAAGGAGGCCCAGCCCTTCCTGCTTTTCTCAGTCCTAACCCATAGTGTTGTCTCTATTCTCTGCAGAGATGGGAAGACTTGATGGGTGGGTGGGGGGTGGGGCTGAGGGGACAGAGCAGGTTAGGCAGTGACTGCAGCCACTTGCATACGGAGCTCAGTGAGGGCTGTCCGCTTGCTGTCCACTTGCTCTCCTTCCCACATGAACTCTGACCTTGAGAGATTCCAGCCTTTCCCTCGAGTGCGCCGGAGGGCTGCAGACTTTGCTGATCCTCTCTCCCTCAAGGCCCCGGGCAGCCGGTCACACTCACGCTGGGCTGACTCTTGGGGCTGAATCCGTCCTCATTTCTTCCTGCTCTTTCTTGGGGGATTACTTTGCCATCACGTGTGGTTGTTTCTCACTTGGAGCTTCTGCACCTGGGGAGTCCCAGAGGAGCAGCTGCCTGAGATCTGTCACATGGTCGGAGATGGCCAGGTACCCGGGTCCCTTGGGCCCAGCCCAGCGCTCTGTGCCCACGGGCTCAGGAGCCATAGCACGCTCCTGCCTGCAGAGGCTCTGTTTCAGATATTAGTGATGGATTCCTTTTTAGGAAGACGGGACATGAACAGCTTCTTAGAAATGCTGCACGCTGTGAGGACAGCCAGGGCGAGGCCAGCCCAAGGCAGTGCATGCGGTGGGTGCGCTGGCCTGGAGTGGGTGTGGATGTGGACGGGGCACAGCTCTGCCCCAGCAGCTGGGCGGGCTGAAAATGACACCATTGCCTGGAGGCATCTCTGACAGCTGCTCCTGCTCCGGCTTCCAGAAATTTCTGTTAAACACTTCATGAATACCCTCCTGTTTTATTCCCTTTCTCTCAACTAATAAAATCATAATAGCACCAACTGTTTACTGAGTGTGTGTGTCTTGTGGGGCCCCGCGGTAAGGTCTTCATGTGCTTTGTGCCATTTTCTCCTGTTCATCACAGGACGGGGGAGGTGGGACCCCATGTCTCAGGTCGGGAGCTGAGGGCTGGAGTTTAAAGCCTTGCTCAAACCTACCCACACCTGGACGTGGCCGAGGCGGGATTCAGACTCGGGACTCACTGCACAGGCCACTTGGTTATGAGGATTTGATGATGCAGAAGGGAGACGTCTCGGATCAGACCCAAGGTCTGCAGAGGGCTGGGGGCTTCCGTGTTGTCTGCAGCTCCCTGCCTGTTACAGGGGGAGGTTTGAAACTCATTCGCACTAGTCTTTCCTCGCCGCGGTTAGAAAGGACATCACGGCTGCTGGGTTTCTTCTCCATCGCTGGGGTTTGATGGCCCTGGGATGCTGACTGGCGGTTTTGGTGGTGCAAGGAGGAGACAGAATGGTGGGCTGGCTGCCCTTGATGACAGGTTCATGTACAGCATGCCTCTGAAATTCACCAGCTTCTGAAAATCTGCAGCCCCTTTAATCCAGGCTGTTTGGAACTCAGATTTCAGCCACACAGATCATGTGACATTTTAATCACGGAGATGCTAGCAAGCAGTTAATTTTCAACACGCACACATGAAGTGACTTTTCCTCTGAGCTATAATTAGCACAATAGTGAGAGATTGATGCCCTAGGAATCCGAGTGATGTGCCTAAGGTCACACAAAGCCAGGTGGCTGAGCCGAGGGGCAGAGCCTGGCCCTGAGGCTGCTCTCAAGGGGCGCTCTGCCTGTTTTCCTTTTGGGAAGCTCTACATGAGCTCTGCTTTCCTTCCATCACAGGTGTGGTCAAGTGGGTCAGCGGGCATCGCCCCTCTTTCAGACAGGGACCCCGGGGATGGAGAGAAAGGTGTGACCTACCCACAGCTGTCTTGTCCTTGACCTTGCCAGGATGGAGGTTCCCTGCCCAGTGTTCTGTCCTCAGGCTCCCTTCTAATGGCACTGAGGGGAGGGGGAAGGGGCAGTCTGGATTCCCATTTAGTCCTGGCCCCCCCTTCCAGGTGTGGGCCAGTCATCATGCTTCCCCGCCTGTGCAGGGAGCTGGCCCCGGCCCCTGAGGGGCTGTGGGGCTCCTACCAGGAGGACTGGGTGGGGAAGTGGGAAGCGCAGGTGGTGGCCGTCCCCCTTTTCCACTCTGGCCTCAGAGCAGGGTACGAGGGCACTCCCACCTGTAGGACAGGTGAGGCAGGACTCACCCATGAGGGTTGTGTGACCCTCGGGCGACGGATCGGGTGCCAGCGGTCACTGTCAAGGTTGTCGGTGACTTTCACAGCTGCAGTGCTCACCCCACACTCTTTCCTTCATTCTGCCGCTCCCCGAGTTACGGTTTGTGTAAGAGAAACCACAGGTATCCAGAGCTTACAGTGTGGGGGGGTTAGCAAAGGTGTACGTCCCCGGGAAGCCACCACCCAGACACTGAGCTTGTCCATCTCCCTCACGTTGTCCAGCCCTCTGTGAGCCACCCTGCTCCTGTCCTGCCCACACTCTGTCACCGTGGGTTAGTTTGCATTTTCTAGAATCCAACAGAAATGGAATCATGCAGAACGGACCCTTTCTTCCTCTGGCTTCATTCAGCCCGTGTGACGATTTTGAGATCCACCCATGTCGTTTCGTGTTCTTTCTTGTGTTCCGTCCGCGGGCGTCCCGCTATTTGCTCTGTGGACGGGGGTGCAGGGTTCGGCTTCTGCGCGAAGCCGCTGTGAACGTCCACGCACAGTTCTTGGGCCGGGCTGCCTCTCGTCCTGGGCGAAGCTCCCGGGAGACAGAGACGGGTGGGCATGTGCATTGCTGAAGGCGGCCACACTCTCCTCCAAGCCGGCTGTTTGACCTCACACTCCTGCTGGCACTGTGAGGGTCTCCCTGTGGGTTCAAGGTCAGCAGGCTGCTGGCGGTGACAGTGGGGAGAGCACATGTCCTTTATTTTATTTTTTAAAGATTTTATATCCTTTTAGAGAGAGGGGAAGGGAGGGAGGAAGAGAGGGACAGAAACATCGATGTGAGGAACACTGATGGGTTCTCTCACATATGCCCTGACTGGACACTGAACCCACAGCCCAGGCATTTGACCGGACTGGGAATTGAACTGGTGACTTTTGCTTGACGGGCCGATGCCCCACCCACTGAGCCACCGGGTCAGGGCAGCAGCACCTGTCCTTTAGAAAGAGGGTTTGGCATTGGTGTCTCTTGGGCTCTGAGGTGTCTTGTGCTGTTGGGTTGGTGGGGGGGCGTGTAGAACAGGGGTGTCAAACTCGTTTTCACCGGGGCCACGTCAGCCTCTGGGTTGTCTTCAAAGGGCCGAATGTAATTTCAACTCCTTAACTGTTAAGGAGTGGTTACATTTATCCAAAAATTATTTCAGCCCTTTGAAGGCAACTGCAAGGCTGCTGTGACCCCCGGTGAAAACGAGTCTGACACCCCTGCTGCAGAGATTTGGCTGAGATGGGCAGGAGGCCAAGTGGGAAAGAGGTTGCGGAGCCCGCGGGGGAGGAGCTGTGACCCCGAGTTCCTGTTTGTGAAAATCAGACCTGTCGGCTCATAAAAACGAGCACCATCCGGGGAGCTCTGAGAGCGCGTGGCGTTGCCTCCACAGCGGGCACGAGGGTGGGCCCTGCGGTGCGGCCGGCAGGGGGCTAAGGCGGAGAGGTCTGGGGTCAGGGCGTGGCTCCATGTCTCTTTGTGGCCCTGGCCTCAGTTTCCCTGCTTGCAAATTCAAGCGTTTGGCCAAGATCAGTGATTCTTAAGGAAGGCGGGGGCCAGTTTTACCCTCACAGAACACTGGGTGGTGTCTGCAGAAACCCGTCTTTGCCACCACTTTGGGGAGGGAGGTACTCATGGCACCTGATGAGGGGACTGAGGACGCTGCTCCCAAGCCGCCTGCAGTGCCCAGGGCAGCCCGGGTCTCAGCAGCGCTGCCTGCTACCGCTCTGCGGCCCCTGCCAGCCCCTGACACTCAGCGCAGAGCTCTGTGGCCGCCAAGGTGCCTCCGGCATGCGCTTCTTTTCCAGGTGGGGCCCAGCAGCATTTCCCAAAGCATGTGCACCTGTGTGTCTGTTCCCCGGGTCTGAGCCGGGCCCAGGTAGGGGAGCGGGGGACTGCGGGGCCTCAGCCAGCCCCTCCTCCCGCACGTTTTCCAGCAAACAGGACGTGACTTCCTCCTGCGCCTCTTCCACTTGTCCAGTAGGCAGGTTGCACCCAGCCCTCTGTGACTGACCGCCTGCCCAGTGCCCAGGGCCATCGCTGCGGGCCGCTGTGACGATGGACCTCAGCTCCGCTCAGGGAGTCACCTCCTGTTCTCGGGCCAAGAGTCCACCTCCGGGAGACTTGCCTGTGCAAATCTTTTTGAGGAAGCTGCTTTCTGGAGCTTTCCCTCTGCAGTCTGCTTCCTCGCAGGGAGGGAGAAACCCCCCTGTAATTTTTGCTCCTTCTCAAAACAGTGCTCATGGTGGGGGTCAGTGTGTGTGTGTGAGGAGGGGATCCATGCCACGCCCGCAGTCACTCCCTGACCCGACGCCACATCAGCAAACTGCTGGGGGCCGGCTTTTATCTTGGTTGGGAGTTGGGTGTCAGTTTTCCTACTTTTGGGGGGAAATATCAAGGATGGGAAATGCTGGTTTTGTTGACGTGGGAATAAGAAAACGAACCGCACCCTTCCCCATTCCTGTCTTGCTTTCCCTGTTAGGGTGAGCCACGTGCGTGCTGCTGGACAGAGACCTCTGGACGGGGTCCTGCCACAGCTCAGCGGCCTCCGGGCCACCCAGAGAACCTGCCCACTGCCTCCCTCTCCAGGACAGTGAGATACCTGAGTGGGGACCCTCCTCCTTTAGGTGCTTTGGGTGGTGTCAGAAAAACGTGCTGTGCTGTTAACACATTGCGTACCGCTCACGAGTTTTCTCGTGTTTCACGCGCCATCTGTTACGGACCTTAGATGTCAACACACTGTCTTGTCCACATCGAATGGGGCGATCTCATTGGTGGAAACAGTGCAGGTCAATCTACAAAAAACTATGTAATTGCATGAACCCATAAAGCATTGCAGTTACATTGTATTTTGGTCATTTGAATAGTCTTCGTCTTCAAGTTCCTGGTGCTTTTAGAAATGCCCCCTCTCAGAAAAAGGAAGGAAACCAATGAAACTGATACACTTCCGGAAGTATTTAACGATAATTTATCAGATATTCCTAGTGAGATCGAAGATGCAGATGACTGTTTTGACAATTCCGGAGATGATCTGTAGTTATGATGATTTAAATAACGTGCAGTTTGCCCCAAAAACGTGCGGTCCCTGGCGTATGTCTTAGAGATTTCTATGCGGTATGTTGTGTGTTAATAAGGGTGAGGGGTTCCTGGCTGGCCGGCCCCTCTGGAGGGCGGCGAGGTTCTTGGGGACAGCGTTGTGTTGAGTCAGGCACTCCCGGCTCTGCTGAGGTCCTTCCACGGCCGGTTCGGTCCCTTCTCCTGAAACCTAGTTCACAGTTTATTGGGCCTGTTCAACTTTCCCAGTTCCAACGTGGCTTCACTAGCTTTTTCTTGGTACCAGCCTGCCTTAAAGGTTGAGATCATGAAGTTGAAAGTGTGTCTAGTAACCCCCACCCCCTCCCGCTTACACGGCTGCTCTGATTACCGCAGCTGGTGTACGAGGCGTGCCCTTCCCGCCTCCACCCGCACGCAGGTGCACTCTCTTCCTGCTCCCAGCACCTGTCCCTGGCCAGCAGCCAACCTGGGGGCCAGACCTGAGGGCTGGAGGCCTCCAGAGCTGGGCTCTCCTGGGCCGCATATGAGGAAGGTTGCCAGGCACCGCCCTGACAGACTCCCAGGCGTGCCGCTGCCGCTGGGGTCTCCCAGATGTTGGGACACGAGGGCTGGTGAGTGAATGGCCTCCTGGGAGGTGGACACTCCCATGGCCACAGTCCCTGTAGGGTCTCAGCCGCACCCCTGACGGGGTCAGGAAGCCTCGGGCTGCATTTGCCATCACGTCTTGTCCCTGAGTTTGGACCATTCAGCAGGTGTTTCTCAGCTGAAACCGCACGCATCGCCCACGTGCAGCCCCTTTTGAGAGTGGCTGTGTTCTTCCAGGTGAAGAGTGATTTTACAGCTTCTCAGGTCTGGACAGTGGGGGGCCCTTAGGGCTCTGTCCAGGGCATTTGGGGTCCCCTGCCTCTTCGGGGTGCACAGGTAATGCGCGTGTATTTGTACCCAGGTGTTTAAGCACAGGCGGTGTGAGTGCTTCTCGCCCCAGTGCGTGCTGGCACGCCCACGCATCTGAGCTAGACGTCCCAGGATGCCGGCGTGGTAATTCACGTCTGGCAGCTTGGCTGGCCCATAAATAGATCCCCAAACTCGGCCGGGCCTTGCCTGCTTACACGCCTGCAATGGCTCACCAGGGCTTTCAAATGAAGCTGAAATTCCTGGCCTCACCCCTTCGCCTTTTTAGAACAAGTCATGGGGTAAATAGAGACGCAGGTGCAGTTGCCTCCTCTGCGCCCTGGGCCCTTTGCCATGGGCCTGCCCGGGCCTGCCCCTCCCTGCGGGCACCTCCACAGCAGACAGTGCCCTGGGGGGCCACCTGGGCTCCTGCCGTCTGGGCCCTGCCTCTCTTTTCTTAATCCTGCTGATACCTGTGCTGTCAGGTCAAGTGTCACTGTCCCTGGAGGCCATCACAGGGCTCCTGACCACCACACCTGTCTCTGCCAGCAGGGGTCCCGGCCCTCGGGCTGTGGTTCCGGGACCCCATCCAGCATGTCCTCCAGGACCGTGGGCCCGGACAGAGTGGGAGTGGAAGTCCCGGGCCGTGGCCGTGAAGGCACCTTCCCTCGGGGGGTGCGTGGGCTGCAACAAGGACACTTCCGGGTGTGGCACACGTTCCGGGATGCCCCGAGAACAGGCTCAGGTCGTGGGGATCAGTCGGCGGGGCTGTGTGCCGGGATGTTGTGGTGGCCACAGCTGCCGTGTGGGGATTTGCCTCCAAAGTTCAGGGCACTGAAAAAAATCTCCCTCCCAAACTTACGTGGCCTCTGCCCTACGCAGGCAGCCTTTGCCTTTAGAACAGTCAGAATTGGCTCACCCTCCAAGTTGGCGAACACGGCTAAAGTGAACACATCAGAATCCCCTTCCGGGTTGCACCAGCTGACACGGAATTTGCCAGAAGGACATCGGGTGACGCTGGGCGGGGGAGGGCAGGCACGAGTCGCTGTGTCTGCGGGCAGTGCGCTTCTCTTCTCGGCTGCCCCTTGGGCTTCCTCTTCCCAGAGAGTGTCTCATTGGGTCAGATCTAGCTACCTCTCGGTCACCTTGACTGACAGCCCCGTCAGGACGTCCCTGAGCGAAGAGGGGCAGGCCCTGAAGGGCTCCTTGAGAAGCGATCTCTGAAAGCCAGGGACGTGGATCCCCAGCAGGCAGAACTGTGCCAATGGCAAGCCCCTGGCGACAGGGCCCAGGCTGCCCTGTGAGCACCAGACGCTCAGCGTGAGTCATGAGCTTGGTTTCCAGCACCTGCCCAAGGCCGCCATGTCTGGGATCCTGCAGGAAGACAGCTGGCTGCTGTGGCATCAGGCGTCTTGCAGGACTGAAATGAGAGCGCCGTGGGGTGGTGGGCGACTTTTGACACAGGTGCTGATCTTTAAGATGTGCAAGCTTATATGCGGCTTCAGACATTTCGAATTACTCTTTGCAGATATAAAGGATAGAAATTAAGTCTGTGGGGAGCTGGGGAAATGCCAGGGGACAGTGTTGTCTTATGAGTCTCAGTGGAAGTCAGGTGCTCTGAAGAGTCGGGGGGAGAGGTGAGTGCTGGGCGACTCCGGGGCCTGCAGGTGCTGGGACAAGCTGCTGGGCCACGTGTGGACGTGGCAGACGTGCATCCTGCAGATGGCAGGAGATGGCCAGGCCATCAGCGCTGGACCACAGGTTCTCATTCCTGCCCTGAGACGTCGCTGCTGCTCGTGCAGATTGGGTGGTTCTCCACGGGCACACGCTCGCCTGCCCGCCCTTCCTCTTCCAGCCGTTGTTGCACCAGCCGCCTGTTTTCCTGTCCCCACCAGGGCATGTGGCACCCCGTTTCCACGCACATCTGGCAGTAATAAATGCCCAGCGCGTGCTTGTGGCAGCTTGTCTCCCCTGAGTGTTCTGCTTTGCGCCCCCACCTGGAAAGAGACCACACCCTCTTTCGTGCCCAGACTGTGTTACTGGAACCTTCCTTGTGGCGTTTCCTGCTTCTACTCATTGTGTGACTGTTGATAGAGGGGCATATGCTGTGGTATTTAAGGGGCATCTTTAAAGGGAGTTTGGTGCTGCTGCTTCCAGTCTGTGCGCCTTTGGGGGGGAGCGTTGTTTGAGTTCTGAGCCTCAGTGCCTCTCCTCACTCCAAGGAAGTGGGTGTCAGCGCCCTGCACCAGCGGGACCGTGGTCATCAGTGGGGGCACCCTTGTCAGGTACCATCTGGATGAACTGGGACCCTGCAGCTTGTGCAGGGGACCCTGAATCCAGTGACACCCACGGATATTGGTTCTGATTAGAAGTCCTGCTGGATGGTCTGGGTGGCTGGAAATGTAACCTTTTTATCTTGTTTCACTGTCGGGTTTGGCAACAAAGTTACAGGGTGGTTAGAAAACTGCAGGTTGTGAGGATGAAAGTATACATTTGTATCAAGGCTCCCACATGCGCAGAAAGTCTTGAGCCTTAGAGCTGGGAATCTGGGGAGGAGAGGACGCAGGTGCACCTCCGTTTGCAGCTGCTGGTTGTTTGCTACCGCCACCGGGGGTGTGGCCCCGTAAGCACCACCCCAGCCTGTGACACCCCGGAGACCTTCTGCCAGAGGAATGGTGGCTGGACGCCGGACCTCTTCCTTCCCGTTGCACGAAGGAAGAACGCACAAGGCTGCAGCTGAAAAGCGTGTCCAGCCAGCCAGGTCCTGCTCCCTGAGGGAGGGAGGGAACGTGCCTCCAAGAGAAGGTCATGGGCAATGTGTCCCCCTTCCTAGCATCTCCTGGGTCAATTCTTGGATATTGATGCCTAACTGGGTATTACGTTCTAGATCAACTAGTTCTGTGTTCAAATTCTAGGTAAAATGCCTGTGTTGCAAAGTAGAATTTTTCATTAAGGGAAAAAAAGCTTTAAAATATGTCATATATTCCTTAGTCTGCCACACATAAATGTCACCTTAAAATGCCAGGGTTAAATTTCTTGAGGCGAGTGGATTGGGCAGGGATGAAATTTAGCAAAGAAAACAGAGATTGATCACTTTTATTTACTTTCCCTTATTGTTGGGTGGTAACCGTTTAATGTTAGACTTGTGTTTTATATCAGCGTCCCCTTAGAACTGGGAGATGTTGATGGGGTCTTCAGCAAGCGTCTCCATTACAACGAGGGAGAGAGGCCTGGTTTATAAAGTGGGTAGACTGAGTGGGAGCTCTGTCAGGGTGGCTGTTTTTCAAAGTCAAGGCCACTCAGCCAAACGAACGTGGAGGCCTGTCCCCTCGGATGATGCAAACCCGTGCCCTAGCTGTGATGGGCGCCCATGAGGCAGCCCCGTGGGAAGGTCTTGGTTGAGGCACAGGTGTTCTGGGCTGTCTCCCCCCGGGACAGCTTGGGCACGGCTGCCACCTTCGCGTATAATTCATCTCTGTTTACTTGGAAATTGTGAGTTAGATTTTTATTTTTGCAGAGAGGAAATCACTTGACAATGTAGAATGTTTCTCTTATAATCCTGTTACATAAAACAATTTACATTAAAAAAAAGCATCTTGTGAATAAGTTAGGGTAACAAGGAATGATTTATTTGGAGAAGAGGAAAAAAAATCCAAAATAAAAATAAAATAAAGCTTTTAAGCCCTAGGAGCTTTACGAGATTATTGTGCGTACATGAAGATCCGAAGGCGGCACCATGAGGAGGTGACCTACAGGACCGTGAGTCAAAACGGCCATCGTGTCCTGAGGTTGGGAGTGTGAGGCACTTGTTACTTTTGTGGGTTGAGAATAGTTCTAATACATAGTGAAGCGAAAGGTTAAAAGAACACTTTTTCTCAAATCATTAGTGAACGTGGGCGAATTCTGGTAGCATTTGCCCAGGACATACACGGGCAGACTTCCACTGATGGAATGAAAGGGTGGTTTATTTTGGGAAGCATTTCTGTACAGACTTTTGGGATGGTTGGTGGACTGGGCTCGTCTGCCTTCTTAAAGGGAAACACTGCCAAACTTGCAGTGTCCCACGGAAGTCTGTCAAGTGCAGCCGTAGTGCTGCGTCAGCATGGTGACAGTGACCACTCGGAGTAGGTGTGGGACGGGGGGTAGCGGATCCTCTGAAACTGGGAATGTGGGTCGGGGGTGATCACAGGCGGAAGCCGCAGGTTGGCCAGGCACCGTTCTCGGTGAGGAGGTGCGGCTTGTCATTTATTTACGTTGACCTACATCAAGAAATTACCAAATGGGGAAAATACCTGAAAAATGGCCATCTTGTTATTTTTGAAAGGGCTGTTGCTTCATCCATAACTTGTGTTCTTTGTGAGATTAAAGTAGGGCAGGAAAAGGAAAGCCTGCCGCCGACACTGGAAGACGCGTGCTTGGGTTCTGGCTGTCTCTCTGATGTTCGCCGCCGCCCTGTGCACGTCTAGGGACAGGCGCTCTTTGACGTGTGGAGCCACGCGCCCTGTTTGCACACTTAGCTGGCGTCACCAAATTGTGTCCGCAGCATCCTTTCAAGTGCATGGGCACTTCCTAATAGCCCCACTTTGGGGCAGTTAGGGTGCTCTTGAGTTTTCCCTCTTCTCAACGGGGCAGTGAAGGGCGTTTCCACGGTGACCACACTGAGCCCTTGTTCTGATGTTGCCACGGGTGGTTCTGGCAGCATTGTGTCCAATAAGAACAATGTGTTGTTGCATTGACTCCAGAAAGTTTGTGCCCGTTTACCCTCCACGATGGAGATGGACCGCCTTCCCCACCCCCGTATGTGGGCCCTGAATGTTTGAGGGAGGTGTTGGAGCCGGATGGCCTTTTCCAGGTCGGGAGGTAAAACTGCCACCTGCCCCTGAGGTTCCCTCCCGCACCACCCGTCTCTTCCACAGGTGTTTGTTATTTCTTAGGCTTCATAAGGATATAAATGTGGCCTTTTGGCTGACTTTGGGTCTGGAATTAGAAAGCGGCTGGAGAAGTGTCTCGAACTCTGGGGAAGTGGCAGCAGCGTGCATGGGAGGTGCTGAGGGAGAGATGGCCGAGACTGAACCGGTCACGTTGCCGTTGAAAGACTGGCCTCTGGACACATCCTGTTTGCCCTCATACTTCACGCAGGCGCCGTGGTGTGTACGGGTGCACTCGTGTGGGATCGGTCTCCAGTTCTGGTCTCGGTTTGACTGTCGGTTACGTGATTGTCCCTCTGTGGGTTTTTCCTTTTCTTCCTGGTCTGCAGTGCCGACCGCTCCGAGGGCTGCGGGCCACCTGGTCCCTTGCTCGGGAGCCTAACTGCATGGGACGCGGCCCCAGCTGCCCCTGGTTGGCCTGGCCCACTTTCTGACTGCACAACCAGGAAGCCCCTGTGACCATCCATTGTTGCCTCGTGTTCATTAGGACATGGACCTGTTGTTGCCATTGAAGACAATTGTTCTAAGTTCCCTTCAGGGAACCGGTGTTTCTGACCGGATGCAGAGGCTGCTCTGTGCTGCTGGTTGCTGTGGCAGCCGCCCTGAGCTGAGCCTCCCCTTCACAGCAGTAGGGTTTCATGTGCAGTGACCACTCTTACAATAATGTACAAAATCCAGGTCACTATGTCACTGTGGGGGCTAAGGCACTCAGAGAATGTGACACAGAAGGCACTACAGGCGGTGAATGGAGAAGCCAGCTTTGGTGTCCAGGTGTGCCTGACCCCAGAGCCCACAGGTGGGGGCTGAAGTGGCAGGTGCTGCAGAAGGTGTGAGCGTGCCCGTGGGACGGGACAGGGGTGCACAGCCAGCATCAGGCCGCTCACCCCGGGGGTGAGTGCGGACGCCTGAGACCCTCCACGTCACCGGCTCCGAGAGCTGGAAGAGAAAGGCGACCCTCTGCATACAAGTGGTTTTCATTCCTGCATCAATCTGTTCCTGACTGCGTGACCCCCTGTGCAAGGTGCACACATTTGCAGGTGGATCTCTGGGACTGTCATGCACTCGTTCCTCTGCCTGGCAGCCAGTCAGGGCTGTTTGCCAGCAGCAGGAGTAGAGGTGGAGCAGGGGCAGCCAGAACCCCGCGCCCTGGCTGGCCCACCCTCCTGTGTGGTTGGGGGACCCGCCAGGAGCTGTGAAGGTGCAGTGATGGAGCCGGGCAAAGGCTGGTGCACACCTTATTGGATGATGGGGACAGGGCTCCAGAACACCTGTCCCCCAGGGCCCGGGAGCTTCAAGCAAGGTGTGTGGCAGCCTTTCAGGGCTAAACCTCAGTTTGGCTGTGTGGTCAGGCTGGGGAGGTGAGAACCAAGCAGCACCCAGCACTGGGAACAGATGGCCTGGTCAGCCCGCTGTCTCGTGCCCCTGTCTGTGACCAGACATTTCTCCGTCACCCCCCGAAGCTGAGAGAGCTGCAAGTCTTGAAGTCTCTGTTGAGGAAAGGTGCTGAGTGGGTGTGAATTATAAAGTCCTTGTGACCATAAACCTACCACATTGCTGCAAGGGAGGCTCCCCACAGATGCGGTGACGTAAGATACAAGTCCAGTCGTGGCCGGGGACATGCCTGGCCCTGGGTCTCGGCCCAGCTTTGCCCCTGAACTGCACGCAGGAGCCGCAGCCCTGAGAAGGGGGTGCCTCCACAGGACTGGGCCCCTGGCAGGGGCTTGTCTAGGTTTTAGACTTTCCCACAGGACAGAGAGAAGGCAGGAGGAAAGGCAGAGTCGATCACAAAAAGTAGAATTTGCAGAAAGTGAATTCAGCGCTTTTGCTAATAACACATGTGTTTCGTGCTCAGCACAGAGAATGTGGGAGACCATAAAGAAGAAAAAAATCCCCCAGAATTCTTTCTTCTGGAGGTGAATGCTGTTACTTTGGGGCAGTTTTCTGTTTTTTTTCCCATCTTTGTATTATGTGAGGGTCGGTATGTGTCACACATTTACCTGCTTACTTTTGGTTGAAGTGACATTTCCCCAAGTCTTCACCTTTTCTTCAACAATCTGAGGAAGGAGAAAGAGAGAGAGAGAGAGGGAGAGAGAGAGAGAGATAATGAATAAGAAACATCAATCAGCGGCCTCCTGTATGCGCCCGACCAGGAATCGATCCCACAACCTTCTGGTGTGCGGGACGATGTGCCAACCAGCCGAGCCTCCGAGCCAGGGCTTCAACCATAGTTTTTTAGCGGCTGCACTCCTACAGGTGTATTGGAACTGACTCATTCCAAGCTAGATTAAAAAAAATTTTTTTTTGAGGGCTTCAAGTTTTAAAAGGAATGAGGAAAATTTAATGTTTTTAAACAGATGAAAAGACAACCAAGAGCCCCTCCCCTGCCTCAGTTTACTCATGCACAGCCCGGCCCTCGGGCTACTCGCTTCCGGAGCTGGTCATCGGCAGCCGTGGGCCTTGGCACCTGCCGGGAGCAGCCCGGTGCCCCTGCCACCCACTGCCCCTTTGTAAGTTGGCGAGCACAGGTTTGGTCTCCCAGGGCAGCTTGTGTCATTGGTGCCTGTGACGGGTTCGAAGGGAGAAAAGGAAGCATATTCTGCTGCTGACCCTGGAAGGGACAGCGGGCGTGTGGTGCCACCGGGGCGGGGGGGGGGGCGAGCGAGGGCACATGGAACAAGCCGAGACCGGGCTCACGGGCGTCGGTGGGCTGAGGAGTGTTGGTCCTGCTCCAGAGGCTTTGTCGAGAAAGAATGATTTTCCCACCTGGTAATAATGGTTCATTACCAATCAGCAATGGTCAGGTTCATTAAAAACCACGTTCGGCCACGTTCTGACGAAAGAGGTCTTGACTTTCTCCTTTGGGGAATTAGTGGAGATCCAAGTGTGTGGCAGGCAGGAGATCCAGCACATTTTAATAGGAAATTGTGTAGGAAAGCGTTACGACATGCTTTCCTGGGCCCAGCCCGTGGATAGCGGTCTCGCCCTGCCGCCTTACGGGCCCCTGGCGGGCGGTTAGAAACTGGGTGGCGTTTTGTGTGAAGGACCCAAAGGTTTCACTCGGAACGTGGGGTGAGGGGACGTTCCGGCTGAGGTTGGGCATGTGACAAGGGTCCCGCTCCAGGCTCTGTGACGCTTCCTGGTCTTCACTTTTCTGTCTTTTGCCCTGATGAACAGGAATGTGCAGAAGGTGGCATGGGAAGGCCAGCGCCAGGTGAGCGTCGGGGCTTTCCCCGGAGCAGGAACTGTTGGCTCTCTCTGCCCACCGCCCTTTCCTTGGCCCCGGCTCCGCCCCTCCTCAGGCTGGTGTTTGTGTCTCCATAACCCATGTCGGTTTCAAGGTCGTTTTGATGAGTGCTTGGAGGTTAGTCTAATCAGAAGTCTGCTTATGCCTGCCCACGTGCACGTTGGAACTATGTCACCTTGTTGGATGGTGTCTGCCCACTGCAGATGGTGTCCTAAACCCCCCGGGGTGCCCGGTGCCTCAGTTTCCTTGCCCAGTAACACGGGGATAGTGGCAGTACCTTCTCAGAGCCATTCCGGGAAATTCCAGCACACTGGGCCCCGGACACGCTCTGGGCAGCCCCTGCACAGACCGGGCCCAGCGGTGGTGCCATCTCCCCTTCTCTCTCCTGTGTAAGTTGACTGGACATTTTGTTTTGAACTCATTCTGCCCCGTTCAGGGTTCGGGGTTCCTTGGAGGAGTCACCAGTTGTAGCACAGACCTCTTCCCTCCAAAACAGTGTGGTGACACCCGGGCAAGAGACAGGGGTCGGGGGGGCGGTGGGGGAGGGAGCAGACACCAGCCTCGAGGGGGCAACTCAGGATGCTCTTTCCCTCGAGGTCCACACCCTTCTCTGCTGGCACTCAGGCTTTGTGTCTGGAGGCGGACAAGGGCCAGCCACCCGGCTGCAAGGATGTCCGCCCTGGTCTGTGGTTTCCTGGGGGCTGAGGGCATGCTGCCCAGTCCCGGTCCTGGCAGGAGCGTGCACACCTGGCAGAGGCAGGTTGGGCCTTCAGTCTCTCCTGCTTCATCTGCAACAGCCTTTCCACGTGCGCACGTGCCCACCTGGATGTCCAGGTGGAACTGAGTTCAAGGAGAGGAAGGCCTGTGTGTGATGAGCACGTGGTTTGAAGGGGGTGTGGAGGTCACGCACAGACCCCCGTTCTGTCAGTTACTCCGAAACGCAATTAGAAGGGGGCTGCCCCCTGCCCCTGCGGCGGCGAGGAAGGGATTGATCTCAGGACAGCATTTTGGGTTTCAGCCGTACATGAAGTGACTGCCTCTCCTCTTGATCCTCCCCTCTCTCTGTTCCACGTGGCGGGTAGTAGGGCCCGGTGTCCTGGCAAAAGGCTTGCTCAAAGACCCTGGGGGCCGGGCCAGACGCCCCTTGGTGAGGTCTGTGCCAGCTGGGGGCTCCAGCTCCTTTAAGCTCTTTGCCGATGGAGGCCCACACTTTCATTCCTATAGAAGAGGCTTTCTGCCGTCTTTCACAAAACTCGTATTTTCATGCCTAATAAGCGAGTGAGTGAGTGCACACCAACACAATGAGCTCCAAGAGGTGAATGGGAGGCAGGTTCAGTGGGGACAGCGCTCACGCCTGTCTGCATACCCAGAGGACTGCAGTCTGCTTTCCAGAACCTTCTCCGAGTGGGGGCTGTGCTTGGAGCCCACAGCCCCTGCCCCTTGGGGCTCCCCAGCCTTCACCACCAGCAGCCTCGCTGGCTCATCCCGCACGATGCAGGCCTTTGCTTCCCTCCTGTTACATGCTTGTCCCCAAAGAGCCTCACCTTTTAAAGCCCAGGTGACTAAGTCACGTTGCGTTTCCCCTTGCTGGTGACCTTTTTACCGTATGAAGAATAAATAATCTCCATTTTCATTAGTGGCAGCCCTAAGAGTCTGTCAAGGACAGATCAAATATTTAATGTTCTGTGACAGATCTCCCTCTGCCCCCCTAGGGGGTGGGGCTGTCTGCCTTCTTAGTGGCCTTAGCTCCTTTGCTTACAGCACAGTCACAGGTGTGCACAGGTGTGTGTGTGTGGGTATGTGTGCATGTCTGAGTGTGCACACATGTGGGCATTGGTGCATGCGTGTGGGTGGGTGTGTATGTGGGTGCATGTTCTCAGGCACCGGCACCGTGCCCAGTCCTTGCACCCCGTGCACCCTGGTGCTTGGCCCGTGGGGTGCCGAGCAAACGCATGTTTGATGAACCTCGTGATCCCAGCCCCACCCAAGAGGAGGCTTTCCCTTGGGCTTCACACGTAGGTGTTTGTAGACTGTGTGGCGGGTGATACATTGTGTCAGCTTTTCTCAGCTCCAGGTGGCTTTGTTTGGCTCCTGTTCTGCTGCTTCTCTGCACCTCCCAGTGTGACAGCTCGTCGCTCCCTGCTAGCTCCCTGCTTCTCCGACCCGACCCGGGCAGGAACCGGAGCCTAACCTAACGAGTTTGTTCACTCACTCAGAGTCCAGCAGGCCGTGTGGCTCCCACGTGTTGGGCCCCTGCCAGGCACTGGGGGGTCCACAGTGAACAAAACAGGCACAGGCTCCTGGAGCAGCTTCTGTGGTAGAAGAAGGGCTAACTAAAGGGCTCGTTAAAACCCTAGTAAAATGCATTGCCAGTAGAACAGGGCAGGAAAAGAAGTGAGCAGGGAAGGGGCCTGAGCATGTGTGTGCAGTGGGGGGCTCTGGGAGGTGGGGTGGGATTGCAGGTGGCCTGGCCGAGGAGGGGCGCCTGGCCGCACACCTGCAGATCTCTGACCTGGAGGGGGGCAAATGAAAGGGTGGGGATACCTCTGTCGGGTGCTTGGGGCTTCTGGGCAGAGCCCTGAGGTGGGAGGGGCCTCAAGGTGTTTAGAAGCCAAGGGGGCTGGAGGTAAGGGCCGGTGCAGGCTCAGAGAAAGGTGTCCTGGGTACGTAGCCTAGCCAGGAGCAGATGGGCTCTGGGGGCTGTCAGGACACTGGAAGAGGGTAGCAGGTACAGCCCAGCTGGGGTTCCTTCCTCTGCTCCCCATGACTCGTGCTGTGTATGTAACACAGGAGAAATCTGAGGACCTCGCAGCTCTCCGTAGGAAAGCTGTCCCTTTGGTTCTGGTGGTCCCATCTCACATCAGTGTTGCAGGACCTGTGGGAGCGGCCGGTTCAGATCATTGAGCTCGGAATCCAGTCCAGTGATTAATTATCTCAGCAGTTGAGATGGCAGTGGCCTCGGGCCACAGATCTTTGAAAGCCAAAGTCCCCGAGTGATCTGGGGACTCACTGCTGGACGTCACCAGCATTTGTTGTTGTTGTTCTTTCCCCTCTTCTTCTTCGCATGACATTTTGTCAGCCACTTTTAAATTCTGTGCCTTCATCATCAGGAAAGCTGGCCTGCTTCCCTCCATTGCAGGCTCCAGGACGTTTTAAAATACTTTGTAGCAGCCACACTCCGTGGTCTCAGGTTCCCTCTAATTCACGTTTCCTGTGGCTGCTAATCGCCGGTACAGTCGTAATTGTTGCATGAGCAAGGAAAAGCTAAACCTCAGCTTATACCCTGTTCTCCCCAGGATGAGTTCAGAGAATAGCAATAAAGCCTGATCTACACTGTGGTGCTGTCGAAAAGAAAATAGGGTTATCTGCTTATTCGGAGCCTTTGAGTGTCTGTGGCTGTACAGATTGGGTGTCCTGACTTGTGTGAACCTGAGAAAGAAGGCACCTGTGAGCAAGGCTCCCGGTGGCTCATGGGCTTCCATTTGTAGAAACCAGAGCCTCGTGCCATTTCTGCCCCGGGGCCACTCCTGCAAACCGCCCTTCAGGGAGCAGGTGCCCTGAGCTGCTGCTGCACTTCGTCCCACCCTCTGAGCCGCCCTTATTAGAGGATAGGACTGAGGCTTTCCCCATCCAGTCAAAGCTACTCAGCCATATTCCCCCTCAGCTTCTTCACTGATCAATCAGAGTGGCTCCACTCTGACCAATCAGGACAGTGCCTTTTGGGCCAATCAAACTGCAAGGATTTGGAGTCCTTATTTGCATGAGGGTGAACTAATCAAGGACCAGGGGTGGGGACTTCTGTCTGTATAAGCAAGAGAGTGTGTGAGAAAGAGTGTGTGCGTGTGCACACTTGCACACCTGTGCTCAGGGGTCCCATTCTCTGGAAAGTTCTCTGCACAGGATCCCATAGACCTTGCTGTCACATTGGTGGGTGCATGTAGCAGGTTGTCACCTAGTGATCCCTCCTGCTGTGGAGCTGCCTTCTGCCTCTTTGGTCCAGACTGACCCATCTCAGGCCATTAACTCTCCTCACCGGGCTTCCTTTCCTGCCTTCTCCACACACGGTGCCCTCCACTGGACGCACTTTTTCAAAAGTGGGGAGGACACTTTTGAAGTGTGTCATTGAGGATGGGGCTTAGCGTCCAGAGCAGGATGGCATACCTCGCAAGGGAGAGTAGGTTACCGTAGGGGAAAAATAAGAGGAAAGATGCTTTTAGAGCTTACTATTACTTATCCGTAGCACTTCAACTCCATTTTTAAAAAGTGGAAAACTGTTTCTGAACCTGCTATGATCTGATTAGAGCATTTTAGACAATTTTTCCTGGTGGGAGGCAGAAAGAGAAACTTGGTTGTATCTCTCTCATCAACTACTTTTTAAATTGTTTATTATTCACAGCAAAGCAGGAACTACGTTCTCACATGTAAACCTTCAGAGGCTGTAAGCGAGCACGCGAACCAGAGCATCCGCCTGCCTTTCCAACCAGGTGGCATTCTGGTCCGGAGACCCGGTGTGGTGCTGGGCAGCTGGTGTACAGGCACCCTGCCGCCTCTGGTGACTTGCTCTGTGCCCCTGCCCCAGGAGGAAGTGTTGGGAATGTCCCCTCTGTGGGGGGAATTTGTGGCACACTAGATTGTCTCTGCTAACAGAGAACATTGAGAGCAGAGCACCCCAATAAGGCTTCGGGGTCTAAACACGTGTCACCTCGTTGAGTGCTTATGTCTTCTGTAGCACATCCATTTGTGATTCCCCCCGCCCCCCCCTCCCCGCTGCCATGTTCCCCCACCTGGTGGCAGGGAGGGGGCAGGGGTGTGGGGTGCATAGGTCGCTGCAGCGGCCCCCAGAGGTGCCAAGATGTGGGGCAAGGGTAACTGAAATGCGTCCTTTCTCAGTACTCCTGTGAGTCACTCTTTGTGAGAGAAGAAGCTGAGATTAGAAGATGCTTCAGAGAGGGCTGGGGCCCCCGGGGGCGTGTGTTAGTTCTGGGAGCCCGGGTGGGGGCGTGAGAGACAGTGGAGGGGGCGAAGATGAACAGCACCCGGAGGCCTGTAGATTTCCTTTCCACTAGGGTGTTTGGCATGGGAATGAACCTGAAGTCTGGGGAAAGGAAGCAGCCAGTGTCTGCCCACCTTGGTCTTTCCAGGTCTCTGTTCAGGCCAAAAGGGCTGTGGAGTGTCAGCCCCACCCAGAGAGCCACCAGCATCCTGGGCCCTCTGGAGGGGCGGTTGGCAGGGACAGACAGACGCAGTGCCCTCCCTTTCCATCCTCTTCTCTACTCTTGTTGAGGAGAAAACATTTTTATTTAATAAGGTCAAGAAAGAGGAAAGAGCCTGGTTATCAGGGAAGCAAAAGAAATGTGTTTCAGGGCTACAGACAGCCTCTGCTTGCTCTCCCTTCGGAGGGGAGGTGGCGACGGGAGAGAAGGTCCACGCGTCCCACTGTGTCTGAGAGAGGGCGACCCTGAGCAAGTCTTGGCTGAAATGGGACTGGTGGGGGGGAGTGCAGGAGGGTAGGGGGTCATCTATAAAGACAGCGGCCTGCATAAAAGGTGAGGACGAAGCAGCTCAGGGCTGGCGAGTAACCCTCGTGGAGAAATAATGCATTTTGGGGACAGGCGATTGAAAAGCTGCAGGTTCCGAGGGATGTTTGCGGCCAGTTTTACCGTGTGTGGCTCCTTACATGGTCATGCCGTTGTTTGTGCGAAGTCTAGGTAGTCACAGCCTGGAAGAGAATTTATTTATTTTAAAAATTAATACTTGCTCATGGTTAAAAAACAGGAGTTTAAATTCCAAAAGTAATTGTAGTTAATTTTGGGGGAATACCCCAGTCATTTTCTGTTCTTCTGTAAGCATGCATCTTTGCATAGAAGGCACCAGTCACACACAGCTGTTCAGTTTAATCATAACTGTTGGACCAGGGTCCAGCACCAGGAGACACAGATGTACCTCAGGCAGGGACAGTGAATGCAGTGACACGTGCAGATTGAGGGACGATAACAGAACGCCAGGCCTCCCCCACCCCCCCAGCCCTCTGGAGAAACACAGATTCCCTCCGTTCCTCTCCTCTGTGAAATGAACCCCCACCGCCCCCAGCTAAGCACTGTCCTGAATTTCCTGTTCAGTATTCCCTTTCCTTCACCTCCAGTTTAACGTTTGATATTTGCATCACTAAAATAGGTATTGCTCAGTTTTACCCATTGTGGTAAACTTAATGTAAGTGTAATTTATCTGCATGACTTGCTTTATAGCTAAACGTCACTTTTGTTACCGAGTTGTGATAATAGGTGTCTCTGCCGGTTCTTCCTTTTTGAGGCTGCATAGTATTCCGTCTTAGGGACCACACGTGGGGGCACCATTGTGGTCTGTCCCGTGCTTTCCAGGGGCTGCGTCTCTTTTGTTCTTTCTGACTGCGGACATTAGCTGACGAGGCGAATGGATGGGGGCCAGGTTGCGAGCGGTCAGGTGGTTCCAGGAGTGAAGCTGATTCTCTTGGTGGAAGCAGTGCACTTGCCCTTCGGATGGGAGCTTCGGGCGGGCCTTACATCTTTCAGTTTCACTTCTTGCAACTGTTCTTCAGAGCAAGTCCCAGGGAGCAAAGCGCAGTTCAGACACCAGTCCCTGTGAGCCAGCTGTCCAAGGTCCATTGTTTGGAGCTGGAGGGCAGGAATCCATCCTGAGTACCGGGGCAGGGTTGGGGTCACAGCCTTGACCTTCGGCGAGGCCTTTTTGTGTGGACCAGGGGAGCGGAACTGAACCCTTGCATGAAAAGGAAGTAATCAGTGTAGTGTGTTTCCTCCTGTGGCCTTGGTAGGGCTGTCTCTGATCCGAAGCACTCGCTTGTCAGCTCCCAGCCATCACTGGAAAGAAAAATCTCATTTTCTTTCTGGTAAACCTGATCGCTGTTTAAGAAACAACTGAGCAATACCAGGAGAAACCTAAATCCAGGACTCCGCCGCACTCACCTGATACTAACACATGAGTTTGGTGTGTCTCTTCAGATCTTTTTAAAATGCTTATAAAACTATATGAGATTTTTTTCGAGGCTTTAAAAACAGTGTGCCACCTTTGTGTTATTTCTGTGTGTGTCCGGTTTTTACTGACCCGTCCAAGGGGGCTTTGTTGGCATTGCGATGCTTCAGCACCATGTATGCTGCCGCGTGCGCTCTGGAAAAACGAGCTTATTCTCTTCGGTGGCCACTCATCCCGGACCACTCATCCAGTACCATTTCCTGCTGTGCCGGCCCCACTGACCACCCCCAGGTGTCCCAGTAATGGCCCAGGCAGCTTTTGAAAAGGCCCTATCACCTTACTTCCCCTGTGTGAGCCAGCCCAACAGAACGGGGGGCCCGAACTGCGGTTGGGATTTTGCTCTTCATTTCTGGGATTTGGGGGTGTTCCAGTGGAGTCCTCCCTGGGCCCCTGTTGTCTGGGGCTGGCTTTTCTTTGGGGCCTGCTGGGTGAATTGGGGCCCTGTCATGTCCTGGGCGGCGTGGACCTTCCCTGGGTCTTCCCTGGCATCATGGGGGGCAAGGCTGTGGCAGCTTCCAGGCACAGGTAGGGCCCTGAGGAGGAGGGTCAGTTGTCACTACAGCTCAAGGAGCTCAGGGTCACCGGCAGGTTCTGAGTGGAGAGGTGACTGAGCAGAGACAGTCGTGTGCTGCAGCATCAGTCAGAAATGCAGGCAGTCCTCCGGGATGTTAGGGGTTCAGCTTTAGACCACTGCAATAAGGCGATTGTCATGTTTCAATGAAGCAGGTCACGTGAGTGCTTTGGTTTCTCCGCGCACATGAAAGTCACGTTTACTCTGTGCTGTAGTCCATTAAGCGCAGCAGCATTATGTCTAAAAAAACACTGTATGTCCTTAATTAAACCGATGTTTTATTGCTGAAAAATGCTAACCATCATCTGACTGTTGGAAGAGTGGTGCTGATGCAGGGTTGCCACAAACCATCAATTTGCTTAGAAACCCAGTATCTGCAAAGGGCAGTAACGCCCAGGGCAATGCAAGCAGATGCCTCCACTGCTGGTTACAATGTAGCCCTTCAGGATACAAGGTATCTACTCCACTGCTATTGTTTCCCCTCCTGTGGAGCAGGCTCAGATGAGCCTTGGAGATGATTAAATCTGAGTCTGGAATTTTAGCTGGAATCTCCTGTCACTGTTTTTGGGAATCCTTATCCACTTTGCATCTTAACCTGGATGGAGGTGAAGGGGGCCTGTCAGAGCATCTAGGTGAGAGATTAGAGAAAGGGCATTGGACTGAGCTCCAGGGCAGGGGCTGTGGCTGCCAGGACTTGTGGCAGGGTCTCACCCAGGTCTGGCGCTCTACCCTGTGTCTGACAACAGGAGGGTGTGAGCACTACTGTCCCTTCAGCCTCCTGCAGTTCCGCCCTGCAGGCTCAGAGGGTGGGAGGCTGGGACAAAACCAGAGCCTTCTCCGGAAGCCTTCTCCAGGCCTGCCCTGGCCCTGGGCTGCTCGCCTGTTCTCACTCGAAAGTTTAGCCTCTTCCTCCTGCTCTTCTCCTGCGGAGACTGAGAGGTCCAAGTCTGAAGTGCCTCTTGGCCTTTGCTTGGAAAGGTCACTTCTCCTGCTTTGGAAACAAAGTGTATCTGATAATTATCAACTGCTTCCAGAGGGTGCAGCCCTTGTGGAGCAGAGAAGGACCCAGAACACTGTGGCCCTGGAGGAAGGCACTGCCCGCTTGTGCCCAAGATTGGGGTCTCTATGTGAGACCCTGCACCCCCACTCGTACCTCACCTTCCCCCATGGAGCATCCCCCACTCCCTGGGGCATGGTTTCCTCTTGGGTGGGATCTGTTAGCACAAGTTGACACTTTGTTTCCAAACAGATTGAGCAAAATAAGATTGCGATTCTGTTTTCCCTGCTTTTCCAAGAAGCGCTTGAGTACTTTTTAGCAAGCTAGGCCCTCTTGGGGGGAGAGAGAACCCTTTTAGTGGAAGCGTCTGTCTGCCCTGCTGATGAAGGTGGGAAGCTTTTCTGGGACCGGCACCTATTTGGATCCTCCAGGTCCTTTAACAGCTACTGTGAGTTCATTGTCCGGCTGGAGCCTCCGGCAGGACAATCAGAGACGGACCCACAGCCCACAGTGCCCGCACTGTGCTCCTTCTGGTCTGTGGGTTTGCAGGAACTGTTGGCAGCCGCAGTTCGGAGGAGGAGCCGCCCTGAGTCTGTACCTGTCCCAGCAGGTGTGCTTGGGGACCCAGGGGCGGCATCTGCCCTTTCGAACACAGGTCCAGGAGGGAGGTCCCAGGACGGGTCTGAGATCTGGTTCTCCCCGACATGCTGATTCACGGGCTGCTGCCCCGTGCCGTGGCTCTCCTGTGGCTTAAATCAGGGTGGCTCTGGTCATGCCCCATTCCTTGCGTTCTGGCTGTCCTGTCACCCCCCTGTCCTCATTCAAGGAAGCACATTTGAACAGGATGACGAAGGTTACTCTTTATAAGACTAACCTTGAATGGACTCAGATGCTTAGGAGACGTGTCACTTGTGAATGGCCATCTGTCCCTGACAGCATCCTTGTGCCCTTACCCTATTTTTGGCACAAGGAGGACATGAGAACCCAATGGCTTTACCCAGTGGCACTGTCACTAATAAGCCCTTTGGCCCTGGGTGGGTCATGGGGAGTGTCCCGGTCCCCAAGAGCAGACTCCTATTTATTTCCTGTAACAGACTGATCTCAGTGACAGAGAGGGACAGGGCAGGATAGTCCACTTCTCAGATGACTGATGACTCCCTGGTTTCAGAACGTGCCGGAAGTGAGTGGCAGAGGTCTCCAGGCCAGGGTCCCGGCAGCAGTCTGCAGGACCGATTGAAGCCAACAGATGCGGCCCTGCAGCTTGCTTTTGGGAAAACGAGTGTGGACCTTGGGGGTTTCTGCCTCTCGGCTTTGCCGACAGGGCCTGAGTTCCCCAAGGCCTGACTTTCCCCCTCTGGGTGGGCGTGTGTTCAGTTCCTCTTCTGTAAGCTCTGGAAGGAGGGGTGCTGTAGGGCTTGCCCAGCCTCCTTGGGGGCAGAAACTGGATCCAGGCTTTGTTCACTGGAAGTCAGCTTCTCTAAGCCTGGAGGCCTGGGGACCAGGTGAGCGGCTCTCCTGCTCTCCGGCTCTTCCTGGTAAGGACCGGTGAGGCAGCCTGTCAGTGGGCCACGCCCTTGGAGTGCCTGGCTGGGTGGAGGTGCCCCCCCCCCTCCACTGTGCCTAATAAACTCAAGCTGCTTCCTTTTCTCTGGAGGCCCCTCCCCCAGTGTTAACTGTCAAACTTGAATTTCCAGTTGATTGAAGTGGAAAAGGCATCTTCTCACTGGAATATTGACTTTAGGGAACCTTGCGTCTCAGGTTTCAGGATTGCTTTCTGTCCTTCAGGGCAAGGCTGGCGGGGGTCACATTACCTCCTCTTTGGTCCCGAGTTCTTTGAGGGGAAATGGAGGGAGAAAGAGGGAGAGACAGGGAGAGAAACATCAATGTTGGTTGCCTCTGGCTCACTCCTCACTGAGGACCTGGCCTGCAATCCAGGCATGGGCCCTGACTGGGAATCGAACTGGTGACCCTTTGGTTCACAGGCCGGTGCTCAATCCACTGAGCCACACCAGCCAAGGCTGTGCAGCTTTTAAACTGAGGCTTAAGTAGTGTTCTAATGAGATCAGCTATCGTTTGGACACCAGATGCCACAGAATGAGATGATTCTGCCCCATCCCTCTCTGACGCTGGTTGTGGCCATTCTGTTCCTGAGATCACATCTGTGAGGGGAACAGGAGTCTCTGCTCTCGATGACTGGGACACCCCCAAGGTGATCCCCACGGCCCGCCAGGGTCAAAGGGCTTGTTAGTAACAGTGCCACTGTGGGCAAAGCCGGCTGTCCCCCTCCAGTGGAAAACAGTGTAGGACGCAAAACGCAGTCAGGGACACACAGCCGATCCGACCGCACGGTCCGAGAGTGACCAGTTTTCTTCTGAAAGGAAGGGACGCTGGCCGCATGGCTCTGAGCTTCAGGATAAACAGCGGGTTCATCCCCACGACCGCTCTGCAGGCGGCGCACGAGACCTTGGTTCCAGGGTCCCATGGAGAAAAAGTGCGACCGAGCTGGGACCTGTCTGCCCCTTTTGCACCTGAGGATGATGAGGAAGAGGGATAATTGGGTGTTTTTTATCTTTTGCTTCTGACACGATCGGCAGGTTTAGTCAGATTCAGCGACTGCACCTGAAGCCCTTTCCTTCCCGAGGACGCCAGGCTGTTTGGGGCAGCCAGGTGTGCTTATGGGGGTTGGGCCCTCCCACCCCGAGACTGTCTTTAGGAAAGCCAGGTGTGGCTGTGGGCCCCAGCGCCCCCCGGAGGCTGGCCCTGCCCTCCTGCCCGGCCTCCTTGAGATAACACTGACTCCAGCCCGAGGGATGTTGCTTTCAGATGGACACGCTGGACTCAGCCTTAGGTCTGCCACTCTGGAAGGTGCTTAGGGCCCGGGACCACCTTTTACATGTCCTGTCACCTGCCGAAGCGCCGAGCATCGGTTGGCATTTGCTGGGTTCTTGCAGGACACAGAGCATGAAGGGGTAGTTCAGGTACAGGCGGGGCAGGCAGGGCCCAGGAGGAGCTCCCCCCAGCCCTGGAAGCCAGGTGGGTGCCGATGGCAGAGCAAACCCCATGACGTGGCTCCCTTGGCTCCAGCCGCTTGCAGTCCTGTTAGAGCCTCGACCTCCCTGCGAGGGTGCCAGTGGCCCTTGGGAGGAGAAGCAGCCCAGCGCCCCCAGAAGTCCTAGGTGCTGCCACAGGGTTTGGGGGCAGCACAGACACAGGCAGTCCAATTCTAGTGGCATTCCCGGGGGAGAGTGATCAGGGAAAAGTTCTGAAAAGGCCGTTTGGGACAGACAGTTTGCGAAACACCCGCTTCACACCCGAGAGACTTCACGGGGCCTCTGTCTGGATGCCCGTCCCCCACCCCAGGGTTTCCGCCTCTGACTTCTTGACCTTCCTTGTTCTTCAGGCTTCAGCCCAGACTCTGCTCTCGGTAGGGAGCGATTTCCACACAGGACAGTAATGGTCTGCCTGTGATGGAGGGGTCAGAGGGCAGAGACATAGGCAGGTGGGGACAGCTGTCTGAAGCGCAGGCCAAGCCAGTCCAGGCTGCCTCCTGTCACTCAGTTGATTGTGTGCTCTGATGGGTGGTCACAGTCATCTGGGCCCCCGCTGCTGAGTGCCCAGTGGCCCTCTGCCACCCCCCTGCCCTACCACGCGGCCTTCCTGTGACTTCAAGGTCTATAGTGTCCTGTGAAGAGAAAGCAGGTGGCCTGACACTCCTCTTCACGGACAGAGAGGACAAGAGGGTGGAGGTTGTGGCCTAGAGGCGGGCTGTGCAAAAGGCCTCAGGTTGACCTCGGGTGGTCCCTAGTGTGCCATCAACAGAAGGGTCCACATGTCTGTGCTGGGACTTGGGCCTGGGGTCCTTCTGAGATGACTCTGGTTTCCGTGTAAGACTCAGATCATTTAGCAGCTGATGGTGATGAGGAGGTGGGAGCTCGGGGGGTTTTGGGGGTCGATGGTGGAACACTCTTGAGGGTAATGGCGATGGCCAGTCCTTGAGTCCAGCAGCTCATGACCTTGTGTGGCCAGAAGGAGGCACTGATGGTCTGAGCCCTCGGGCTGGGTTCCTCACCTACTAGCACATCGCTTTACCTCTGTGGTCTTCGGTTTCTACTTTGATAGTGAAGATATTTTATTTTGATGGTGCTGTGAATTGTGAAGCAGGTAGAAGGTCAGAGAAGGCCCTGGCCAGGTAGCTCAGGTGGTGAGAGCATCATCCTGATACGCCAAGGTTACAGGTTTGATCCCCAGTCAGGGCACATACAAGAACTAGCCAATGAACGCATAAATGAGTGGAACAACAAATCAATGTTTCTCTCTCTCTCAAATCAATAAATAAAAAACTTGAAAGAAAAAGAAAACCAAGCAGGTGTGGAAGCAGAGTGAGAAGCGGGCCATCTGCAGTCCTCAGCTCATGGGCCTGCTGGGCAGGCCGTGACACGGAGCAGAGGTGAGTCACTGAGGCAGAAGATGCTTAGCTGCAGATGTCTTGGAGCCCTTGAATGTATAGCAGAAGACTCATGTGTTTAGGACAGTGGTATAGGATGCCACCGAGGAGAGATGCTCCCGCCCCTCTTAGCGGGAGCAGGGAAGTGACTGCGGCAGTGGACGTGGGCTCGACCCCGTGTCATCAGCCCCATGGGGACGGCCCGCCGTTTGGTGCCCACTGGCAGAGTGATGTGCTTTCTCCTGTGATTCTGGATGCCTTCAGGGAATTGTTTAGCAAATCTTTGCCAGTCTTGTATATTTTTTTCCTCCCAGTACCTGAGGAAAGCCCCAGGCCCCTCCACGCCTGTTGGTCCGGGCTGTGGGAACATCGCTGTACTGCCCAGAGCCTCTCCAACACAAAAGGAGAAACAGGTTGCATTCTTCCAGCATTTTCCATCCACCACCCTCGGGAAACTAAATGGAGATGACACGAGACCACGCGGCGTGGGAGGTCAGAGTTCAAGGTCAGAGTTCAGCCTGGGAGCCGTGAAGTCTGTTAGTACCCTTGGCGAGCGCACCTCATCATTGAAGGGGTGGGCCTTCCACGTTCCCGCCGGCCGGTGGTCCCTTCGCCTGCCTCTTAATATGACCTGTGTGGTGCTTCCCCTGCCACCACCAGCCTTTGCCAGGTGTGCCTGCCGTGCCTGAGGTTGACCTTGGGCTTGTGCGAAGTCGCTGTGAAATGCGCCTCTCGTGTTCAACTTGGAGGGGGGAGTCTGTTCCTCCTGGGAGACACTCAGGTGCCTGTGGGGCCGACCTCCCAGATAACCTCATGTCAGCCACCGTGAATCCGTCCTTTCGCCTGTGGCGATGGCCTTCCTTCACCTCGAATGTGGGAGTGGAGGTGACAGGCAGATGCTCGGTGTCTGGCCGTTGAAGAGAGCCCAGCAAAAGTCCACGTGGATCCGTGTTCAACAACCCGCCCTTGCGGCCGTTTTGTGAAAACGCACGCACAGCGCACAGTAACCGCCTGCTGGCCAGCGGCGGGGATGCCAGCCCAGATGCCGGCACTGCCCAGATGTCACGAGAAGCACTTAGGTTTGTTTCCGAGCAAGAAAAACAATAATTGCTGTCAAGTTCCCGCTAGTTGTGGAGCAGAGAGCACAGTCCCGCGCTTCGGGCACCAATTAGGAGCTTAGCCGCTGGGCCCGTGTTTCCTTCCAGTGAGGACAGCCCTGGGCCTGGGGTGCGCCACACCCTCCCCAGGCAGCCCCGCCCTCCTGCTAGTGGTGGGATTCAGGTGCCAAATGCAGGAAAGATGGGGCTGAGGGGGCTTCCTCCTCTTTGTTCCCGCCTTTTCCTTGTTCAGGCTCCTTTCACTTCTCCCCACTTGCTTGCAGAGACACCGTGGCACGCGAAGGCCCCAACCCTTAGCTGGAACTGGGAAGTGCAGGCCCCCTGAGTTTGCAGCCCACTCACCGGGCCTGGGCTGTTCTGCCGGGAGGCTGTTGGTCATGGGCTCTGTGTCTGCCCACACACGTGAGGGTGCCCACGGACTGCTACAGAATCACCCATGTCTGGAAGGGGTGCTCCGGAGCCGGTGTCAGCAAACTAGGCCCACGGGCTAAGTCCAGACCATTGTCCCTGCTTTGGAAGATAATGTTTTATTGAACGCCCACATCTTTTTGTTTGCACATTGCTCTGGCTGCTTTTTGCCTTTTTGCCCTGGCTCTCTCCAGAAAGAGTGCCTAGAAATGCCTGCTCCAGAGAAGCTGGGCTGCCTGCACGGTGGCGGAGGAGGGGGACGGGGCTGGGGAGAGGACCATGTGCTGAGACTTGTGCAGAAACAGGGACCAGCTGTCTCTGGAGAAAGAGCTTCTAGATGCTTGGAACTCGTGCAGGTGACTGAACAGTTCAGGCTCCCTCTCCCTCTGGCATCGGGTACCTCTCAGCTCTTAGAGGGAGGGGTGCGCAATAAATGGGGTTCTCCAGACCGCTCGCATTCAAGGGATGAGGACAGAAGAGGCTCCTGCAGCTGACCGAGTGGGGAGGACCAAGACAGCTGGGGAGAGTCGGGGTGCAGCCGGCAGGATGTCCCCGGTTGATGCCCCATCTGCCTCCCTCTGGAAGGACAGAGTCCAGGTCTGCAGAGGCCCAAGCCTCCTGCCCTCGGAGGACCCCGAGTGCGCCCTGAGCTGCGCCTGACCTGGGAGGTGCTGCCCAGGTTCAAGGAGACTCACCAGGCAGCGCCAGCTGCTCTGTATCAGCCTGTTTTGTGCTCCGCCCTCTTGTCTGGGCCTTGGGTCGAATTTGCTCCTTAATCATCCGCGTGCATTGTGGGCAGGTCTTGTTCCTTTGGATTAGTTTTTATTTAAGTTGCTTTCCACCACCTGGTTTTAAAAGGTGAGCCTCACACTGATTACACTGTAGCCCCTGGCGGGAGACACGAGGGGGCTGACCGTCCCAGCCTCCTGGGAGCCTGCTTTGCTGCGTCCCTTGGAGGAGAACCGCTACACTCCACCGAGCCTGGGGTTCAGGAAACCGCTGTCCGCCTAGCAGCGGCTCGGCTCAGGGACCTGTCAGGACGGCGGGGTCTGGCCCCCCACAGTGCCGGGACTGTGAGTGCCTTTGCACCTTGCACGCTGGACAGACACTCTGGGCTACCTGTGAGTCCGTCACACATGTTTTGTCTGTGTGGCTCATCGTGTTCGGGGGACTTGGGGAGTAAGCTGTAGCAGCCCCGTTGTGGTCTCTGGTCCCTGGGCTGGTCACCCCACACCTGTGGTGTCAACCTGTGCCAGAGGTCGGTCCCAGGGAGGCCATTTGTGCTCTGGGAGTGGGCAGCTCCTCTGCACTCTGGTGCCGGCATTGCCATGGGTCGGGACGGGCCCTCTGCTGACCGGGACCCCATCCCATTGGAGGGACTTCTGACCGCGCTCTGGGCGGCCGCCAGCAAGCAGGACAGTGTCCTCCCGGGGAGGCCCATTGTCACATGTGGGCTTGTGCTGGGGCCGCTCCTGGCTGCCTCTGTGCCGAGAGCGCTCCGCACACACCAGTGCGTGTGTCACGGGCCCCTCCATTGAAAGGCATCTCGCTCTGGCTGTGATTGCAGAGCCACCTGTCACCACCAGCTTCCAGGCTGCCCACCACAGGCCCTGCTGGGTTGGGGTCTTCCTGTGGCAGGTGGACTAGGATGGCTTCAGCCCCAGGTAGAGGAAGAGCAGGAACAGCTGGGGCCGTGAACAGGGCGGGCCGCCCTGCCCAGGTGAGAGCGGGGAAAGCGCTGGGGTCCACGGGGGCTGCAGGTGTGTTGTCTGGGTCTCAGTGAGGAAGCGTGGGCGTGGGGGTCAGCCCTCGGCCCTCATGGACTCCGCTTACTCTTCATTCGCATGGTCCGCCACTGTGTAAGATGGACACCCTTGTGTTTGTCCCCAGGATGCAGGTGGATCTTTAGGGAGGACAGGTAGGGTTGGCGCTTTATGGAGACCCACATCCAGGGTAGAAGAAGGAGTAGGACTTAGTTCTTCGAGAGCTCAGGCCTGGGGGTGGGCAGGGCCCGGCCAACGTCGTGACCCAGGACTGCACACTCCCTGCCCCGGCCAAAGGCTTTTCTCCACTGAACCACCTGTGGCCAGGAATTCGAGACAGCTTATTTGTAACTAATCTCAGGTCACAGTGAGGGACCTGCAGGCGACTCCAGGGAAAGTGACCTTTGGGCACAGAGAGGTTTACTGACCGCAGGCTTTGGGGAGGAGGGAGAGTCTGTGGGACAGCGTGTGGGTCTGGCAGGGAGCTGGGAGCCCTGGTGGTGAGCACCTTGTCAGCATTAGCATGGGCCTGCCCAGTGGTGCCTGTGCCCAAGCACACGGAGAGGCCTACTCAGCTGCTCCTCGTGGTTTATTTGGGTTTCTTCTGCAGAAGTTTGCATGCACCACACCTGGGGCTCTTGATGATGGCCTGGGGGTGGGGGTGGGGGGGCAGTAGTGCAGTGTCCCTGGGGCTCCCTGGGAGTATGTGGAGCTCTCCTGGTAAGGGAATAAAACCGGGACCAAGCTGCCATACCGCAGCCCTTTAACCAGAAGCCCCTAGCCACATTTGGGCCAGCTGCCCTGATGCCTCTTGGGAGACCACCAGGAAGGCCTCCAGCTGGTGGGGGGTGGGGGGAAGAGCCTTCCATCACAGGCCTGTGAGGGGAGAGCCCAAGGGCCTCACAAAGGCCTTGATGCATTTGGAGAGGTATTTTGAATTTGCCAAATGAACTTTCTCTCTAGCAGGTAAAATGGCAGACAGGTCTGGGGAGGGGGCTCTCACGGGGGGGCGATTGCCCTCCTCGTGTCTGCAATCTGGGGGGGTGGGGGGCCTGGCCAGGTCACTTGGGATGAGGTGGTCCCGGACCCCCAGACAGCACTGCTGGGTTCTGGGGTTCTTTTCTCCAGGCGCACTATTTTCTTAGGGTTCCAGTAGCTCTCCTTTCAGGAGCCAGAGGCTTGCGTGTCTGTCACACAGCTGTGGCATCCCCACCCGGTGTGATGCAGGGAGCCCGCTCTCCTGCTCGTGGGCCTTCCCGAGGCCTTGGGCCCAGCCCCAGGGGTTGGGCGTTCAGCTCCTCGGTGCCCATTGACCTCTCTTTCACCTGAGGTCGGCCCGTGGTGCACGAGGCGCTGCTTACATGCTCACAGGTGTCCTGCATCTGCCAGGAGGTGGCACGAGGGCCAGGTGGGGAGGCTTCCCCAGTGAGTCTTCGCCCCTGGAATGTTCCACAGCAGGAAGAGACAGCCACGCTCGGCTGGGCTGCGTGGAAGCAGTTCAGCCCTGTCTTGTCGTCAGGTGACGTGGACCAGGTAGGAGGAAGCGGACCCGAAGCATGCATGGGGGCTTGTGTTTGGGTCTCGGCAGCCTGGCTCGGTGGGTCATGCCCCTGGGAAGCTCCGGGGAAAGCGAGATGTGGTTGCTGCTATCTCTCCGTGGGCGAGGCTGCTTGGTCCATGAGGCTGTGGCCATGGCCGATGCCACAGCAGGTTAGGGGACTGGTTGGCTGTGTCATCAGGTGTCTGGGCAGCTTTTGTGCCATACACCACAGCGAGGCAAGCCACACAGACTGAGAGGCAAACCTCTCGGGCCCAGCCGCCACCGTCCTGGGGTTCTTCTACCTGTGGGCGAGTGGGACCCCTCGTCGGCAGAGCTGTGGGGGTGATGGTGACGGGCTGTGTGTGGCCTCATGCCGGGGAAGGTACAGGTGGCCTGAGGCCCAGTTCCCCTCAGGCCTCTGCCTGTCTCCACAGCAGCCTTGGTTTCCCTTTCTTCTGGTGCCACCAATGCGTGTGACAGGTGCTAAGCAGATAGACTAGGAAAATCTATCGTTTTGAAATCTGACCTCTCAAGCTGTTGAACATACCCAGAGCCCTTCCAGAATGTTCTTACACCTTCATCATCTTCCTTTCTCTCTCTGCCACCCTCCGAATAAGGGACCTCGGGGAATGCAGCGCACCCCTCCCGCTGTGTTCCAGAAGCCCCGCAATTTTCCCCCGGAACCGCAGTGTGAAGGTCGGGGCGCAGCCTCTGAAGGTCTGGCTGGGCAGATGCAACAACTTTCTGCCGCTGTCATTTATAGTAACGTTGCGCCCTGGGCCACACATTCACGGCACAAATTGATTCCATGAGGATCCCCAAGGTGCTGTGGGCGCATGTTGAGCATTTACAAAGTTGAGCTCCGTGAAATCGTGACCTTGGCCTCCGACGGGTCTGTTTGCAATCATAGAAAATAATTCAGCCTCTGTTTCACTAAACTTTTTCTTCAAAAAAAATCTTTTTTGTCCTCACCTGAGGACGTGCTTATTGATTTTAGAGAGAGGGGAAGGGAGGGAGAGAGGAGAGAAACACCGGTCAGGTGCCTCTTGCACGTGACCGGGGACTGAACCCACCACCCAGGCACGTGCCCCACCCAGGAGTCAAACCTGCAGCCTTTGGTCTGCGGGGTGACGCCCCAGCCCCCTGAACCACACCGGCCAGCGCCAGCCTGTAACTGTTTACTGTTTAAAAATAATGGCTTTGTAGAAATATAAATCACATGTAAACTTCCACCCTTTAAAAGATACGATGCAGTGGTTTTCAGTACAGTCACAGAGTTGTGTGACCATGGCCACCACCTCATCTCAGAACGGTGTCACCCCTGAAAGGCCCTGTACCTACTACCAGGTCCTCCAGTCTCGCTGCTCCCGGAGCAACTTCTAGCTCCATTTCCGTGTCTGTGGATTTGTATCTTCCGGGTGGGGTGCTGCACAGAAAGGGACGGGGCGCTCTTCTGTGACTGGCTTCTCTCCCCGAGCAGGAAGCTGTCGGGTTCGTCCTGCCGCAGTGTGTGTCCGTGCCTTTCTAAAGACTGAAGCCACACATCTGTGCCCATCCATGCTCAGGTGTGCCTCACCTCTTGTCACTCCACTCATCCAAGGAGGGACCCTGGGCCCGGCGAGGCAGTCCCCAGTAGCAGCCCCCGAGGTTTCTCGCTTCTGCACGCCCCTGTGGGTGCTCGGTGCCCTCTGTCCTGCGGGTGCAGCCGCCGCAGTGGCTGGGAAGGGGAGTCTCACGTGGTCTTGGTTTGCGTTTCCCTGATGACTGCTGGTGCTGAGCGCACTCGTGTGTGTGCGCGCGTGCACGTGCACCAGGTGTACGTCGGCTCAGAAGTGCCTGCCCCAACGTCGGCCCCTGTGGGACTGGGTTGTCTTTCTATTGAGCGCCGTGTTCTTATCAGACACATGGTTGGCAAATGTGTCCTCCCGTTCTCTGGGTGGCCTTTTCATGACAGTGCCCTCTGATGTGCTCACATTGTTCATGAAGTCCGGTTTGCCTGTTTTTTATTCGGATGTGTGGACTTTTGGTGCCGTGTGTGACAAATCTGCGCCTAACCTGAGGTCACGAAGAGCCACCCCTGTGTCGTCTTCTGAGAGATTTATGGCCGTGCCGTGGGCAAGTTGGTGTCTGACCTGTGTTAGGCTGATTTTTGTGTATGGTGTGAAACGTGTCACTCTTCACTTTTTAAAAGAAAAGGGGAGGAAAGGGGTGTGGGGAGCAAAGGAGAAAGGGGGTCAAATAGATGGTGATGGAAGGTTGCATTTGGGTGGTGGGCACACGCTGCCGTGTACAGATGACGTGTCAGAATTGTACCCTTGAAACCTACCTAATTTTATTCACCAACGTCACCCCAGTAAATTCAACAAACACATTTACTCTCCCTAGTTTTCGTGATAAGAGGAAAAGAGAAATGGCCCCCGTGAGTGCTGCACCGTGGTTTGCCTTTTCCCTTCGGTGTGCTCGGACAGGCCTCCATGTCAGCATGGTCCGGCCTTTTTTTAAAACTTAACTCTTGGGTCATTTATTTTTAGAGAGGGGGAGAGAAACCCTGATCGGTTGCCTCTCACAGGTGCCCCGAGTGGGAACGGAACGTGCAACCCAGGCTCGTGCCCTGACCAGGAATTGAACCGGCAAGGCTTTCGCTTTGTGGGATGATGCCCAAGCCACAGTGGCCAGGGCTCAGGTCTCTTTTTCACAGAACCCATGTCATTCCCTTCGTGGCTGTGCCGTCCCCTGCTTAGCTGGGCTCCTGTCCAGTGCTTCTTGGTCCCGTCCCGGTTCCCGGGGTATACATCCAAGCTGCAGGTACCCATATGTTGAGAGTGATTTTTAAGCACAAGGGTTTAATCTGCCTCGTCTTCTTTCACTGTGGTGGGCAGAATAAGGTCCCCCGCCCAGGAAGCTGCCCGTGCCCTTACCTCCAGGACCTGTGATTGGTTAGTTACCCTCTGTGGTGAAAGGGACTCTGTAGGGGTGGTGAAGTTTCAGAAGCTCCAGAAGGGGGTGCTGTCTGGGATTACCTTCTGTGCCTGCTGTGACCCCGGGAACTGAAAAGCGGGAGAGGAGTCGAGGAGGGTGTGATTGACAGGCAGAGGGGCGGAGCCACGCCCCTTGCTGGCTTGAGGGGGGGGGGGGGGGGGGGGGGGCCTCTACAAGCTTTTAGAAAAGGCGAAGAACGGCCTGTCCCTTGGAGCCTTCAGAAGGCCACCCCGTCCAGGGTCTCCCTGATGGAGCCCCAGGAGACCCTTGTCGGACTTTTCCGCCCTTCCCGTGGTGACCGCTTCTGCGTCAGCCCCGAACCTACAAACCTGCAGCAGTTTGTTGTGGTGACCGCGCCTACCTTTTCACGTGGTTTGAACTTCAGGGGTGCCCTTCTCTGCCGGACCAAGTGGGTCTCAGGCCACGGCGGGATGTTCCGCCCTCCGTTTTTGCTGAAAAGCCACACACAGCTGTGACAAAGGATTTGAGCGTTTCCCGGATGTGTGTGCTGTCCCCTTGGTGTGTGGGCCGCACAGGGGTGGCTGTGGAAGCAGAGCTCCCGCCCGTGGTCCGTGTCCCCGGACTGGCTGTCCTCTGGGCTGCTGGGCTGTGGCAGGCTTAGTCGCCTCACTGCGGCCCGCTTGCTGGTCCGCGCTCCTTGCGTGGACGCAGTGTCGGCCCTGCAGTGAGGCAGAGAGGCTGTGGTGGGCTGGCCGGGCACCAAGCCCCCATTGC